>BLKR01000363.1:0-563026 GCA_011170035.1 Teleogryllus occipitalis
CTTCTGATCCGCCTACTGTGATCTCTCCCACCGTTGTGATCCGCCTACTGGGATCTCTCCCACCGTTCTGATCCGCCTACTGGGATCTCTCCCACCATTCTGATGTGCCTGCTCGGCGCATGCCAGCGCTCACAAGCCTTTTCTCCTCCCCCAGTTTCCCAAATGTTCTAGACGTTTCCCGAAATTTTACTAAAACGTGCTTCTATTGGCGAAAGGTTCCTACGTCTTAACTAAATTTGGTCCAATAATCTCTTGTGTCTTGTCGGTGTGTCGAGCGGAATTTTCCATGATGCGCTCTCACTCGCATACTTTTGGTAAATAAACGTAGGTGGTCTCTCCCGGAGTTTCCAAACTGCGCAGCCCCCCTCCCAGCTAGATCCCCAGGGATAGACCCGCGTCGGCGTTGGCGAAAACAAACACAGTCTCCCCGTTTGCTCGGCGCCGAGGTGTCGCGACAGCAGTTGTGCGTAACGAATCAGCCGCCCGACGGCTCAGGAAAGACGCAAAAGCGCCAGTGCGTGATTACCCAACACTTTGTTTTCGATTAGCCTGGGTATAATATTCGGTATCGTTACAATATATATATATATATATATATATATATATATATATATATATATATATATAGGAAAACAGACAAACAAACAAAATTTGGATTAAAAATAGTTCAAGAATACCACTTCCTTCTTTCATAATTAATTTTCTTAATGATTCTTAAATATTTTCAAATCAACATACACAAAGAAAACTAGTTAACTTTCAAAAGTTGAATACACAAGTAGCATATTTATCAGCATTTATGAATTTTAACTACAACATTGATATTTACTTAAGTAAAATATTTATAAAGGTATTACTGACACAATTAATGAATGTCGTGCATTACATTACCATGAAAAATTAAATTGAACATATTAATAATTATATTTTTAAACAATAATCATTGCATTTTTTGTATGAAGGGCACAAAGAAGAGAAATTATCTTAATAGAAATTAAGTGGACATATTCCCCACTCTCTTCCTGTAACTATATACACATAATTCAGTAACACAAATAACAATGCCCAAAGTAATTCCCAAGATAAGTATAAAAAATGGCAAAATCAAGTGTGTTAACCCAAACACCTTCAGAGATTCCTCTTCGGTAAACCAAATACTCTCCCGTTTCCTAACATGCATAGTGTAAAAAATCACCGGCGAGAGCCAGAAGGTTTGCAATCCCGACTCGCGAATCCTGTCGATAATTTCATCAAAACGATCCATGTAAGGTGACTCTTCTCTGCCGTGGAACGTCATCAGATCACTGAACAAAGTCTCTTGCATCCTATGTAATTGTCGATATTGACGAGGATTCACTAACAGTGATATTTCGTACCAAAACTCCCTTCTGATAATGGCTCCATCTCTATTTGTCAAGAGACTCTTGAGAAATTTTCTATCAATACTTTCCGTGTCTCGTAGTCTGTTTTGGAGTTTTCTCCTATCTTCATCGATGGTAAACATTCCCCAATGCTGCAAGCCCATTGAGTATATCTTAATACCCGATTTTTCCAGTTCGTCAAACGTGTTAATTTCGGGATAGTGAGGCGGTTTCACCAAGAGTTTATACATGCTGCCTGTCAGAGCGCTAATGAGAACAATACTTGCACAGAGCAAGCAGATAGCTGCAACTAACCGATCGGCAAAACCGCGAATGTAGTGTATTTTCTTCCAGGAGGCAGAAACAAATAACTTTAATGTATCTATAAATACTATTTTCATAGTATCATTTTCCCTCTTCTTTTGTCGGCGAATACACCACCAACAGAAAGAAAATGACATGTACGTTATTATAGTGCACAACCATACGGTTGGACTAAACGCCATGTATAGAACTCGCCAAGATTCAATTTCTGGGGCCTTAGGAACCAGAATAAGGTAATTATCATTACGTATCATGGCTTTAGATTGAGACAAACCTAGATCCAGCAAATAACCCCATTGACAAAAATTTATCGAAAAATCACATCTGTAAAAAAATATATTTAAATATGTATATTTGCATGGATTATCCGATATATCATATTTATCCCATTTTCTCACGACTAGTATATCAGTGAAGTTCATGTATTCAATTAATATATCTAATATTTTCATGCTAGCTCCCCATATTTCTTGTCCATTCAACTTCCCTAAAAACAAATGCGGGTATTGAGTATAACTTGATATGCGAATGCCATACCCATTCATATTACGGAGCCTTTTTCTAAATGTTTTAAACAGATAAGTATAAGTTGTGTTCTTCAGTAATTCTACTTTACCGTAGTATTTTCCGTCAAAGGCAAAAGGATTGTAGCATAGCATAGCATTTGAACAACGATGTCTTTGAAATAAGAGCAGGGCCTGATATACACCACAATGATTCCACAGAGCATCAAACATATTTCTGAATAATTCGACATCTATCGTACACTGATTGTTTTCCAGCTTTTCCCTGATAATGATAAGCGTTTTAGACATAGGATTAATAAAAGATAAAGGCTGTAACTTCGACCACAATATTTTGTCCATGATTTCTCCCATGTCTGACATATTTCTTGGAGGAAGGATTTGCGGTTTCAAAAAGTAGCGATCGAGAATATTAGGCGACCGGGCGATGAAGATATGGGCCTGTCGCGGGGGTTTGTCACGAAAGAAGCTGGTATTCTCCTGGGCCTTCAGGTTCTCAAAGCGGACCACTTTGGGTTGGCGAGGGACGCTCGCGATGTGCTGCATGAGGACGGGCAGCAGAGGGTGACTGTGGAGTGCCCGGAGATGATCCTCCGTCATATCCTCGGTCTGTGGGTCCAAACGACCCACGGTTGTCACGGTAACCTGCAAGCCAACACCAAAGTTATTGAACGACCCGCGTAATAGATTTTTATATATCAAGGGCGTTAAGAAGATATTTTTGCCCCGCGAGCGAATTCAAAACCCGAGGGCCTATCGCCCGAGGGATTGGAAGTCGTCAGAGGGCCAAAATTGTTCTAGTAACGCCCGTGGTGCATAAAAAACTTTCTGGTTTACTAGTTCGTTGCTGAATTAAACAAAAATTCGAAACATTTCATAATTTTTTCTTGCGTCTAAAGTGAACAAATCCATTGTAATATTTGTCAATATGACATCAGATAAACAAAACAGTGTTGATCTAATTACTATTGCATAATCGTTATTGGACAGATTTGTTTGTACAAAGTGAAAGAATACTGTGAAGTTCTTGCGGAAATTCTCGCAAAAGTTATCAGAACAACCAGTACCAATAAAATCTCATAAAATATATGAAAATGCTTATGGTGTATTTAGAGTTATTTGCTTCTACTGCCAAAAGTTATTGATAGTATGTCATTTCATCACAAAATAACATTCGAGAACATTAGCCGATGTGCTTTATACACCTTGTTACTACGAGTAGCACTGCTACTCAATATACACATACTATGTCTCTAAAAAAGGTGACACTTAACAGTGAAATGTCAGTGACTGTTGGCAATTATATATTCATGGGAACAGTCCAAAATTACAATTTTCATATCAATTAAGCAATATACGCTTTTTAACGAAATATTTTAGTTATTTGAGCATTATTCCATTTATTCACTATTGTATTCGCTTGTATCATTACTTTAATAAATCGAATTTATAAAAATCTATGTGTTGTGTTGGTATTAGAGCGGGCCATAACGTACTCAAAAGGCTCGAGAGCATAAAGAATCAGAAAAGCCCGCAAAGGTATTGACAATTCCGTTACGTGTTTTCAGGTCCGTAAACACACAGCAATGAACTAGTAAACCATAACAGAAGTTTATGTCTATTTGACTGCTCGGAAGACACCGTCTCCATAGTGTAGAAATTTCGAATATCATTTTATTTACCTATCTTCAGTTATTTCTGTCCACATTATATTACGAAAAAAAAATATCTTAGCGTTATCTTAATGGAACTAGTGATTTTAGGTTGTCTATAATAAAAAATGTAAGATAAAGAAAGATATTTTTGTGGAAACATAACTCCATTATCTTCTCCAAAATTTGGTTGTGAGGACCAATTGAGAGTATGAAAATGAAATGTTTATTATTTAAGAAATTGCCTGGTAGACGGTTGATATCTAATAAGCTTCCTATCGAATTAATGAGGTAATTACGTATACAAATTCGTTTTCATTGGAATTCTAGAAAAAGACTGCACGAAAAAGTGTATTCTTTTAAGAATAAAAAACTGTTTGAGAAAAATGCAATCAACATGGCGTTGAGCAACTTTTAATGCAGTGAATTGATGTAACTCGTTTTGTGAGAAAAAGAGACCTGAAGCACCTTACTTGTCGTTGCTGGTGAAACAGCCAACTCGTCACCTCTCGAAGAGACGGCTCCAGGTGACTGTCGCTCTTCCGCCACCTGGTGATCGGCTGCAATTGTGCCCGAGTCCCCACCACCACCAGCACCGCTGACACCACCCCCATCACCGTCACCATCACCATTCCCATCAACATCTTTTCTGGCCCGCGTATGGCTCCCACTCTGTCAAGAAGAAGGAATTCCAAAACCTCTTATGTTTAGTAAGGCAATGGATCGAAGTTCATTTCTTTCCGTGGTAAAAAATGTAGGCGGTTCTGCAAATCCGTGTTTTTTAATAACATTTGTCTCAATATTCTAGATGTATCAAGACATGAGGCACTATAAATTACTGAAATAAATTTTTGGGGCTTTAACAAATAATTCTACAATATTACCTACGCTTTTAGCGCAATTATTTGTCTTGGTGTAAATATGTCATCACATTTATTCTCTAATTCTGAATGGAAAAGTAAAAAAAACGCCGGATCCTTCGGGGTTAGTTGAAACTTAATATACCAATTAACCATGTGTAAAACTAGGAAGAGAATAATTTAACTCAATTTCACTTCGTACCATAATTGTTATTTTATGCTGTTTTTAGTTACAAATGAATGAAAATAAGTCAAAATATGTGAAATAAAGCATGAAGAGGACTTATAAATCATACTTGACGGTTAGTATTTTTGGGTACCATTTTAAAGTTTTGCACCCTTTGGCTTCAGCTCGAAAGCTTTACTAAGACATTCGTTAAAGCTTAAGGTGTCAGATGATTAAAACTAAAAACTTTATTCTTACAATATATCATTCTCTGTTTTCGATTTCTGCCTTAAATTAAAGAGAAAAGTACGAGTAAAAAATCAAAACTCAGATGCGTTTTCGAAATTTACAAAATTCACATCACTTTTTCGTAGAGATGTAATTTTTTAAGTTTTCTATTTTATAATTTGTTTACATAACCAGTATGTTTCATTCTAGATTATAAATACGAAATCCCGCCCATTATTGTGATGGTGATAAACTGATAAAATTTTCATCTCCAAAAATCATTCCTAAACGATTGCCAAGTAAAAAGTCTGCCTCTTGCTAACCAAGATCTCACCAAATGAGCCAGTCCAATTACTTATATTCCAATACACCCTCATTGCAGAGAACGGCAGCACTGCAGTTTAAGGTTTGTAGTTACGTTATTGTGTTTACATGCCATTGATGTGTATATGATGTGATTTTCTGCAATTTAGCAATTGGTGACCAAAAGAATAGATTTCTCACAAGCACACGCTTTCCTAAAGGTATTGCTGCTCCTGTCGCTGTTTCTGTCTCTGACCCTCATGACGATAATAATTGTTACGTCTTGTTATTGTCTTTGCTGTTGCACTTCTCAATATACACGAAACTGTTGTTCGTGGCACCACATATATGTCGTGGTTAGGTACGAATAAGCAAAGTGCTGACACTCAGTAGCCAATTAATTTGATTGGATTTGATTTTTTTCGTTAATAAACATTAAAAACTGTATGTGACGTATGAGTAGAAGTAGAAGTCTGCGCCTCTTTTCCTGAAGCCTTTGCCCGCCCTTTTACTCTCTTTTTTTTGCCGTTTTTGAAATCCTCCCGGTTTAGCTCCCGGACGACTTCAGGTTCGATTCCCGGTCAGGCAAGATTATAATTCGCGTTTTTCTTGCAATGTCCCAGTATATGTTGCTGTGTGTCGATGAGAAAACTCACCCTTCAGTTTGAAAACATCAGAGATACGGCATAGGGGTCGCTGTGTGCTAACCACACGTACCCTTCAACCCATTGCCGCAAGGTCGGGGCGCCGCTGGTGGCCGTTAGGTGGTAACGTTCGCGTTATGTCCTAACACCACAATAGCATCGTATGGCACGCTCTCCGTAACATGCAAATCATTTTTATCTTCCCAGTGAACTGTACTTTTGAATTGTGAAACAAAAGTCAATTTGTCAACTGAAGCAAAATAGACGGTGTATATAATTAATATTAGTCCGAACATTTGTCTGTTCAAATTCATACACTCTTAAATTTGAAATCGGTTTGTATACGCCCGGGAGTCTAACCGACTTGTCTCACAGACGTCAGATATCTGAAGGAGTGATGAATATCGAAATATATCACAAATCCATATCTCAGACAATGGTTATTTTTCTCAAGAATCATCTATTTATCCGTACAATTAAGTGTCAATCTCGCTAGTTGTTTTCTTTACTTCCTTTGGTTGTTATACCAGATAATCATTCACTCATGAAGTAAAAAATTAATATTGCTTTCGATTTTATTGTGTAATCACCAAATTTAATTTCAAGAAAAGTAGTGGATTGGATCTAAAGCGTTAATCTTGAACTTCCTACAATTTACCAAGTATATTTATTAATTATACACCTACGTTTTTGAAGTTTTCGCTAAACTACAATATTATGATTATGTTTTGAATTAATTGTAATTTAATTGTAAACGACCCAATACGGGAACCTTTTCTCTCAATTCTGTGAATAATTGGTTTAGATTTGCATCGTGAGAGACCCCTTATAATTAATACCAGAATTGTGCTTGGGACGGACTTCAAAATGTTTTATACGTGAATAATAAAAACGTAACCATGTTTTGTAAATAGTACATAAAGCAATTACGACAAAAAATTACAAATCAAATAAATTTGAAATCACAAATAAGTATTTGAGAGTTTTCATATGATTTTTAATCTGAAATCCTATTGCCTAGAAAATAACTCAACCTTCTCCCCCTCACTCGCATCTCTCAAAATGAGAAATTGAGAAACTTGCACAGATATTATTTTCGTGAGTAGTTTGTAAGTGCGAGTCTTTTTCGACTGCCAATGCTTCGGTACTTTATACCACGACCTTCTGATGCTCGAAAGGGATGACCTCGGGTTGCCGAGGCACTCTCGCAATGTGCTGAGTGAGGACGGCAGTTGAGGTTGGTGACTATGCAACGCGCACAGAAGATCCTTCATCGTGTCCTCCGTTTGTGGGACTAAGCGAACCACGCTTGTCACTTAGACCTAAAGAGAAAATGTAAAATAAAATGTTTGCATGTAGGTAGTTTAAATGGTTTATTACTATGCGTGTGTGTGTATGTATGTATGTGTGTGTGTGTGTGTGTGTATTAAGCTGTCAGAAAGACGCCACATCCTTGTCAGTGGTACAAACATTTTCAGAGTCGATTTTCTTAGGTTTAAAGACTTCTCTCTCTTTCTCTCTCTTTCTTTCTCTTTCTCTCTCTCTCTTTCTCTCTCTTTCTCTCTCTTTCTCTCTTTCTCTCTCTTTCTCTCTCTTTCTCTCTCTTTATTTCTCTTTCTCTCTCTCTTTCTCTCTCTCTCTTTCTCTCTCTCTCTTTCTCTCTCTTTCTCTCTCTCTCTCTTTCTCTCTCTCTCTTTCTCTCTTTCTCTCTCTCTCTTTCTCTTTCTCTCTCTCTTTCTCTTTCTCTCTCTCTCTTTCTCTCTCTCTTTCTCTCTCTCTCTTTCTCTCTCTCTCTTTCTCTCTCTCTCTTTCTCTCTCTTTCTCTCTCTCTTTCTCTCTCTCTTTCTCTTTCTCTTTCTCTCTCTCTTTCTCTCTCTCTTTCTCTCTCTCTTTCTCTCTCTCTCTCTTTCTCTCTCTCTCAAAGTAACAAAATACGGAATAGAAGCTTGTGGGTGATTAATGGTTGATGCACTGCTGATCAAGTTATCTATCATAGACAATGAAAAGCAACTTGAGATCATCCTACATCCACGAAAGAATATCTCACACACGTTCTTTCACTATAAAATGTTCATGGGGGTCAATGAGAATCTGCATTACGTAGAAAAAAACTAACGAAACATAGTAATTATTGTAAGAAAATATAAATTTTTGAATCATAGCTTAGCCATACGTGGACTAACGTTTCACAAGAAGTGACGAATAAAATCTAGACAAATACGCCAACCTTCCAGTTTCAAGAAAAATAAACGCTGCCTAACGGTTAAACATATTCAGATTCACAATATAATCTCTAAATGTTGATTTTCGACAGAAGAAAATTCAAGTTTTTCCTCTCTTATGTCGGCGCTTAGCCCGTTGTTTGGCTGCAGATCTTAATCGGAAATAATATTCTGTGAGTCTCAACAAGTTCTTCACATTGAATTTTTTCATTGATTTATTTATTTTAGGTTGTTTTCAAATAAATGTAATCAGCGGAATGTTTACATTTTTACTTTCTCGTATACATAGGTATATATGGGAGTAATATACGAAGTATAGAGAAAGTTATGTAATGGAGCGGAAAACCAATTTCGAGATTTTAAAGAAAAAAAAACATTTTGGGGCCCTCTGATACCGAAAAAGTGTTTACTTTTAATCCGTCCGTCTGTCAGTGTGTCCCCCTGTTCGTCTGTTAACACTACTAGCGCCTTAACCATTCGTACGATCTTTTCCAAATTGAAGAAACCCCTTTCCAGCTGGATCAAGTTGAAGCTTTGAAATTTTGAAAAACATTCTTTAAAATGTTAGGGTACTTTACTTGAAGCCCCCCGGGCATTTTCAAAATTTTTTAGATCTCCGAAAATTTCTCTTCCGTCACCTGGTGATCGGTTGCAGTTGAGCCTGAGCGTCCGTCACAAGCAGCATCGTTTACATCACCCACATCATACTGCTCGTTGTGTATATTTCGCGAATGTTCATTCCCGCCTGAGATATGGCATAATATTCTGGGGAAATACATCTTATAGCTCCCAGACTATTAGGTTACAAAAACGAATCGTACGAATAATAACCAAATCCCACCCACGTGATTCATGTAAGCCTCTCTTCATTAATCTAGGAATTTTACCATTACCTTGTCTGTTTATTTACGAATCAGTTGTTTTTGTCAAAAATGACTTGCTTAAGGGCGGGAATATATTTTCGGAAAATGCCGATGTCTATTACTATAACACTCGACGTAGAAATCATATTCATCAGGTGACAATATCAACAGCTCAGTACAAAAAATTCACATACAATACATGTACATTATTTTACAACACTTTGCCAGACGACATTAAACGATGAAATTCGATAGAAAATTTTAAATCCCAAGTGAAATCGTTTCTGCTGCATAACTGTTTCTATACAATTACAGACTATACTGAGCATCACAAGAAAAGTAACATTAATTTTAACAATGATACATAATGCATTATTTACCATTTGGAATGTATAAATGTGTATAAACAACCTGTAACAACTATTGTACTACAGCCTCCGGGACAATGACACCCATCTCGATCAGGTTTTTCGTCCAGTTTCCCTGATCCATTGAGCAAATGCTGATATGGCCCCTTGTTTTGCTTCTGGACATAAATGTAACTTCATTTCCTGTGCAAGTCTTCTAGAATTCAGTGGGAAATACAATTATTCAAATTATCGTTTCCATGTCGCGGCAGGAAGTATTATTCCGAAGGACAACATGGATAAGAACCAAAATTTATTGCTTATTTATCCTTGAAAATAGATTTTATTACATGGGAGTTTTTTTTAATTTAAGTAGTATATGACTTAGTGTAGGGATCACAGAATTTTGAAAATGTGCACACAATTCATTTTTCCCCATAGCACGTCATACGCAGTTTGAACTGTTTTTTTGACGTTAAATAAATAAATAAAAATAAATAAATAAATAGATCGCGTTTGCCATCACCTTCATTTCTGGCTCACGCGTGTCTGCCGCTCTGCCACGCAGAAGGAACCACAAAGACTCTCACGTTTTATACGGACATTGGTCGAAGTGTGTCACATCATTTTAGACGTAATCAATGTATGCGATTCTCAGAAAATATGCTCGTATTTGGGGAGTTTTGTCTCAATATCCTAAGTGAATCAAAGCATAAGATTCAATGAGAGTTGTTATTATGATTCATTTTCCGATTTTCATCATTTAAGAGACAAACAATAGCTCATCAAATTTCTAATAAAACATGATTTAATGCACGTGAAGTAATTTTGTGCGTTATAAAAATACCTCTGCAGTGGAATATTGCTCGTCAGTTGTATATCACGGACCATTATACTTAATTTCATAAACTTATTAACTAAAAATATAATCATAGTCTCCTTGAGGTGACAAATTATTCTAGACAAGAAGGTAGTAGTTTCATGTAGTTAGTTTTAAGCGCTTTTACTAAACGTTTGACAATATTAAAATGAAAAACTACCAAATGAGACATTATTTACATCAATGTTTTAACTTTATTACATCAACATAAATCATATTGGATTGTCTGTCTGTGACTTAAACCCGACCGTCTTTTAATAATCTCTTATGTTTTCTTAGCCGATATAAAAAACATGTAAATTCTTTTAGAATATTTGTCTGTTTATTCCAGTTAATCTCTGCAACGCCGGTCTGGTTATCCCAGGTTCTTACGGCTGAAGAGATGAATCGGCTCGAAAAGTCGCGGGTCAGAATCTTGCCTCGGTCATGGATGATTGTGTGTGATTGTGTTGTCTTTACGTGTTCTCCCTACAGTTCTCCTTACATTAGCCTATACGGTTTCCTCTTCAGTTTAAAACTCACAGTGATCGCTGTATGACCAAAGATGTTGAAAAGCGAACTTCAAAAAACTCTTCAACATCGTATTCTATTTCGATGCGTTTTTCTCTGCGTTTTGTCGCACATCCCCGCGGTAAGGCGGGTAAAGGCTCCCACAGACCAGCGGTAGATCCGCAGCGGGTGCGGCGCGGAAAGATCCGAGCAAGACGCGGCCAGGGAATTCGCGGGACCGTTCACACCGGAGCGTAAATTATGAGTCACCGTTTGGTGAATGTGGGCAAGGTCCCATGACCCAGATGGGAGGGAAGACTCCCGAATATGGGCGGACTTCCGCGAAACTCCAGCTGCAGCGGAATAAACGCGACTGGCTGCGTTACAAATTTCGCCGCCGATTAAACGCTGCCAATCCGTTGTCGCAACGCTCGCCTGCCGCGCAGTTCTGAAAGTGATCATAAGGCAACACGTGACGCGAAACTTCCGCTGCGGCCAATCCGCGTAGGCGGCGGATTTTTCGCATCGGTCTGTGGAAGCCTTAATATTGGGATCAGGCAAGGCAGCTCAGGGCGAGGACGGTGGCAGGGAGCGGGGTGGTATGGGCAGGTCGGCGTACGACAGGGCAGAATAGGGAGAAGCGGAGCAGGGCAGAGCAGGCCACGCTAGGCCAGACTAGGCATAGGCTTCCCTATAGACAGAATGCATTCCTTTTCCTCTCTGAATGGATGAGTATGCCAAATGAATATCCAGACCAGTAAAAGGAATCTTCTTACAACATTCACAAATGTCAAGATTAAATCTCTAACACTAATATAAATGACAATACTGTGAGCTTCGGCCCTGTCCAACGTGGGCTGGCTGCTTGCCCGGCTGCCAGTGGTAGTGAGAAATCACCGGCGTAGCCACTTATAGAATCTGGCAGAGGATTCGGGAGACATGCATGACTGGATTCTGGTTTTCTATCATTGAACGAGCTGATTATATAATAAATATTGCTTTAATGATACTAATACCCACCCAGGATAAACACTTATGCCCCATACATCACATCAGTACTAAATTACAATTGACGCCTAATGCACTCTGCCTATCTATTCCTCTCTCTCTCTCTCTCTCTCTCTCTCTCTCTCTCTCTGTCTCTCTCTTAACCGTCTTTCTCTCCACCTTTTGATTTAAATGTTCGTGGGCGGTTGCCCCATTTGGCGATCTCACCCGAATGCTCCGTGTCCGGCGCTGGTAGGTGTTTGTCTCCGGTGGCAGCGAGGCTCAGTCAGCTCCAGTCGACTCCGGGTCTCTCTCGCAACTCGCTGAAGTGGCAGCGTGGTGAGAGCGATGCCTCATGGAAGGCGCCTTCCGTTGCTTCGGGTGGTGCCCGCACATGTGGGACGGACACGCTTGCCTGCGAAACACGCGGTAACGTCCACGCTAGTGCCAGTTCACGTTCGGCGGCTAACGCCTCAGCACGAGACACTGATCGCGGCACTCGGCAGCCATACGGTGACGCGATACTCAAGAGGAGCCGAACCAGGAGCGATAAAGTTCCGACTCACTCAGAAAGAGCAGAAGCTCGCTCACCGAAGAATTTTCAAATAAGAAGACTGGGGAAGCTCCTATCTTCTTATTTATGGCACGCGCCATTCCCTCTCCCGTCCCGATGGTGCGGTGGCTCTCCGCCAATCACGCAGCGGGTTATGCGTCACGTGACTTGTCTCATCTTGGCGTACGAACCGTCAAGTAGCGCCATCTGTCTATTCTATTAACCACCCTGTGACGTAGGCCTTCGCGCCCTTTCACAAGACGAAACGCGCCCTTCCCATGACGTCAGGGGTTTTTCCTTGGCGTGGGTTTGACAAGCCGTTGGGCATTTCCGTCCCTTTGTTCGACATCCTGTGGCTCAAAGGGATTATGGCCGAAATACCTCGTGGTGGTCTGTGCCGCTACAATACAGAGCGTGCTGCTGCTGACGAGCTAATACTTCGTAAACGAAGGTCATTAATAAATTGTATTTAAAAAATAAGTTACTGAATTGTTTAATAATAGGAATGATGCTGCCGGATTAATTCCTGATGCTTTATATTTTTTTACTGATTACTTACGTTACTTATTTACTTACTTTTCGGGAAATAAATATATTTAAAAAATAATATGTGTATTATGGTCTAAATTTTGTTTCTTTGTCTAGATTTATTTTAAAAAACCAACAGACTAAACTGCTTTCTGTTATATATTTCATTTATTTTCGTATTTATTTTCTTTTCGCAAAAAGTCCCTACATTTCAGCAAACCATATTGTTAACGTGTATACTTTTTGTCAAATCTCGTATATATTGAAATATATTGAAACATGCCCGACGTTGGTTGGTGCCAATTTGAAACAAGCCCCGCCTTTCTATTTAAAAACAAGCCCTACTTGGAGGGACATTTTGAAACATAATTATTACTGGTAAATGTAATTTGGGCGCCAGGAAAAGGTTACACATGAAACCTAATGATTCCTACGTAATTTAAATATCTCTTCTTCCAAAATTAGGTTGTACTAGCTCAGTTAATTGGGGTTCGAAGTTCATAATTGTTGCTACTTACTCTGCAACCAATTATTAAATCTGCTATCCATGCGGAGTGGCGAGGAATCTCAAAATCTTATTAAAATGCTGGATTACAGCTAACGAACAATGATAATCAGCTTTCTTTCAACTTAAAAAATTAGAATTTATTACAATGATAATCAAAAATTAATTGATCTTTTAACATGACCTGTTTTCTCTATATTACAATAAATATAAAACCTTGTTATTCATTCGTGGGTATTCGCGCGCTCGTCACTTCTTCGTTCGATGGCGCCCCGTAGAACCTTCTCCGTCGACGCAGCAGAATCTTGCTTCTGGATAAAGTCCTCGCCTAATGTTCGTGATCTGGTTCCAAATTCTACAGGGGATACTATTATAATTCGTGAATTCCCTCACCAGCGTCTCGGGTGGACGCCTAGACACGTATTTACTTCCTACAAAATGCCCTATCCTAATATAAGATACGATAGTTAATTTTATACAACTGTCATTTGCAGTCTTTCGTCGACCTGGTAAAATATATCAGGAGTCGACCCGTTCGTCACCGCGATGCACGGGCGAATGAATGTTCTTCTAAAAACTCAGAAGCATCCGAATTTTCTATATTTTTCTTTTGACTCTCAAAACAATGCTTCTTCCGCCTCTGCACTGTTCAACATAACGAAAATGATCTTCAACGCCGGTTGCATATTTGTCACAGAGCGACCCCCTCGCGATCGTCTGCTGACATCCCTATATTCTATGTCATATAAAATGACATTTCCATAATAAAAATGGTTCGTCATTTTTATGTATCACAATATAATGGGCCCGTAACATATCCAAAAACATAAAAGGATATTTTGGGTTTAAAATAATTCAAAAATACCACATATTTCTTTAATGATTGCGTCAGTGTTTTCAAATCAACATACACAAAGAAAACTAGTTAACTTGCAGAAATTTTTTACACAAGAAGCATATTTATCAGCATTTATGAATTCAAACTACAACATTGATTTTTACTTAAGTAAAATATTTATAAAGGTATTACTGACACACAATTAATGAATGTCGTGCATTACATTATGATGCAAAATTAAATTGAACATATTATGAATATATATATTTTGAAACAATAATCATTGTCTTTTTTGTATGAAGGGCACAAAGAAGAGAAAATATCTTAATAGAAATTAAGTGGATATATTTCCCACTCTCTTCCTGTTACCATATATACATAACTCAGTAACGCAAATAACAACGCTCAAAGTAAGGCCCAAGACAAGTATAAAAAATGGCAAAATCAAGTGTGTTAACCCAAACTTCCTCAGAGATTCCTCTTCGAAAAACATAATACTCTCCCGTTTCCTAATATTCATAATGAAAAAAATCACCGGCGGGAGCCAGAAGGTTTGCAATCCCGACTCGCGAATCCTGTCGATAATTTCATCAAAACGATCCATATAAGGTGACTCTTCTCTGCCGTTGAACGTCATCAGATCACTGAACAGAGTCTCCCGCATCCTATGTAATTGTCGATATTGACGAGGATTCACCAACAGTGATATTTCGTACCAAAATTCCGTTTTGATAAAGGCTCCATCTCTATTTGTCAAGAGGCTTTTGAGAAATTTTCTATCAATACTTGCCGTGTCTCGTAGTCTGTTTTGGAGTTTTCTCCTATCTTCATCGATGGTAAACATTCCCCAATGCTGCAAGCCCATTGAGTATATCTTAAGACCCGATTTTTCCAGTTCGTCAAACGTGTTAATTTCGGGATAGTGAGGCGGTTCCACCAAGAGTTTATACATGCTGCCTGTCAGGGCGCTAATGAGAACAATACTTGCACAGAGCAAGCAGATAGCTGCAACTAACCGATCGGCAAAATCGCGAATGTAGTGTATTTTCTTCCAGGAGGCAGTAACAAATAGCTTTAATGTATCTATAAATACTATTTTCATAGTATCATTTTCCCTCTTCTTTTGTCGGCGAATACACCACCAACAGAAAGAAGTTGACATGTACGTTATTATAGTGCACAACCATACGTTTGGACTAAACGCCATGTACAGAACTCTCCAAGATTCAATTTCTGCGGCCTTAGGAACCAGAATAAGGTAATTATTACTACGTGTCATGGCTTTAGATTGAGACAAACCGAGATCCATGGAATACCCCCATTCACAAAAATTTATCGAAAAATCACATCTGTAAAAAAATATATTTAAATATGTATATTTGCATGGATTATCCGATATATCATATTTATCCCATTTTTTCATGGCTAGTCGCTCAGTGAAGTTCATATATTCTTTTAAAATATTTAATATTTTCATGCTGGCTCCCCATATTTCTTGTCCATTCAACTTCGCTAAAAACAAATGCGGGTATTCAGTATAACTTGATATGAGAATGCCATACCCATTCATATTACGGAGCCTTTTTCTAAATGTTTCAAATAGATAAGTATAAGTTGTGTTCTTCAGTAATTCTACTTTACCGTAGTATTTTCCGTCAAAGGCAAAAGGGTTGTAGGATAGCATAGCATTTGAACAACGCTGTCTTTGAAATAAGAGCACAGCGTGATATACTCCACAGTGAATCCACAGAGCTTCAAACATATTTTTGAATAAATTGGCATCTATCATACACATATGGTTTTCCAGCTTTTCCCTGATAATGATAAGCGTTTTAGACATAGGATTAATAAAAGATAAAGGCTGTAACTTCGACCACAATATTTTGTAAAGGATTTCTCTCGTGTCTGACATATTTCTAGGAGGAAGGATTCGCGGTTTCAAAAAGTAGCGATCGAGAATATTAGGCGACCGGGCGATGAAGATATGGGCCTGTCGCGGGGGTTTGTCACGAAGGAAGCTGGTATTCTCCTCGGCCTTCAGGTTCTCAAAGCGGACCACTTTGGGTTGGCGAGGGACGCTCGCGATGTGCTGTATGAGGACGGGCAGCAGAGGGTGACTGTGGAGTGCCCGGAGAAGATCCTCCGTCATATCCTCGATCTGTGGATCCAAACGACCCACGGTTGTCACGGTAACCTGAAAACCAACACCAAAGTTATTGAACGAATCGCGAAATAGTTATTTATGTATCAAGGGTGTTAAGAAGATATTTTTGCCCCGCGAGCGAATTCAAAACCCGAGGGCCTCTCTCCCGAGGGATTGGAAGTCGTCAGAGGGCCAAAAATATCTAGTAACGTCCGTGGTGCATAAAAAAACTTTATGGTTTACTAGTTCGTTGCTGAATTATACGAGAATTCGAAACGTTTTATAATTTTCCTGGCATCTAAAATGAAAAGATCCACTGTAATAGTCATTTTTCAATATGATAATCAGATTAACAAAACAGTGTGTTAATTACTATTGCATAATCATTATTGGACAGATTTGTTTGTACAAAATGAAAGAATACTGTGAAGTTCCTGTGGAAATTCTCGCAAAAGTTAACTAAACAACCGACAATGGATACCAGTAAAATCTCATAAAATATGAAAATGTTTATGGTGTATTTGGAGTGATTTAACAGTGTGAATGATAGTGTAAATTTCGTTGATAATCGCTGCTTTTGAGTTATTTGCTTCTACTGCCAAAAGTGATTTATAGTATGTCGTTTCATCACAATATAACATTCGAGAACATTAGCCGACGTGCTTTTTACATCTTATTACTACGAGTAGTACTGCTACTCAAGAAGCACATACTATGTCTCTAAAAAAGGTGACACTTAACAGTGAAATGTCAGTGACTGTTGGCAATTATATATTCATCGGAACAGTCCAAAATTACAATTTTCATATCAATTAAGCAACATACGCTTTTTAACGAAATATTTTAGTTATTTGAGCATTATTCCATTTTTTCACTATTGCATTCGCTTGCATCGTAACTTTAATAAATCGAATTTATAAAAATCTATATGTTGTGTTGGTATTAGAGCGGGCCATAACGTACTCGAAAAGCTCGAGAGCATAAAGAATCAGAAAAGCTCGCAAGGGTATTGACAATTCCGTTGCGTGTTTTGAGGTCCGTAAACACACAGCAATGAACTAGTAAACCATAACAGAAGTTTACGTCTATTTGACTGCTCGGAAGACACCGTCTCCATAGTGTAGAAACTCCGTATATCACATTATTTACCTATCATCAGTTATTTCTGTCCACATTATATTACGAAAACAAAATATCTTAGCGTTATCTTAATGGAACTAATGATCTTAGGTTGTCTATAATAAAAAAATGTAAGACAAAGAAAGATATTTTTGTGGAAACATAACTCCATTATTGCTTCTCCAAAATTTGGTTGTGAAGACCAATTGAGAGTATGAAAATGAAATGTTTATTATTTAAGAAATTGCCTGGTAGACGGTTGATGTCTAATAAGCTTCCTATCGAATTAATGAGGTAATTACGTATACAAATTCGATATCATTGGAATTCTAGAAAAAGACTGCACGAAAAAGTGTATTCTTTTAAGAATAAAAAACTTTTTGAGAAAAATGCAATCAACATGGCGTTGAGCAACTCTTAATACAGTGAATTGATGTAACTCGTTTTGTGACAAAAAGAGACCTGAAGCACCTTACTTGTCGTTGCTGGTGAAACAGCCAACTCGTCACCTCTCGAAGAGGCGGCTCCAGTTGACTGTCGCTCTTCCGCCATCTGGTGATCGGCTGCAATTGTGCCTGAGTCCCCACCACCACCAGCACCGCTGATACCACCCCCAACACCATTGCCATCATCATCTTTTCTGTCCCACGTATGACTCCCGCTCTGGCACGGAGAAGGAATTCCAGAAACTCCCACGCTTTGTAAGGACATCGATCCAAGGTTATTCCATTCTCTCCGTCGTTTTAAATGTTGGCGGTTCTGCAAATTCGTTTTTTTTTTGTGTAACATTTGTCTCAATATTCTAGGTATATCAAGACATGAGGCACAAGAAATCACTGAAATAATTTTTCTGGACTTTAACAAATAAGTCTACAATATTAAAAGTGCTTTAAGCGCAAATATTTGTCTCGGCGTAAATTAGTCATCATATTTATTTTCTAATTCTGCATGGAAAAGTAAAAAATTTACCGGATCCTTCGAGATTAGTTGAAACGTAATATACCAATTAACCATGGGTAAAACTAGGAAGAGAATAATTTAACTTCACTTCGTACCATAATTGTTATTTTATGTTGTTTTTAGTTACAAATGCATGAAAATAAGTGACAATATGTGAAATAATAAGCATGAAGAGAACTTATAAATCATACTTGACGGTTAGTATTTTGGGGTACCATTTTAACGTTTTGCACCCTTTGACTTCAGCTCGAAAGCTTTACTAAGACATTCGTAAGGTTTATGTGTCAGATGATTAAAACTAAAAACTTTATTCTTGCAATATATCATTCTCTGGTTTCGATTTCTGCCTTAAATTAAAGAGAAAAATACGAGTAAAAAATCAAAACTCAGATGCGTTTTCGAAATTTACAAAATTCACATCACTTTTTCGTAGAGATGTAATTTTGTAAGTTTTCTATTTTCTAATTTGTTTACATTACCAGTAGGTTCCATTCTAGATTATAAATAGGAAATCCCCCCGATTATTTCGTTGGTGATCAACTGATAAAATTTTCTTCTCCAAAAATCATTCCTTAACGATTGCCAAGTAAAAGGTCTGCCTCTTACTAACCCAAGATCTCACCAAATGAGCCAGTCCAATTACTTATATTCAAATGCACCCTCATTGCAGAGAACGGCAGCAGTGCAGTTTATGGTTTGTAGTTACGTTATTGTGTTTACATGCCATTGATGTGTATATGATGTGATTTTCTGCAATTTAGCAATTGGTGACCAAAAGAATAGATTTCTCACACGCACAAGATTTCCTAAAGGTAATGCTGCTCCTGTCGCGGTTTCTGTCTCTGACCCTCATGACGATAATAATTCTTACGTCTTGTTATTGTCTTTGCTGTTGCACTACTCAATATACACGAAACTGTTGTTCGTGGCACCACATATATGTCGTGGTTAGGTACGAATAAGCAAAGTGCTGACACTCAGTAGCCAATTAATTTGATTGGATTTGATTTTTTTCGTTAATATACACTAAAAACTGTATGTGACGTATGAGTAGAAGTAAAAGTCTGCGCCTCTTTTCCTGAAGCCTTTCCCCGCCCTTTTACTCTTTTTTACTTTTTTGCCCTCTTTGAAATCCTCCCGGTTTAGCTCCTTGGTCAGCGTGCTCGCTTTCCATTACACGACCTCAGGTTCGATTCCCGGTCAGGCAAGATTATAATGCGCGTTTTCCTTACAATGTCCCAGAAAATGTTGCTGTGTGTCGATGAGAAAACTCACCCTTCAATTTGAAAACATCAGAGATACGGCATAAAGATCGCTGTGTGCTAACCACACGTAACTCTCACCCCATGGCCGCAAGGCTAGGACGCCGCTGATGGTCGTTAGCTCGTAACGTTCGCGTTATTTCCTAACACCACAATAGCATCGTATGGCACGCTCTCCGTAACATGCAAATCATTTTTATCTTCCCAGTGAACTGTACTTTTTAACTGTGAAACAAAAGTCAATTTGTCAACTGAAGCAAAATAGACGGTGTATATGATTAATATTAGTCCGAACACTTGTCTGTTCAAATTCATACACTCTTAAATTTGAAATCGGTTTTTATACGCCCGGAAGTCTAACCGACTTGTCTCACAGACGTCAGATATCTGAAGGAGTGATAAATATCGTAATAAATCACAAATCCATATCTCAGACAGTGGTTATTTTTCTCAAGCATCATGTATTTATCCTTACAATTAAGTGTCAGTCTCGCTAGTTGTTTGCCTTAATTCCTTTGGTTGTTATACCAGATAATCATTCACTCATGAAGTAAAAAATTAATATTGCTTTCGATTTTATTGTGTAATCACCAAATTTAATTTCAAAAAAAGTAGTGGATTGGATCTAAAGAGTTGATCTTGAACTTCGTACAATTTACAAAGTATATTTATTAATTATTCACCTACTCTTTTTAATTTTTCGCTAAACTCCATTATTATGATTAAATTTTGAATTAATTGTAATTTAGTTGTCGACGATACAATACGGAAACCTTATCGCTCAATTCTGTGAATAATTGGTTTAGATTTGCATCGTGAGAAACCCCTTACAATTAATACCAGAATTGTGCTTGGAACGGACTTCAAAATGTTCTATAGGTGAATAATAAATATGTAACTACGTTTTGTAAAGACTACATAAAGCAATTACGACAAAAAATTACAAATCAAATCAAATTTTAAATCACAAATAAGTATTTGAGAATTTTTATCTGATTTTTTATCTGAAAGCCTATTGCCGAAAAAATAACTCAAATTTCTCCCCTTCAATCGCATCTCTCAAAATGAGAAATTGAGAAACTTGCACTGATATTATTTTCGTGGATATTGAGATATACAAATTTGCTCTCTACATTAATTTCTCGCAAAGATCTTAGCGTCCCGCTTGCTGGGTCAATGGGTCACGATATATTATAATCCTTATTACCTTTATAATGGATTATAGGATCCGCTGACTATACAGCGCTGCTGGGAATCTGAAATAGAATGATTCTAATTCCTAGTTCATTACTGTTTGGATTGACTAAATGAAAGATCACTTTCTTTTCTAAAGAACAAAATTTAACAAAGTTTATTGTTACCTTTTTGCAAACAATATAGTGAATTTAATAAATGATTTTGATGTTAGGCCTTTGATCAAGATATATTTGAATTTAGAGTTTTATACCGCGGTTAACTTATCTATTCTTCGTTGATGTCCCTCGAAGACTTCTCAGTCGAAATATCTTGCGAGCTTGCCGTAGTCCAAAGTTCCAAGAAATCCTCTTCTGCTCCTATCCAAGATGGTGTCAAACTATCAAAATTATCAGTCCCAATTACGTCCTATGACATAGTCCCGAAACCTATAACTCGATTACCACTCCCGACAAAGTCCCAATTTATGCATCAATATTACTTCCACATGCAATATCTGCAATATCATTTACTGTCCTTAAACTCTCACGATCTGAAAACCCGACTCTGACTATCTGCATTACACTCGCTCCCTCTCACGAACCTACGATCAGTTCAGACACGCGATGCCGGTCAGAATCAAATCTTCCTGCGTGATTCACCCCTCGAAGCTTCGTATTAAACTACCTTCTTTTTTTTCATAACATTTGACCGTCCTTCTCTCACCCAGCCAATCCATGCGTTCGTTATATTTTGGTGTAGCTGACCTTTCGATCGTCTAAACTTCTTCGCCCAATCCCAAATTTTCTACTTTCGGCATCCATTTTAATGCATTTTCTACCATATAGTCTATAAATAAATGTTTGTTTATTTTCATGTGACATATCGGTATGTCACAATATTTTGTAAGTGCGAGTCTTTCTCGACTGTCGATACTTCGCTACCTTGTACCGGTAGCTGTAGCTCAGTGCATCAACTGATGTCACTGCGGCGTTTCTAACCGGGAGGTTCTAGGTTCGAGTCCCGACGGCGGCAGGATTTTCGACACTAGCTTTTCAGCTAGGTCGAATTCAGTTGCTGTCTGGAGGAGAATTCTAGCGGCCGGCTGCTCTGATCGGTAGTTTTCCGTGGTTTCTCCGATCAACTCCAGGCGAATGCCGGAGCAGTACCCTACCAAACGGGCCACGGACCGCGCGCGATCTTTCCTTCCTCTTCCTTGTCCCATCCTCTCCCCTTACACACACACACTAACATGCACTACACTAACACATATTCCGGGAGACCGGTCGGGAGCTGTGAGCTTGTCCCGGCTGGGGCAGTGCCCCGCTGGTGGGAGAGTTCTGGTTAGGGGGAAACCCCGCAAGTCGACGTTAGGTCGGCACCGTATCTCGCCATCCAGCAGGGGATGATCACCGCCATCTCCCGAGAAGAAAACATGCACTAAACTAACGGGACTAATGATCAAAGTAGTTGACACGAAAATACCAACCATCGCTATCTTATACCATGACTTCCAGATGCTCGAAGGGGATGACCTCGGGTTGCTGAGGCACTTCTCGCAATGTGCTGAGTGAGGACGGGCAGTTGAGGTTGGTGACTGTGCAACGCGCACAGTAGATCCTCCATCGTGTCCTGCGTTTGTGGGTCTAAGCGACCCACGCTTGTCACTTTGACCTTAAGAGAAAATTTAAAATAAAATTTTTGCATGTAGGTAGTTTAAATGGTTTATATGCATGTGTGAGAGTGTGTGTGTGTGTATTAAGCTGTCAGAAAGACGCCATATCCTTGTCAGTGGTACAAACATTTTCAGAGTCGATTTTCTTAGGTTTAAAGACTTCTCTCTCTTTCTCTCTCTTTCTCTCTCTTTCTCTCTTTTTCACTCTCTTTCTCTCTTTCTTTCTTTCTCTCTCTCTTTCTTTCTCTCTCTCTTTCTTTCTCTCTCTTTCTTTTTCACTCTCTCTCTTTCTCTTTTATCTCTTTCTCTCTCTTTCTTTTTCATTCTATCTCTCTTTCTCTCTCTCTTGCTCTCTCTTTCTCTCTCTCCTTCTCTCTCTCTTTCTCTCTCTCTTTCTCTCTGTCTTTAACGAAATATGGAATAGTAGCTTGCGGGTGATCTATGGTAGATGCACTGCTGATCAAGTCATGTATCATAGACAATTAAAAAACTACACCCACGGAACAATATCTGACACATGTTTCACTATAAAATGTCCGTAGGGTCAATGAGAATCTGCATTATGTAGAAAAAATAAAACTGACGAAAGATAGTAAATATTGTAAGAAAATGTAAATTTTTGAATCATAGTTTAGCCATACGTGGACTAACGTTTCACTAGAAGTGACGAATAAAATCTAGACAAATACGCCAACCTTCCAGTTTCAAGAAAAATAAACGCTGCCTAACGGTTAAGCATATTCAGATTCACAATATAATCTCTAAATGTTGATTCTCGACAGAAAAAAATTCAAGTTTTTCCTCTCGTATGTCGGCGCTTGGCCCGTTGTTTGGTTGCAGATCTTAATCGGAAATAATATTCTGTGAGCATCAACAAGTTCTTCACAATGAATTTTTTCATTGAGTTATTTATATTAGGTTGTTTTAAAATAAATGGAATCAGCAGACTTTTTCAATTTTTATTTTCTCGTACACATACGGGAGTAATATACGAAGTATAGAGAAAGTTACGTAATGGTGCGGAAAATCGATTTCGAGATTTCAAAGGAAATACACGTTTTGGGGCCCTCTGATACCGAAAAAGTGTTGTTTTTTTTAAATCCGTCCGTGTGTCCCTCCGTCCGTCTGTGAAACCTACTAGCGCATAAACCATTCGTACGATATTTTCCAAATTCAAGAAACCCTTGTCCATCTGGTTCTAGTTGAAGCTTTGACATTTTGAAAAACATTCTTTAAATTTTTAGGGTATTGTACTTGAAGCCCCCCGGACATTTTTAGAATTTTCTCAAAAACGGCTCCAAATATTTTCTTTAAATTTCTTGTAAGAATACCAAAAAGAAAATTGCAAAAGTTGGAATTTTTGGGGGGTCTTCCTACAACTTGAAAATTGAAGAATGAAAATCGAATGAATTCAACTGAAATTTGTTACCCATAAATAGGTCTTTTATCCAGGTAATGTAGACTTTTTTGAAAATATTAGTATTTTTTGTGATAGAGCGTGCAATATTTGCAATTTTAAAAAATAAAAAATATGATTTTCTCAAAAACTGCTCCAATTTTTTTCTTTAAATTTTTGGTAGGGTTAGTGCACAACCAACCCTGTCCGATGACATAAACGTCATATTGCTGTAACTTTTCTTTTCTCATAAGTACAAAAAAGTATTTTTTATTTGTCTCTCACGTTTTATACGTACATTGGTCGAAGTGTGTCTCATTATTTTTGTCGTAATCTATGTATGCGATTCACAGAATATATGCTATAATATATATTTGGGGAGTTTTGTCTCAGTATCTTAAGTGAATCAAAGGATAAGATTCAATGAGAGGCGTTATTATGATCCATTTTCCGATTTTCATCATTAAAGAGACAAACAATAGCTTTTCAAATTTTCAATAAAACGTGATTTAACGCACGTGAAGTACTTTTGTGCGATATAAAGATACTTTTGCAATGCAATATTGCTCGTCAGTTGTATATCACAGACCGTTATACCTTATTACCTCAATTTATTTACAAATAATATAATCATGGGTCTCGTTGAGGAGACAAACAGTTCTGGACAAGAATGTTGTAGTATCATGTAGGTTTTAGTTTTAAGCGCTCTTATTAAACGTTTGGCAATATTAAAATGAAAAACTACCAAATGAGACATTATTTCCATCTACGTTTTAACTTTGTTACATCTACATAAATGATATTGGATTGAATTGAATTGAATTTGCCTTATTTTACGTGGCGAGACTCAGGCCATGAGGCCTGCTCTTCCGTCTGACCACGCAAATTTCGTTACACTCCTTTCACAAACCATGGGAGAAAGAAGGTATTACTTGGGCGACGAAACAGGCGATTTGAATTTAGCTCAGAGGCGTCATTTAGGCTTGAGGATCTTTTACATGCAGTAAATTTACTAACATGGGACAGCCGGCTTTACTTCCCCTCCGAAGGAAGGCGTACGAAGGATTTTTTCGCCCTTAAAAATCCACGGCTTCGATCGGGTTCGAACCCGCAAACTTAGGTATAACAGTCCGATACGCTAACCGTTACACCATCGCCGCCGCCTGTGTCTGTGACTTAAAAACGTCTGTCTGTGACTTAAAAACGACCGTCTTTTAATAATCTCATATGTTTACTTAGCCGATATAAAAACCATTTAAATTATTTGTCTGTTTATTTGTCTGTTTATTCGAGGTAATCTGCAACGTCGGACTGGATATCCGAGGTCCTTACGGCTGAAGAGCTACAGCATCGGCCCGAATCCCGCCTCGGTCATGGATGTTTGTGTGTGAATGTGTTGTCTTTACGTGTTCTCCCTACAGTTCCCCTAAAGTTCTCCCTACAGCACCCCCTACAGTTTCCTGCACAGTTTCCACTACAGTTTAAAACGCACAGTCGCTATATGTCGCTAGGTCGCTGTATGACCTAAGATGTTGAAAAGCAAACATAAAAAAAACTCTTCAACATAGTATTCTATTTCGATGCGTTTTTCTCAGCGTTTTGTCGCACATCCTCCCGGTAAGGCGGGTAAAGGCTCCCACAGACCGGCGCGGTAGATCCGCAGCGGGTGCGGCGCGGAAAGTTCCGAGCTAGTCGCGGCCCCGGAATTCGCGACACCGTTCACCGGAGAGTCAATTATCACTCAGCGTTTGGTGACACTTGGCATGGTCGTCCGACCCAGAGGGGAGCGAAGGCTCCCGAACACGGGCGGCCTTCCACGAAAATCAAGCTGCAGCGGAAGAAACGCGTTTGACTGTGTTACAAATTTCGCCGCCGATTAAACGCTGCCAATCCGTTGCCACGACGCTCGCCTGCCGCGCATTTCTGAACGTGATCATAAGGCAACACGTGACGCGAAACTTCCGCTGCTGCCAATCCGCGTAGGCTGCGGATTTTTCGCATCGGTCTGTGGAAGCCTTAATATTGGGATCAGGCAAGGCAGCTCAGGGCGAGGACGGTGGCAGGGAGCGGAATGGTTTTGGCAGGTCGGCGTACGACAGGGCAGAATAGGGAGAAGCAGAGCGCGGCAGAGCAGACCACGCAAGGACAGACTAGGCATAGGCTTCCCTATAGACAGAATGCATTCCTTTTCCTCTCTGAATGGATAAATATGCTAAATAAATATCCAGATAAGTAAAAAGAATCGGCTTTAAACTTTCAAAATGTCAAGATTAAATCTCTGACACTAATATAAATGACAATACAGAGCGTGCTGCTGCTGTCGAGCTAATACTTCATAAACGAAGGTCTTAAATAAATTGTATTTAAAAAATAAGTTACTGAATAGTTTAATATAAGGAATGATGCTGACGAATTATTTTTGATGCATGATCTTTCTATACTGATTACGTACTTAACTTCCTTTTCGAGAAATAAATATATATATAAAAAATATATGTGCATTAGGGCCTAAATTTTGTTTCTTTGTCTAGATTAATTTTAAAAACCAACAGACTAAACCGCTTTTTTCCCTCATTTCAAATTTTTTTAGAATCTGAATGGTTTGTTACATCTATCATTTATTTTCGTATTTATTTTATTTTCGCAAAAAGTCCCTACATTTCAGCAAAACATATTGTTAACGTGTATACTTTTTGTCAAATCTCGTATATATTAAAATATATTGAAACATGCCAATAGTTATAAATCCTTGTTATTACAATAGTTATAAATCCTTGTTATTCATTCGTGGGCATTCGCGAGCTCTCCACTTCTTCGTTCGATGGCGCCTCGTAGAACCTTCTCCGTCGACGCAGCAGAATCTTGCTTCTGGATAAAGTCCTCGCCTAACGTTCGTGATCTGGTTCCAAATTCTCCAGGGGATACTATTATAATTCGTGAATTCCCTCACCAGCCTCTCGGGTGGACGCCTAGATACGTATTTACTTCCTACAAAATGCCCTATCCTAATATAAGATACGATAGTTAATTTTATACAACTGCCATTTACAGTCTTTCGTCGACCTGGTACAATATATCAGGAGTCGACCCGCTCATCACCGCGATGCTCGGGCGAATGAATGTTCTTCTAAAAACTCTGAAGCATCCGAATTTTATATATTTTTCTTTTGACTCTCAAAACAATGCTTCTTCCGCCTCTGCTCTGTTCGACCTAACGAAAATGATCTTCAACGCCGGTTGCATATTTGTCACAGAGCGAATCCTTAGCGATCGTCTGCTCACATCCCTATATTCTATGTCATATAAAATGACATTTCCATAATAAAAATGGTTCGTCATTTTGGTATATCACAATATAATGGGCCCGTAACATATCCAGAAACTTAAAAAGATATTTTGGGTTTAAAATAATTAAAAAATACCACATATTTCTTTAATGATTGCGTCAATATTTTCAAATTAACATACACAAAGGAAACTAGTTAACTTTCAGAAATTTATTACACAAGTAGCATATTTATCAGCATTTATGAATTCAAACTACAACATATACATTTACTTAAGTAAACTATTTATAAAAGTATTACAAACTGACGATGAATAATTGTCGTGCATTACATATCATGCAACATTAAATTGAACATATTATTAATAATTATATTTTGAAACAATAATCATTGTCTTTTTTGTATGAAGGGCACAAAGAAGATAAAATATCTTAATAGAAATTAAGTGGATATATTTCCCACTCTCTTCCTGTTACCATATATACATAACTCGGTAATGCAAATAACAGTGCTCAAAGTAAGTCCCAAGATAAATATAAAAAATGGCAAAATCAAGTGTGTTAACCCAAACACCCTCAGAGATTCCTCTTCGAAAAACCAAATACTCTCCCGTTTCCTAACATGCATAGTGTAAAAAATCACCGGCGGGAGCCAGAAGGTTTGTAATCCCGACTCGCGAATTCTGTCGATAATTTCATCAAAACGATCCATATAAGGTGACTCTTCTCTGCCGTGGAACGTCATCAGATCACTGAACAAAGTCTCTCGCATCCTATGTAATTGTCGATATTGACGAGGATTCACTAACAGTGATAATTCATACCAATCCTCAGTTCTGATAATGGCTCCATCTCTATTTGTCAAGAGACTCTTGAGAAACTTTTTGTCAATACTTTCCGTGTCTCGTAGTCTGTTTTGAAGTTTTTTCCTATCAGCATCGAAAGAAAACATTCCCCAATGCTGCAAGCCCATTGAGTATATCTTAAGACCCGATTTTTCCAGTTCGTCAAACGTGTTAATTTCGGGATAGTGAGGCGGTTCCACCAAGAGTTTATACATGCTGCCTGTCAGAGCGCTAATGAGAACAATACTTGCACAGAGCAAGCAGATAGCTGCAACTAACCGATCGGCAAAACCGCGAATGTAGTGTATTTTCTTCCAGGAGGCAGAAACAAATAACTTTAATGTATCTATAAATACTATTTTCATAGTATCATTTTCCCTCTTCTTTTGTCGGCGAATACACCACCAAGAGAAAGAAGTTGACATGTACGTTATTATAGTGCACACCCCAAACGTTTGGACTAAACGCCATGTACAGAACTCGCCAAGATTCAATTTCTGGGGCCTTAGGAACCAGAATAAGGTAATTATTACTACGTGTCATGGCTTTAGATTGAGACAAACCTAGATCCATCAAATGCCCCCATTGACAAAAATTTATCGAAAAATCACATCTATAAAAAAATATATTTAAATATGTGTATATGCATGGATTATGCGATTTATCCCATTTTTTCGTGGCTAGTAGCTCAGTGAAGTTCATATATTCTTTTAAAATATTTAATATTTTCATGTTGGCTCCCCATATTTTTTGTCCATTCAACTTCCCAAAAAACAAATATGGATATTGAGTATAACTTGTTATGCGAATGCCATATCCATTCATATTACGGAGCCTTTTTCTAAATGCTTGAAACAGATAAGTATAAGTTGTGTTCTTCAGTAATTCTACTTTACCGTAGTATTTTCCGACAAAGGCAAAAGGATTGTACGATAGCACAGCATTTGAACAACGATGTCTTTGAAATAAGAGCAGGGCCTGATATACTCCACAATGATTCCACAGAGCATCGAACATATTTATGTATAAATTGACATCTATTGTACACTGATTGTTTTCCAGCTTTTGCCTGATAATGATAAGCGTTTTAGACATAGGATTAATAAAAGATAAAGGCTGTAACTTCGACCACAATATTTTGTAAAGGATTTCTCTCGTGTCTGACATATTTCTTGGAGGAAGGATTCGCGGTTTCAAAAAGTAGCGATCGAGAATATTAGGCGACCGGGCGATGAAGATATGGGCCTGTCGCGGGGGTTTGTCACGAAGGAAGCTGGTATTCTCCTGGGCCTTCAGGTTCTCAAAGCGGACCATTTTGGGTTGGCGAGGGACACTCGCGATGTGCCGTATGAGGACGGGCAGCAGAGGGTGTCTGTGGAGTGCCCGGAGAAGATCCTCCGTCATATCCTCGGTCTGTGGATCCAAACTATCCACGGTTGCCACGGTAACCTGCAAACCAACACAAAAGTTATTGAATGACTCGCGCAAAAAAAGTTTATGTCTGTTAGATTGTTCGGAAGACACCGTCTCCATAGTGTGGAAATTTCGAATTCCACATTATTACATATCTTCAGTGTTTTGTATCCAATGATTATATTACGGTTTGTGAAAATATCATAACGTTATTTCAATGGAACTAGTGATTTGTTGTTGTTTGTAATAAAAAAATGTAAGACAAAGACTGATATTTTTCTAGGAGGATAACTTCATTCCTGCTTCTCTCAAAATTTAGTTCTGGGTGCAAATTGAGAGCAATAAGATGAAATGTTTATTATTTAAGAAATTGTCTGGTAGACGGTTGATACCTAATTAGCTTCCTATCGGATTATTGAGGAAATTACGTTTACAAATACGATTTCTTTGTAATTCAGGAAAAATACTGCACGAAAAAGTGTATTCTTTTGAGAAGAAAAAACTGTTTCAGAAAAATGCAATCAACCTGGCGTTGAGCAACACTTAATACAGTCAATTGATGTAACTGGTGTACTGACAAAAGGAGATCTGAAGCATCTTACTTGTCGTTGCTGGTGAAACAGCCAACTCGTCACCTCTCGAAGAGGCGGCTCCAGGTGACTCTCGCTCTTCCGCCATCTGGTGATCGGCTGCAATTGTGCCTGAGTTCCCACCACCACCAGCACCGCTGACACCACCCCCATCACTATCGCCATCACCATTCCCATCAACATCTTTTCTGGCCCACGTATGGCTCCCACTCTGTCAAGAAGAAGGAATTCCAAAACTCTTATGTTTAGTAAGGCCATCGATCGAAGTTTATTCCATTCTTTCCGTCGTAATAAATGTGGGCGGTGCTGCAAATTCATGTTATTTTTTGTGTAACATTTGTCTCAATATTCTAGATATATCGTCATGAGGCACTAGAAATTACTGTAATAATTTTCCTGATAGTAATTTACATCTTTTACGAAAAATGATTGTCTAGGACGTGAATGTTTTTTTTTTAATAAATGAATATTAAAATTCTTTTTGGATGATAAAATAACTGGTTGTAAAAAACTATATAAATAGTGAATTTGTGTACTCTCATATAAGTAACGAAATCATCACTAATAACCAATATTACTACGTTGTATAGTCATTGCATTTACCGTAATTCTAAACACCGATTCCCGGCCAGGCAAAATTATAATACGCGTTTTCCTTTCAATGTCCCAGAAAATGTTGCTATGTGTCGATGAGAAAACTCACTTCTCAGGTTGAGAAGACCAGAGATACGGAGTAGGGATCGCTATGGGCTCACCACACGTACCCCGCAACCCATGACCACTGCAGCGCCTCTGACCGGGAGGTCCTAGGTTCGAGTCCGGCGGCAGGATTTTCGACCCTAGCTTTTCAGCGAGGTCGAATTCAGCCGTTGTCTGGAGGAGAATTCTAGCGGCCGGCTGCTCTGATCGGTAGTTTTCCGTGGTTTCTCCGATCAACACAATGGCGAATGCCGGAGCAGTACCCTACCAAACGGGCCACGGACCGAGCACGATCTGTCCTTCTTCTTCCTTGTCCTATCCTCTCCCATTACACACACACACACACACACACACTAACATGCACTACACTAACACATATTCCGGGAGGCCGGTCGGGAGCTTAGAGCTTGTCCCGGCTGGGGTGGTGCCCCGCTGGTGGGAGAGTCCTGGTTAGGGGGAAACCCCATTAGCCGACGGTAGGTCGGCGCCGGATTTTGCCATCCAGCGGAGGAAGCTCAACGCCATCTCCCGAGAAAATAACACGCTCTACACTAACGGGAATAATGACCAAAGTAGTTGACGCGCCCGGAAACACGAAAAAATCAATCAATCGAATTATTACAAAAAGTTAAATCGTCTAATTATAACGCAAAGTTACCGATCAGCTTGGGAAGAACTACAGTGTTCTGGTTATACAATTCGTCTTTTTTGTGACCGCAATAGAAACTCTTCTACCGGCTTAGATGTTTCAGGGCACCAACTGATGCCACTGCTGTCCCTCTCTCTAGGAGGTCCTAGGGTTCGAGACCTGGCAGTGGTAGGATTTTCAACTCTAGTTTTATAGCTAAGTCGAATTCAGCCTCTGGCTGAAGAAGAATCCTAGCGGCCGGCTGCTCTGTTCGGTAGTTTTGCGTGGTTTCACCTGGCGAATGCCAGAGCAGTACCTTAACAAACGGGTCACGAATCGCGCGCGATCTTTCCTTGATGTTCCTTGTTCTAGCCTTACACGTGCATCGTCTCCACTTCCACACAAGCGAGCAGACGGGAGCGTAGAGCTTGTACCGGCTGGTGGATAAGTGGCGGTAGAGAGAAAACCCCGCAAGCCCTGTAGGTCAGCGTCAGAATCTGACGGTAATGACCGCATCACTTGATGCGGTAGCACCAAATAATCAATCAAATGAATCTATTGAGGATCTCTCGTGAACTCTTACCTCTCAGTTCACCACTGTTCCTTCATCATCCATATTTACTCGTATGTACAGAAAACTGGAGTGTCTGTGATTTCAATATAACTAACTTTTTATAATATTAAATACATTTTTAGATGTAAAAAAACAATTCAATTGCTTTCACAAGTTTGGTCTGTTCGTTATATTCCCCGAGATATCTGAGCAAACTTGAGGAGCTGCAAGATTGAAACGGGTATTTTGATTTTAGGGGGTACATTACGTGAAACCTCAACATTTTCAAAATGATATAAAATATGCCTCCAGATTTTTGTTTAAACATATTATTTGAATAGCTTGAAGAACGCTTTAAAATGTTATGATATCAGTCATTCTTCAAAGACTGATTTTGAAATATGATCACGTACAATGTTTTTTAAAATATGAGTACTTCTGGCGTAATTTTGCCTAAAAATATAGGCAATTTTTAAACAGTTTCTGAAAATTCATCCAATTTTTTTCTTCCAATTGTTTCCACTCATTCTTTCGGCGCCGTCGGGGGGTATATTTCGGGGAACTCTGTATTTTCGAAAATCACATAAAAATAAAATTTGCAAAAGAGAACTTTTGATGACAGGGATTTTTTACTTAGTGAAATCTGATTTCTAAAAGTATATCTTTATACTTTATAAACGAATATGTACATTTTCTGAAAGAAGTTGAAGAAGCGAAATTTTGGCTTGAAATTAAGAGAATTTCTCTTTTTTCGTCAAACTTTGCTCAATTTTTTTTCTTTCATTTTTTTATCGAATATGCCAAAGACTGCTTAAAAATTGGCGCAGATTTTATTTTCGATGAACTCGGAGGTTTTGGAAATTCCAAAATTTACCCTTAATGCTACAATATATGTGCTGTTGTAGTATATCTAGTTCAGTATTACCCGAGGTTTTCCCGTTTCTGTTGTTAGAAATAATTTTCATCATCTTACCAACTTTTCCACATTTTTCCGAGCACACATTCATGAATACTGAAGATCACTAGACATATAGGTTTACGTCATTCATTATTAGGACATAACGTTCGCGTTATGTCCTAACACAACAATAGCATCATATGGCACACTGTTTGTAACAAGCAAATCATTTTCATCTTAGCAGTGAACTGTACTTTTGAATGGTGAAACAAAAGTCAATTTGTCAACTGAAGCAAACCAGCGTGTGTATATAATTAATATTGGTCCGAACATTTGTCTGTTCAAATTCATTCATTCTTAAATTTGAAATCAGTTTGTATTCGCCCGGGCGTCTAACCGACATGCCTCACGGACGTCAGAAACCTGAAGGAGTGATAAATATCGAAATATATCACAAATCCATATCTCAGACAATGGTTATTTTTCACAAGAATCGTGTATTTATCCGAACAATTAAATTTCAATCTCGTTAGTTGTTTGCTTTACTTCCCATGGTTGTTATACCAGATTACCATGCACTCATCTAGTAATAAATTAATATTGCTTTCGATTATATTGTGTAAGCACCAAATTTAATTTCAAGAAAAGTAGTGAATTGGATCTAAAGCGTTGATCTAGAACTTTGTACAATTTACAAAGTATATTTATTAATTATACACCTACTTTTTTTCTCGTAATTTTTCGCTAAACCCCATTATTATGATTATATTTTGAACTAATTTTAATTTATTTATGAACGACAAAATACGGATATCTTATCTGTTAATTCTCTAAATGATTGGTTTAGATTTGCATCGTGAGAAACGTCTTACAATTGATACCAGCATTATTCTTGGAACGGACTTCAAAATGTTATATAGGTGAATAATAAATACATAACCATGTTTTTTAAATAGTGCGTAAAGCAATTACGACAAAAAATTTAAAAAAATATATAAAATTTTAAATCACAAATAAGTATTTGAGAGTTTTTATCTGATTTTTGATCTGAATGCCTATTGCTGACAAAATAACTCAACCTCCCCCCCTCACTCACATCTATCAAAATGAGAAATTGAGAAACTTGCCCAGATATTTGTTTCGTGGATATTTTGTAAGTACGAGTCTTTTTCGACAATGCTTCGCTAACGTATACCACGGCCTTTACCAGTAAGATGTCATCTAATCGATTCAAGAATATGAATGTTCATGAATTGACGCATGGATCGAAGGGGTATATTAGATAAATACAAAATAGCGTACATAGATACAATTGTATTGGACGCACGTAATACGATCAATTCCATTCGTTTTGCTTACGCAACTTGCGGTAAGAATAGGTTTGATTGCTTCATGTGAGATCAATTGGACAACAAAATATGCCTGTAATGACACTTAAGTTTATAATTATCCAACATTTAATAATAAAATTAATATAAAAAGCTTCAGATGCACACCAGACTAATATTTTAATATACTATGGAGTGTGGCTGGTGTTTAGGGAGTTTTCGAAAAGAATAAATTTATATAGAACTTTTAAAACAGGGTTACTAGTTTATATCAAAACGAAACTACTTTCTTCTACGACGGACATATCGTTTAGTACCAGATAAAACCAAATACAATTATTTCTTCAAAAAACTTCAAAAAAGGATATAGACTGATTGTTGAGAATATTCAGATTTACCATTTTTACTTTCTCGCTACGATTCAAAGAGAAAGTTATGTAATGCTGCGCGAAGAAACAGAATATTTTCGACAGAAAAACTCTGATAACGGGGCCCTAGTATAAAAAAGTGGATACATCCTAGTAATAATACATAAAAAATGGCTTCATTGTTTTTGATTGAATTTTGTTGTTACATAATGTAAGAGACATTTAAAAGAATGGTGCAGGTTTTAAGTTCGATAAATCCTCTAATTTTTCGAAAACTGTAAATATTCAATGTTTTTCGGCGACTTCCTACAAGTACAATTTCGAATATAGAGATTTTGCCCATAATAAAATATTTTCCTTAATTTTTTTTAAAGGTCATTAAAAATGTTTCGAAAATTTGAGAAATGTTCACGTAATTTTGTGTGAAATTATGGGTGAACGTACGTGCTGTTTTAGCACTAGTATACTCTATCTCTGTCTCTCTCTCGGTCTCTATCTCTGTCTCTCTCTCTTCCTCTGTGTGTCTCTCTCTTCCTGTCTCTCTGACTCTATCTCGCTCTCTCTGGCTCTCCCTATCTCTTTCTGTCACTCGCCCTCTTCCTCTCTCTTCCTCTCTCTTCCTCTCTCTCTCTCTCTTCCTCTGTCCCCTCTCCCTCTTTCCCCCTTCTCTCTCCCTCCCTCTTTCCCCCTCTCTCTCCCCTCTCCCCCCTCTCTCTCCCCTCTCCCCCTCTCCACATCTCTCCCCCTTTCTTCCCACTCTCTTTCCCCTCTCCCCCTCCTCCCTCTCTTCCCCCTCTCTCTCCCTTCTCTCTTTCTCTCCCCTCTCTCTCCCTCTCTTTCATACACACTCACACAAACATCGGCTATGTATAAGACACGGTACCTCCACATTAAAAAAATAAAAGAAAGTAAAAGATACTGAAAAAGATGGGTTTGTGGGCAACTTCTATGAACCCAAGGGGCATGGAAGATTTCATGCCGACCTCTACCGAAGAAAAATGATAGTACATTAGTCCCGGGAACCCACAGAGACGAGAAGAATAGCTATATGGGATTAACTGCAAGCTCGAGAGGTTAAAACGGTCCTAATAAAATAAACTTTATTTGCTTCTTTGAATGTCTCTATGAATATTTAACAACTTGCGTACGTACGTTCTAAATAAAAGAAGTGTCTCTTGCTTTTCGTCCAGATTTCTAATTCGCCTCATTTACATTTTATTTATCTATTTAAAAATAAAATAAAATCCACGTCACAAATTAGCTCATCATTTTAAAGTGTATATTTGTAAGGCAACACAATCACAATGTAACTCATAATATATTTAAATGAAAATTAATCAATATTAATATGATCGCTGGTGAGATAGCTTCTAATAATTAAATAAATAAAAAGTGTTGATCCCAGAACTTCGCTTTCCGCCTAGACGCTGCAAGATAGCACTGATGATGATCGCTACATGATCGAAAATATCTCAAGTTTAAATATATATTTGTTACTGGACAACACCTTGCATTTATTTAATAATCAATATTTTCTTTAAATAAATTTCACAAATTAGAACAGGAATCACAAATTGTTATTTCAAAGTGTTGAATTCAACATTTACAAACATACATAAACTACTTCCAAAATCATAATCACAGCAAAATCAAGATTCATTATGGTTTCCATAAATCAAGTAAAGTCCATAACCTATAACAAACAAAACATAAACATATATAATACAGGGATAATTTTAGTACACATTCAAATTAATCTAAAAGAATATAATAATTTTCACATTTTTGACAATTACAGTTATTTTGTGAGTGAAGAAAGAAAATTGTTTCTAACAATTTCAGTCAACAGGTTTCCCTCCTCTTCTTGCAACAAAATATACTTAACTCAGTGATGCAAATAAGTGTGCTCAAAGAAAGCCCGATTACAAGAAGGCAGAACGGTAAAATAAGGTGAATAATTCCAAACTTGCTGGCAGGTGCTTCGTTGAGAAGCCAAGTATTATTCCAAGGCCTCATATGAATAGTTAACGATATCACCGGTGAGAGCCAAAATGACTGCATGCCCGACTCGCGAACCCTACCAAGAATTTCATCAATGCGATCCATGTAAGGCGATTCTTCCCTGCCGTGAAGCACGTACAAGTCACTGAACAAAATCTCTTGCATCCTATGTAATTTTCTGTATTGGCGGGGATTGAAAAGCAGAGAGAATTTGTACATGAATTCAGTTCTTATGATGCAACCATCTCTCTTTTTCAAGATATTCTTGAGAAATTCGTAGCCAATATCTTTTGTATCTCGCACCCTGCTACGAAGCCGTCCGCTAAATAAATCCAAATGTGTGAAACCAATTGAATATATCTCAAGACCCGATTTTTCCAATTCGACTAATGTGTTTATTTCTGGATAGTGAGGTGGTTCCACCAAGAGTTTATACATGTTGCCTGACAGTGCGCTAATGAGAACAATACTTGCACAGAGCAAGCAAACGGCAGCAACTAACCTTTCGGCAAAACGGCGAATGTGGTGTATATTATTCCAGGAGGCAGAAACAAATATCTTTAACGTATCTACAAATACTATCTTGAGAGTATGTTTTTCCCTCCCCTTCTGACGGCGAATGATCCACCAACAAAATGAAGTTGTCGTGTACGTAGTTATTATGCATGCCCATACAGTTGGACCGAAAGCCATGTACAGTACTCGCCAAGATTCAATTTGTTTGGATTTCGGAACCAGAACGAGGTATGGATCGGTATGCACCAAAGCACTAGATTGGGATAAACCTACCTGCGCCCAATGAGACCACTGACAAAAATTTAGAGAGAAATCGCATCTGTGAAAGAATATGTTGAAATACATGTTGTTACATAAATTATCAGATTCATGCCATTTTTTCATAAACAGAACATAACGAAAGTTCATATACTCAGTTAATATTTGTAATATTATTAAATTAGGTCCCCAAACTGATTTACCTTGAAACCTGGAATGGAACAAGTGTGGGAACTGAATATAGCTTGATATGCCAACACCATAACCATTCATATTATGCAGTCTTTTTTCAAAAGTCTGAGACAGATAATTATTAGTTATGTTTGTCAGCAATTCTACTGCACCATAGTATTTTCCGTTGTACGCAAATGGATTGTATGTGAGAATTGTATCTGAACAGTGCTGTCTTTGAAAAAGGAGCACGACATTCAATACTCCCCAGTGTTCCCAAAGAGCCTCAAACATTTCAGTGAATAAATTCGTATGTATTCTACATGATTTGTTATCATCTAGCTTTCCCCTGATAATTATAAGAGTTCTACACATAGGATTAATCAGTGATTTAGGTTGCAATCTCGACCACAATATTTTGCTGAGGATTGCTTTCGTGTCGGACATATTTCTGGGTGGAAGGATACGTGGTTTCATAAAGTAGCTCTCAAGGATATCTGGAGACCGGGAGATGTAGATATGGGCCTGTCGCGGAGGTTTCACGGAGCTGGTATTCTTCTGGACCTTCAGAAACTCAAATGGGACGAAATGGGTTTTATGAGTCACTCTCACGATGTGCTGCGTTATGATGGGCAGCTGAGGTTGATGGCTGTTTAGCGCGCATAGCAGATTCTCCTGCGAGTCCTCAGTGTATGGGTCCAAACGACCCACGATTGTCACGCTGACCTGAGGACAAAATCTAATATTAGTACACAAGTAGGAAAAGTTTTTGTATCGGTGGACCGCCGTAACATAGATTGCTCTATAAATATTTTGATAGTCGTATTGTTTTCTTTAGTCATAATGCTGTGCTTAATACCATAGTGTTCTGCCCGAAATGTTAGCACCATATTAAGAAACTTCTAAAATTAATATCATTGGATTATCTTCATGGAGGATGATTATATTTCAAAATACTGCTGTAATAAAAATAAAATGGGACAAAAATATAAATTCCGAATCTCAATTCAGAGGGAAACGATGATTGTAAATAGAGATTATTAGTGCATTTTATGGTAGACGGTACATCTCTGACGATAGTCTCATGCGTTAGCAAAAAAGTATTTTTGTATTTATTTTACGTCAAAAACAGTTAAAACTGAGTATGACGTGGTATGGGGAGAAGTGAATACTGTGCACGTTTTCAAAATTCTGTGATCCCTACACTAAGACATATACTACTTGAATTTTGAATTAATTACAAAAAACGCTCCCATGTAATAAAATCTATTTTCAAGGATAAATAAGCAATAAATTTTGGGCCTTCGTCAAGAATAATACTTCCTGCCGCGAGAATATGGAAACGATAATTTGAATAATTGTATTACCCACTGAATTCTAGAAGACGTGCACAGATAATGAAGTTACATTTATGTCCAGAATCAAAACAAGGGGCCATCTCAGCATTTGCGCAATGGATCAGGGAAACTAGACGAAAAACCTGATCGAGATGGGGGCAATGACCCAGAAGCGTTCACGAACTCAGTTTTACTTTAACATGATAATCGTGAAGTAAATATTGCGCCTGTGTCATGTGTGCCTATGGGTTTTGAGAGTTAATCGAAGTTTTGAAATAATGGAAGGGTCGGTTTCACCAAACGAGGAGTAAGAGTTTACTCCGGTGTAAATCATATATATGCGAGAGTAACTTCTTGGAGCGTTTCACCAACACTTTACTCGACTGTAAATCGCTTAGACGAGAGTAAATTCGAGAGTAACTTTACACTGCGAAAATCCGTCAAGTCAAGTGCGGAGTAAGCTCAGTTTTCAGCGTGCGTGTAACTCCTACGTGTTCTTATGGCTCGACGATTGCGAATGATGGTATTTGAAGATGATTCCTAATATGATTCGGAATATTATCTTCTAGTGCGAAGACAAAGATAGGTGTAGGAGAGAATGGAATGGTTTTCCAATAATGACGATCGAGATTTTGTCACAAGGTTATGTTTGACCAAATCACCAAATCAGCTCTTCTATTTGGAAGAATTGAAGCTGATTTAGAAACGAATAATTTGCCTACTCATTAGGAAATTAAAAAATAAAAGAAATATATCCAAGTAGTAGAATAATTTCATAAACTATTGTTTCTGAATTGTATGTACTTATCTTACGAGTACAGGCAATTAGTTCAGAGTCCATATCAAAACAGAATGTCTATTAAAAAAGCATTTAAATCGTGTAAGTACGTATTTTATTTGTGAAGTAAATTGTTAACTCATCGGGTACATTATGAACTGAAGGACTTTGTAAATTTATTTTTCATCGATGTGGATACGAAATAAAGATAGTAAATATATGAAAACAAAAAGAAAAATAACTACAAGAACTAAAAGTAATTATTTATTTATTAAGTCAAAAATATTAATAAACTGTGTATGATGTATGGGGAGAAGATCATGTGCGTACGCTTTCTTGAGTTCCAGAATCCCTTCCCGACGTTTTAACTATAAATAGTTGAAAGGCTAATAAAAGTTTTAAAAATAAAACAAACAAAATAAATAATAAAATTTAAAAAGCGAGAGATTAGCAACATTTGAAAAACTAGACTAAGAAATAAGCTACGCTTTCTCAAATCACCACACAAGAGTAACACCAAAGCGACGCAAAAACTTTCAAACCTGAAATGAAAGGAAATAACCAGAGGTCCCCGTTAGTCCGCAATGGATAATTGCGTCACACTCAGTCATGGCCTCTTGAATCGCTCTCTGCTGTGTATAAAAAATTGCATGTTCAGCGGGTTCGCGGAGTAAATCGGGGAGTATGTGCTCTAGAGTAACATAACCCTCCAGAATCCTGATGAAACGCGTATATTTTACTTGAGAGTAACTATCGTGGAGTAATGCTTACTCTCGAGTAACTACTCTTAACTTTACTCGGCTGTTGGTGAAACCGGCCCTAAATGAGTGATTAGTCCATCTTATTGTAGTCAGTTGATGTAACTCTTAGTCGGGCAGAAATAGACTTGAAGCACCCTACCTGTCGCTGGTGATCAAACAGCCAATCCGCCACTTCTCGAAGCTTCGGCTTCAGTTGACAGTCGCTCTTCCACCATCTGGAGATCGTTTGCAATTGTGCCTGAGCGCCCGCCACAAGCAACACCGCTGTCACCACCCCCATCGCCATCAACTTCGTTTCTGGGTCGCGCATGGCTGCCGCTCTGTCACGCAGAAGGAATTCCAAAGACTCTCATGTTTCATACATTGGACATTGGTCGAAGTATGTTCCATTATGTTCGACATGATAAACGCGGTTCTATAACTTATTATTTTTATTATTACTTAGGAAACATTTCTTAATATTCTAAATGAATAATATATAATGCGCTATTGAAGTCGCATAATAATATGTTTTCCGAAGGTCTTGTAAAATACTATGGAAAAATGATTACCAGGAACGTGAAACAGCGTTTGAATTCTGCTATAGAATACGTCCTCTTGCGATGAACAAATTTTTATCAATCTTACACATTATTCCATTTCCACTTTATGTAATTTACGAAGTATTTCATCACGATTACTTCGATGTTAACGAATAGGACAGTTATAACCCCGTTCGTGTGTTTGAATTAGGTGAATGTCGTGGATTTTGAAAGGAGAAGAATTCATCGGAAGTTTAGGCGGTCTACAGTACGAAAAAATCCGAATACCCATGTAAATTTATAGTTAAAAGAACCTCCAAACAAAAAAATAATTTCTTAACAAAATTCTAACCTTTCGTCTCTAGTTATATTTCCATTCGCTGAATTGCGACAAAAAGGCTTACCTTCTATCAAATGGTCGCTAGGACTACTAACGAAGCTGTTTTTATACCTTTTGATCATTACAGTTTCGAGCGGTAGAACCGTAAAGATGAGAATGGAGAATATGAAAATGCAATCTCATATTACATCCCTTTCATTTTTCGAGCATCGTTTGCACAATATGTTCGTTTCGAACATCTTCAACATTACCCAAACAACTGTTGATAGATCCTTGAATAAGTTCCAACCTTGACGTTTTACGCCAGTAATTTTCTGTCTAAAGTCAGAATTCTTAATTAGCAAATCTGTCGGTCATCAAAAATGCTTTCTTTACTTTTGTTTCGGAGATCAAATGAACATTCTTCAACATGATATTAAAATCAAGGGATAGTTTTGTTCAAGACTTTACAAATTTTTTCTTTATCATTTTGAAGTTGTGATCCTTCCAAGTCACATCCATCAATTTCCTGCGAAACAATTAGTATTCAATTAATAAAATATCCCTCCTGCCACTAAATGTATTATTTTTGTCAAGCTGCAATTTCCCGGTCATTTTGCTGAGAATCCCCTCTTTACTGCACTGCAGTTTCTTGACTATTTCTTTTTCTCTAAAACTTCCAGAAGTTTGAGCTTGACGAGTTGAAACCGGGAAATATTTCTCAGTATTCCCAAGTCCGAATCCCGCTTCAACAACATCTATTTTTTCATGTTATTGGAAACAGTTAAGAAATAATACATTGCATGTTCTATCCTATATTTCAGCTATCTCTACCAAGGCGCGAACTATTTAATTCAAAATCACGTGAAAACTACTAATATTTTAAAAAACGTTGTGACATACCAATATTTCACTGAATATGGTAAATATTTATTATAAATGGCGTCAATTAAAGGGGATAAATTATGTGAATATGCTAGCATAGCAACGGTAAGCGAGCCGTCGTCAAGATCAACGTATTCATGGAGTGACAATCGCGGAGACGGCTAGTTAAGTCTATATAGAATTCTGGGATTGGCCGAAAAAGCAGTGACAGTCGTGAAGACGGCTAGTTCGTTTTGCAAGAAATTTAGAGATTGGCTAGGTACGAAAGTACATCAAATGTTATCTGCAAATAAACAATCGAATTTATGAACCGAGTTTTGCAGGGCTGAAAATATACGAGAGACATTCATTCTGACTGATTCCGTGCTCATGAACGGATCGTGCTCCAATTAATGTTAGGAGTTTTTTTTTCTTTGGGGACTTGTAAGCATCTACTAGGGAATGGATGTTGAGAAAACATCAAAATTAGAACTCTAAGTGTGACAGTGGAACTTAAAATATTTCATGTGAACGAGTTGGAGGGACATTGAGGGCTTGGGCGAAATTGTCAGTGATTGGACTGGAATATTAGCAGCAAATAGTTTATTGATTTGATGAACGGTGATTAAAGTGAGCTTCCGAGAAAAGAAGAGAGAAGATGGTGTCTGGACCTGAGGACGGCGGCGTCCATCTCGGATGAAGATGGCCGAAAAAAGCGCGCGAAGACATAAGGTTGGAACGGTCATGACAAACATTTAATTTTTATTTTGGGTAAAGTTATACAATATAAATAATTGTTTTAAATTGTTTAATAAATTTCCATGTTTTTGTGAAATGAATATATGATTTTTCATTGAGCCAATTCTAGCAATAAAGTATCAAGATAGATAGATATTTGCTTTTCAGATTCCTCGGCCGAGTCATTTTGAGTATAAATTGCAGTTTATTTCAAAATGGCGCACCAACTGGGGCTGAATTTCGTTTAAATCAGTCAGATTATTTCAACGTGTACATAAGGTTGTTTGAAGATAAAATTTTGATAAACACATTGCATTAAGAAAGAAATCTTCACGATTCACATTTAATAAATTCAGCGTTCTCCTGCTGTGGAAAATTTTGCCGCTTATATAATGAAGTCATCGTTGACACACGACTACTCACTCACCAAAATGAAAAGCAAACTTTAAAATGTGGAAACAAGGTGTTGTTCCGTACAAAAAAGGAAATGAAGAAAGAGATATTTCTGCACTGTTTGGATAAAGGAAGCAACTCACTAGAAAGTCTGCATGTTGATCATTTAGGACTTTCATCTACCTCTCGCAAATCTTATAAGGACGTATTAGTAATTTCATAATCGTTGATTAATAAATAAAGTGTTTTCTAGATATACACCACGCGTTATACGAGTACATCTGAAGTATAAAGGCCCATTCACAATGCAAACATAAGCATAAGCATGGCGTTAACATAAAAGTTAGGACTACGTCTACAAGTGGACTCATTCACAATGCGTTCGCATAAGCATAACACGTAAGACGTTAACTTAAGAGCTTGCAAGCTTCGAGCTTCTGTGCTATGCTTATGTCAGACATAAGGAATGAGCCAATCACAGTTCGTTAACTCAAAATCGAGTATCGAAGTCGATAGGCGAACTATTCGTGTCGATTCGTGTGCTGCGTCTCATAGCCAATAGAAACTCTTATTTTGCCTGTGTTTATGTTCGACATTGTGAATACGCCAACTCTTCGCTTGTGTTAATGTCTATGTCTATGTGTTATGCTTATGTTTGTGATTGCATTGTGAATGGGCCTTTAAATTGTTTGAAGACGCACGTCACAGTGTTTGGCGACAGAGTAATTTCCGAGCGGGGAACTGCATTTACGTCACAATATTTCAAACAGAATTGCAAAGAGAACAAGCTCCAACACACTAACGTAACCTAAGTCTTTGCAAGAAAAACTAGCAAGGAAGTTTGAATCATGGATTCATACCGTTGCTAACAAAGTTGTCTCACCAAAAGTCCAAGATTGGTGAAAACATTTTATATTTGTCATCAGTATAATAATGTCATTAGAAGTAGAAAAAATCGATATCCGCCCAGAGAAATTCTGTTCGTAAAAACATCTGCATAAACAGAAAGGTGAAAAACTAAACAACCTGAGTGACGAGCTTATCACTGCATATGATGAACAGCAGTTTTTGTTTGTTTGTTTTCTGTCGTAAAAATTCATCGTAGATGTTCAGAAAAAGAACACAAATTTCAACATGAAATGCAAAAGTTCGCCAATATATATAAAATATAAGATCTAGAAGCCATGTGTAGTATGCGACCCGATAACAATGTTATATTAGATTCTATTGTCGTTGACATATTTTTACGTTTTTTTAATTTTACAAATCACTCATACTTAATCAAAACAAAACTATCGTATTATCGTAAAAGAGCTACTTTTTCGGTTTTAGGGATTCCCTAAAACATGTATTTCCGTCATAAATCTCGTGATCGATTATTTGTACGATTACATCACTACACTACGTACGGATACGAAAAGTAAAATAGCACTTGTCTACTACCAAATGTCCAATTACGCACTTAACGTAAATGCTCATATTTTTTGTTGATGGTACAATCATTCTCCCTGCAGATAAAGCTGGTAAAGAAACGCAATAGTGCTATTGGCATTCTGAAACGTATTTGAATTTTATTGCCGTATTTTTTAGAAAGCCATTTTAGTGAAATTAAAGGTGAAGCTATGATAACATATCGAAGTTCGGAACTAAATGTTTAACAATATATATCGCTTCAATACTGTTCTTGTTTGGAAACTGCTGAAAACATTGTTTTTTAAGTATTAATATTTTTGTTGTATTGTCTTAAAACCGACGTGTGTATTGTACTACAAATTAACATTGGCAATATTATTGAGATATCAAATCTAATTGTAGGCGAATAGGTTCAAAACGAGCATCATTAAACGCAACTATTGTTTCATGATAAGTAAGTTGTCTTTTAACAAAAGCTAAGAGATGAAAAATCATGTACGACTTTGAGCCTCTTCGATAGCTCGTAGTACATAATTATATTGAAATACTAGTCATACACCCAAGGGAGTTGCTCATTGCCCCTCCCCCCTCAGAAGTCCCCTCATATATGTATGTGTGAATGTATGTGTGTGTGTATATATATATATATATATATATATATATATATATATATATATATATATAAACATAGCTTTTACTGATTTCCTATACTAACAAAAGTCTTTCAATTAATGAATTGTTTTTGTTATAAATATTAACTATAAGTCAGCAAATAAAAATAGATTTTATCATGGAGCACTCATCGAAACGACGTATCCAGCGTGCCTTCCAGGCTTTATTAGGAAAATGAATTTATTTTTTCCTCTGTCGCTTGTGCTTCGATCATTTATGGACCTTCAGAACAGGTATCCATCCGGGTACCTATCCGAATTATAGATAGGGAGTCAGAAACAAGTAGGTGCCATGTTCGGGCTCTATGGTGGTTGGGGAAAATGTCTCCAGACTGTGCTTAGCCAAAGTCACGAGCAGAGAGATGTGAGCGGGTGTGATTTCGTGTTGGAAAGTGGAGGCGATCTCCTTTCTTAAAAGAATACTGTTGGGAGGTTTCCTAGGAGGAAAAAGGTTATAGGAGATACAAGATTTTCAAAACTCCACTATGACAGTCGTAAACATCTGATTACCATTTAACCTAACCTCCGGCATACGACATTCGCTATTTATATAAAAGAAAGTTGAGTCTGTTCAAAGCATAAATTCCAACCCATTTTTATTCCAAAGTACTTCTTGCGAACAAGCAAGAAACCTGATATTCGGATAATCCGAAATCATACGTTTATCTCCGTTCAAACAGCTTTATACAATCCGTATGGTTAAGCACGAATTCACCAGATAATAAGCATGTTATTTGCGAATTAACTATATTTCGGACTATATCCGTAACATATTCACTTTTCAGTGCTTTCTATACATCGATAGCTAATTGCACAAAAATGGTACGTTCACTCACAGCCATTTTTCAGTTAATATCATTATCGTTCATATGTTCCTTGGGTACAAAGATTGCATGTCCATGTAAAAGGGATCATGGTCTATAAGTAACTGAACCTTTTTATTGTATTCACATGGACACATGTGTAAAGCGTTTTAATTATGTACGTTTGTTGGTGAAATTCTGCAGATCGTCATTTCGTGCATGTGAGATGTTGGCCCGACCCTAGGGTTCCAAACCATCCTCCATTTCGGAGGACTGTTATCCACTGAGGTCAATTGCCATCTCGTCTTTCTGTATTATAAATGTCCTCTTCTTAGTACATTTTTAACATTTGTTGTTATTTATTTTATCACATGTCTAACATCTGCTACGTTGTATTTAATGTTTCTTTTTTGTTTAATTTAGAAAAGAAAACATGAAAACCCTTTTTCTGAACGCTGATGCATGCATGCATGATAGTGTCTCTATCTAGCGCCTAAAATAAAAAAGAGACGCTTAGACCATTTTGATCTGCATTTTGTGAACGAATCTTTTCACTTTAAGTGCAAATGTAGAGAAGAAAGAAATACTGGTAATGTTTATCTAAATTAAATATTTATAAAAAGAAACGTGTTGATGCTTTTTTGTTTTTTGTTATTTTTTTGTTTTTCATTATTATTATTATTATTATTATTATTATTATTATTATTATTATTATTATTATTATTATTTGTTTTTTGCTTGTTGAGTGACCTTCCTCCCTTTAACCAGAACATTGTGGCCAACCCCACCCGTCCCTGTCAACTAACCCGTGTGCTGTTGGCGCAGGGCGGCGGCGGCGGGGCCGGCGGCGCGGCGGGCGGCTCGCAGCGCGGCGGCGGCGGGGGCGGCGGCGGCGGCGGCGGGGGCGGCGCGTGCGACGGCGGCGGCGGCGGCGGCCTGGAAGGCCCCGCCGGCGCGCTCACCCTCACGTCGCGGTCCAACGTCACCGTCAGCTCGGAGCTGTGCGTGCAGGGCGCCGCCGTCGCCAACAAGGACGGCCTGCAGCCCGCCAACGACGTGCGCAACGGCCCGCCCACCGAGGTGTGAAGGACCGACCCGCCGCGCCGGCCGGACGCCTCGGCCAACGACCGGCCGCGAGTCCTGGACTTCACGTCACTCGGTGCGGAGTGTGCCCCTGTAGCGTATGCGAGTGTGTCGAGTTCTCCTGTGGTGTTATCTGTCGTGGTGTTTATAACGTTTCAAAAAAAAATCATATCTGTAAAACGTAAAATGTGGTACTCGGTCACATCACGTTCGGTGGTGCTCTGTGTGTGTAGGTAAAAGTGTTTTTGTGAATCCCCTACGAGACGAACGCTGACGTTTCGCAGCAGTTGACAACTCGCCGCTATCTTCACGACCCTGCGAGGGCCCTGTCGCCCGCCAGGGCTGGGGGCTCTCGCTGGTATCTCACGGTTCCCGTTCGACGCCAGTTTTCGGACGAGTCGAATGCGCGCCGCGACGAGGTCATTGTGTTAGTCATATCATTTGATTCATCGGAAGGAAACGTTTCACGCGTTTGGTGTCGCGTGCGATTAGTCGTAGCATCGCGACGTAGCGTTTCCGGAGGGATCGTATTCAGACAGCGGAACAACAACCATATCAACCGTTTCCTAGTTTTCTTGTAAACGAAAAGGGTATATCTATATTTCTGATGGGATCAGCTTCCTGCGATTTCTGTGATGACTTAGGCTAGGATTGGTGTCTTCCTAGTGATGGCGACACAAAGAAGGGCGTGCAGACCGATTTCGACGTCGCAACCCTGTCTTTTACAATCGCGTCTGATCTACACCAACATGCGAATTATAATCGTTTTGTAAACTGATTCCGTGTAGCATTTTCTGTCGTATCATGTTTTCGTGTATGCGTGTGTCGATTGTCAGGTATCAAACAAAGTAGGTAAATACTTTCTGTGCGTTTCCGGACCGCCCAAAGTCCTTCCGTGTACACGAGTACGTGCTCCGTATGCGTTTAGTTCTGTGGCTCTCTGTTGCTAGTTGGATCGCTGTATATATGTATACTCTGTGAATAGTCGCTGTACTGTGTGCCCCATGCCCAGTCCGCCTGCGCCGGCGGTGCGAAGTTTAATCGTCTCCGCTGTCGCCGCGTTCGTTATGTTTGTACATATCACCGCTAGAAAGCGTTAGTTGGATGTTGTCAAACTCTCGGTTCTTTCCTGTTTATTCTCGAGTAGCCTGTGTGTTTTCTCGGTCTTCGCTGTGCCGTGTAGATAATTGTATTGCCGATTTCTGTTTTGCTGTGTGGACGTTTTCCTCGCTTGCGTGCATCGGTTCATAGGCCCAAAGACCGCGCCAGTTTTTGTGTTTGATATTCGGAAAATGTGTACAGGTCTGCCAACCGATTTCCCCCTTCACTCCGATGGGGCCAGGCTCGATGATAACACGTGTCTGAAATGTGATAGCAGGATTTTTTCATTTGAGCCCAGAAAAATCTTGTTTTCAAATTTCATTCCGTGGTATTTTCTTAGCGTATGCATGTGTCTGTTAGGAATTTATAACGGTTGTGAAGACTAAACGTCTTCTTTTGAGACAAACTTAACGAAAACAGCCAGAGAATTTTCTAGTCTTCGCTTCCGAAACAATAATTTGTTGCTGTTAATAAGTGTGATATGTGACCGAAAGGAAACTCCAGAAGAGTGTTTGCAATGCTGTATGTTGATATTGAAGATTGTAAGATCGACATATATACAGACAGCCGTCCCCGCGCCGGGGCTTAAGTGTTTCGGTGTAACCTATTTTTGTAATCCCACTTGCATTGTGTCCGGTTTAAGGGCAACACAGTGCTGCAGTCCAAATCCCCTACTCACTCATACACTCACTCATGCCTTGTTGTGCCCTATCCCAGAATATCAGCTGTTCATTCACTGTATCCAGTCAATACGTTTATTAATGAGAAATAAAGAGACTCTTGTTACATGGGTGTTTGTAGTACTCTCTTCAGAGATGTTTTGTGGAGGTAATGAAGTATATGACAATTCTAGATGATAATTCAGTTATCAGTAGCTTTACTTATAAATAAGCAAACATCTATTGCCTTAAACTCTGCGTTTTAATATCTTGAATTGCCAAAGTCAGCAAATTGGCAATAGCCACACCTTTAAGTTATGTATGTGATGTGGTAACAGAATAATTTATATCTACAATCATATGTATGTACAATTACAATTTCCATTTAAAAATTCTTCAAAATATAAATTTGAATTTTTGGACCCCAAATTCAGTTGTAATTCTTTTCAAGAATTTTCGTCGGCTAGATTTGTGCTGTTCTTTGAATTAGCTAGGGTGACTATGTGTAATCACGGTTTGCAGATAGTGCGACTATTTTTGTCTCACATAGTTTATGTCTGTTATAACTGTTTCATATTTATTAATTCAGAAATAGGTTCAGTAATTTAAAATGTTCTACATTCGGAAACATTGTTCATATTGAAACATTGTACTTATGAAGAAAGAATATAATACATTAGAATAAAAATAAGAGATTTTGGGATTAGATTGAAATGAAAATAACTATTGAGAAAAGAAGAAGATGGGTAAAGATTGATATAGCATTTTGTGATATCATCTAACATATTCCACCCAAATATCTCTTCCCTTCATTGCCTCCAAGTGTTTCGAAGGTTTTTTTTTAATTTTTCCTGTCAAGTAATGCTCCAAATATCAGATTCCACACGGAGCGTGTTATGTCATCAAGAATACAGTTTGTGTGCAGTTTCAAGTGCAGCATCAGGTAAGTTATAAATTAATTCCAATAAAGAATACAAATTTAAGAACTGCAAAAAGTAACCGTGTCACTGTACAGCATATAGTAGTTCGGTAACATTGCGAATCTTGTCAAATGAAAAATAACTATATAATTATCATTAATAGCATTATTAGTCAGTCATTAAATCTAAGAGAACTGACATTAAGAGTCAGTCGCAATTACCTCGATAGAGAAATGAGGAAATAATTCAGAAACGTATACTCGAAAATGCCTCTTATCGTTTTCTTTTCTTTTTGGTTGTTTTTTTTTCAGGGAAGGAGATTTAAAATGGTCCGTCAACTTCTAAACAGTAATATACTGCAGCATGAGGTCTGTGCTGTGATTGCCGTCATTTACCTGGAACGCACACAGGTAAATTTGAAGCACAGTGATCCAAGAATAAAGGGGTTGGCATTATTAAGTATTGAAGTATTAAACGGGTTCCTTAGGCGCGTGTCACACGAGCGTTGCATTGACGCGCGTCACCTACAGTACTGACAGCGTATAAGCGACTCTGACAGTTCTCTCGCCACGTGCTGTGGTACGTCATGTGACCTGCTCCGAAGCAATCTGCTTGCGAGGTTTTGTTTACTTTCTCACAGCCAGGGTTCAGCGTTGCCGCTCATCTGACTCACACAAAGTCTCGGAGGCGATAAGATTCGGCTTTGGATGTGTCATAACCTGTCAGAAAGTGGTAATGTTTTGAGATTTAATTTATCTGTAATGTAGGTACTAGCATGTGCGTAGAAATGTGTTGCAACAGAGTATTGAACCGTCAGACTCGCTTATACTTGCTAAGATGATGATATGATATGATATGCGTCGACGCCCGTCGATGCTTGTGCACTAGTCATTTAACGCGCGTGGTAAATTAACACTGTATCTTATGCGAAACGGCACACGATCGCTCTCGGCGACGTTATCTTGACTTGCTTGTAGCTTGGGCGTCTTGCCTGAGCTGTGGGCACAACGCACGTCGCCAAGAGTCCTCATTTGCTGTTTCGCATAAGGGCTCCTGCACACGAAATTATTCTACAACGCACGTCAAGTAACGCGCGTCGAAGACTAACACTATAACTTGTGTGATAAGGCACACGAGCGATCTGACCGTTCCGCATAAGTCACAGTGTTAATGTACGACGCCCGTTACTGATTGTGCGTCAAGGCAACCTTCATGAGACGCAGACTGATGCAGGGTAAAACAACGACGCGAGTCAAGCGACTCGTGTGTGCTGACATCGACACAGTTCACGTCATCAGCGTTAGGTAACGTGCGTCAACACAACACTGGTGTGACACAGACCTTATTCCGAGAAAAAATGCTATGGACTCATCGTCATTTGAGAATTGGTGAAATTTTAAAAAAAAAAATCGTTTCCGAGAAATCGGACTGCTTTGCGACTTCAAAGCGCGCAATTTAAATTCTCTGCTCTGCACGGGCTGCGGAGAGGGGGAGGGGAGATAATGACAGTCTTCAAACTCCTTCACGCGGAATCACTTAGCAGAGCTTCTGAGTGACGAATCTGCTGGCAAAGCGTTGGTTTAAATCAGGGCTCTTCGCAATTTCGCTCCATGGAGCCTGGACCAGTTCCTGCTTTCACCGGGTAACTGGGACCCAGCGAGAGAGCCCAGGGACATTTAAATGTGTAATTCACTGTCATGAGAAATTTAGGATTGAAAGTAAACTTCCACCACTCTGTCCACACTGTGACAATGTTTTGTAAATAGACTTAAACCTAGAGCTCAGACACAAAATATTTGATGCGATTGAGTTTGAATGGTTATTCTCACTAGCACTGATATATTTAACAATAATTGAACAAGCAATTCTATCAATGAAGATGTTTCAACGACAATAAGGTTTGTACAGGAAATTTCCAAATGTTATAAATCGTGTAAATATCTTTATTTATGTCTTAAATTACGCTCTCCCAAAATGTATTACATAGTTCCGGAGCGTTCAATGGTCAAATCTGTTACTAATTCTTATTGGTGATTCAGTTGCATCCTTCATCCATTAAGACAATCACGCCAAACACTATAGGAATTGGCCATTTCACGGCTCGCTAATCTGTAGTGACTATTTTCGTGAACACAGTTATCTTCCGCTGCCTTTGTAAATGTTGACTTAAACATAGATTAAATTATCTTTGATTGCAAATTGGTCGTACACTATATTCCCTTGTACACTACATACTTTCTTTTTCCTCGTTCTAGAAATATTTCGAAGGGGCAAAACGTATGCAATTGTTCGGACACGTGCAACCCCTTCTAATTCGCAACTCAGCTACCACCTTTGCTAATAATACGCGATGGAGACTCAACACTTGTGCTGGGATAAGCACGAAAAACGTCGGCAGCTAATCGACCATACTGGGTTTCAGCTGAAGCCCACGGTGGTACGTCTCACGAATACTTCCTTTCCCACACTTAGTGGCGTTGGACGGTCGTTGTGTACACTGTCAGAAATTACATTAAATTTAATGTAGATTGAATGTAGGACTGTAAATGAATTTTAATGTACCTTGCACATTAAAGGGAAATTAATTTACGTGTACATTATATTTCATGCGTAAATTAAAATTAATGTAGATTTAACGTACGACTGTTGACTTTTCTTACTTGTATACATTAAATTTAATGTATACTACATTGAATTTAATGTACATGTACATTAAAGTTACTGTACGTGTACATCGAATTTAATTTACGTACATGATAATTACTTTCGTGTACTTTACATTAAAAGTAATGCAGAAAATTCTGAGAGTGTAGTATAGTGGAGTTACTCTAAGATGGGACCAGTTTGGCAGATCTGGAAAGAAATGAATGTCACGTAGAGCGATGGCATTGCAAGGGATGGTGATGAAAATCATTTACTAATGAGCTCACTAAACGAACGCATTGACGAATTGAGTGCAAGGACATATCACGCAGGTATGGTGTCAGCAGTAGCCGAGCAGTAGCTATCAAAGCGGCCCCTTCTTACACAAATCTATCTATATGAAGGGGCCTTCCGCTTCTCGGTGTCTTCGTGTCAAGGTGACCTCAGCCTGACAACTAGCGTTCACGGTACGAATTCCCTGCTGCGATTCGCGCAGGTTCATCCTCTCCCACAGGTGTCCCGTCCGCCTCTCCCCAAACGTACACACATTTATAGTGACGTGTACTACACGACCACACATGTCGGGTGCTTAGAGCTTGACATCTAAGTCAGTGCCCCACTGGGAGAGATATCTAGAGGAGAAGTTCCGTCGCAAGTCGACTTGTAGGTCGACGTCGGATTTCGATATAAATCAGTCGAGGAACACCGCCACCTCCCGGCATAAAAATTTCACTACACTAACGGGAACAACGACAATAGCAGTTGACGTGTCTGGAAACCAATCAAACTACTTTCCGCACCTTCTCCATCCCGCAAAATTGAAACGCGTGACTCCATGCACCAGAATTTTTATTCTGCGCCCAGAAGCGGCAAAGAGGTGTTAGTTTTCTCTAAAATGACAAATTTCTAAGAGAAGCCGACTTCACCAAGCTTTCTCAAATAAAGATAATAGTCTGTGTGATGTTTTTGTCGGTATTATTAAGAACCACTTGTATAATACAAATGTATTTGTACATTGAAACTGAAGTTCCTAAAGGTAATGCAAGTAATTAAACAAAACAACTTTTATTTGTTTTCAGGTAAGTGTAAGACAAAGATTTTTCAATGTATGTGCGAGATTGAACGATAAGGAGCGAGTGAATTCGTGACACTCACCATAAAGACCCATATTTCTCAGTCCATCCTCTTTGAAACAATGGGATGTGTAAGAACAATTGACTTGAAAGGATCTCCTCGAAGACTGTGAGGTCTTAATTCGAATGCATAGTGCCCGCGACGCATTGTACGTGAAGACACGTCGCAGCGTAGGAGCGTAAGAATGAGTCGCGCGACAAAGCGTAACAACGGATTTAATCCGGAAGCGGAAGGGGCTGCGTGTGGAACCGCAGTGGGCATCATGGCGAAACTCACTGGACAAAGATTCGAATCGCTACTAGAAGATTCATCGAGTTGAAAGGATAAATAAATTAAGTCAACTAGTAAATTATTAATTAATTTGATGTGGAAATAATTGGTTCGTATAGATTTATTCATTAATATCAATACCATTTTTTCAACAATTATGTTCATTCTTTGTAAGTGTTAAAACGGTTTTTCATCTCAATACCATGTTAGTACGTTTAAAGTTTATGATAACTGATAATTTCACACATTTTCTTTAATTAGAATGAAGTAATTGTATGATCGATTACTACTTTTATTTTAAGTAATTAGGTGATTGATTACTACCCATTCCGGGCGCGTCAACTGCCAAAGGTCATTAGTCCCGTAAGTGTTGTGCTTGTGTTTTACTCGCGAGGTGGCAGTGATCTTGCCCTGCTGGATGGTGAGATCCGGCGCCGAACTACCGTCGGCTAGCGGAGTTTTCTCCAACCAGCTATCTCCCACCAGCGGGGCACCGCCCCAGCCGGAACAAGCTCTAAATTCCCGACCGGTCTCCCAGAATGAGTGGTAGTGTAGTGCAGATAAGTGTGTGTGTGTGTCAGTGTGTCTGTGCGTGTGTCTGTGTCTGTCTGTGTGTGTGTGATCTTGTCACCGTCGGGACTCGAACCTAAAGCCTCCCAGTCAGAGACACTGCAGTGGCTTCAGTTGATACCCTGAGCCACCTCTCCTAGGGTAAGTAATTAGTAATTTTTGTGATTAGTAATGATACTAGCACACTCTTTACACTTGTAAAGGTCTACAAGTTCAATACAATATTGGTAATTCCCTATATGTTGCATAAGTTGTAAAAGTGTTTTATAGCTATTAGGCAAGTTGTTGCACGATTCTGATTGAATTGCTAGCAAATGAAATACGAAAAAATAATATATGAAATACAAGAAATAGAGGTTGTTGATTTTTCAAGAAACACCACTCACCACTAAGGAACCAGTTATACGAGAAGGTAAGTGCAAATTTGAATATTCTCAGAAGTAGTTGTAAAATCTTTACAGATCTGTTGAAAATGTGTACAATAATAAATATTACATGAATATATAGTAGATATCTCGTTCAAATTTGATAATTTAAAATGCGACATTTAACAGCCCTTATTATAGGAATATTGAAATGAATCATACAAAGTTTAGTTATGGGACTTAACTAGGACATAGTGCTTAACAATATGTAACAGAAATTGCATAGTTCACTTCTTGGAGTTGTCTATTGCCTAAAACAAGTATCTCTACCGGAATTAGAAAATTGTATATAATTTAAAATAGAATTAACGTAAATAATTCTAGACAAATTGAATAAATATTAAGAAAATCCTGAAAATCGCAAATTTATGTATAAATGAAATCTGAATGCGAAACACAAACAGTTTTGGATCGAACCTGACAGTTATGTCAATGTCATATCCGAAATTAGGAACTACTCTTTTTTTCTAGATGACCGTCTGCAGCTGGCAATTGCCCTTTGCATCTCTAAAAAAAGTATAGCTTTCCAAGGAGATATGGACTGTGATAAAATTCCCAGATTATGCTAAATATTTTTAAGGGAATCCGTGCCACCGAATTCGATACAGTAAAAGAATTATTTATTAGTTATATGAAGAAGAAGAAGATGTTCATAATACTTGCTTTCTATAGTTCGAACTGTTATTTTTTTCTTTAGAGAGTTCATTTGCTCTGGTTTCAGGTACGACAACTACGTATTTTCCACATTCTTCACCTTTAACAGTTTCATTGGGTGTAATGTATTCAATCATATTAATTTCGTTTTCGGGTAGATAATTGATAAACTTACGGTTGATTGATAATATTGCAGTTCAAGCGCACCTTTTTTAGAACATTTTGTTTACTAAAAAAGATAATATATTATAGTCTTACTTCATAATAATAGACTTTCTTCATTATTTGCAATCTGCTGAGCGAATTATAAAACGTTAAATCAAAATGGAATCCGTTGTGGAAAATTTATAATATAAGACACTACCAAAGTGTGGACATCACAGAAGAGTGTCGAAACAAAGAGACCTAAGAATGTCTTCGAATGAGCTTCTCCACAAAGAATCAAACGAGAAAGACTTTGAATTTGGTAATAATTGAAGCCGTGCGTAAATGAAGAATGGCCGATGACCTTTGGATGGATAGACAAGGCCAAAACGGCAAAAGAAGAGGCAACTGCTGATAAGTGATAACGTCGATGTAAGTAAAAAGTGAAACAAAATCATATTTCGCACTGAGCGTGGTAGATTGGTTTCCTGTTTTCGGGAGCGTCGCCTGCTACGGTTACTATTGTCGTAAGTATAGTGAGTTATTATCAAAGGAAGTGTTCTTCCCCCGCTAGACAACGAGTTTCGGCGCTTACCTATATGTCTTGCTGTATTTTCCCATCTAGGTATCTTTCACCAGCTAGGCACCGCTCCAGACGGAACAAGCTGTAAGCTCCCGATAGGTTTCCTTCCATGAATGGTATTGTAGTGCATGTTCGTGTAGGTGTGTGTGTAAGGGGTGAGGATAGAACAAGGAAGAGGAAGCAAAGATCGTGCGCGGTCCGTGGTCCGTTTGTTAGGGTACTGCTCCGGCATTCGCCTGGTGTTGATCGGAGAAACCACGGAAAACTACCGATAAGAGCAGCCGGCCGTCATAATTCTCCTCCAGATAGCGTCTGAACTCGACACAACTGTCTAGCTAGTGACGTAAATCCTGCCACTATCGGAATTCGATCCCTAGGATCTTCCGGACGTAGATCCTGCAGTGACATTAGTACTAGCCTGGAACTAAAGTGGTCGATGGTACGAAGAGTATGTGATTTAGACCACTTAAGAATTGAGTAACATTAAAACCATCTGCCAATACGAAAGTGATACTTTTATTATGCGGCACCTACAGCGACAAATGACACAGAGACCACTTTAGAATGTATAGATGCACACCTGTTCAGATTAAATTTACCATAACCGGAATTTGAGCCAAAACGTTTTATAGACCCCTTTAGTTCCAGGCCAGCCACGATACCTTAAGCCACTTCAGCCGGTAGAGAGAACATGGCGTGTCCCACGTTTTGTCCAGCGATAGTCGTCCCTGACCCAGCGCGCGGCGCCCCCTTTTGCCCTGCGAACAATGGGCAAGGCGCACCAGCGCGCGCTCTCGCTCATAACCCGCCTCATCTCGTTACAGCAGACGAGCGCCCAGGAACAAAAGCACCCCCGCCCCGCCCCCGCCCCCGCCCCTCCCTAGTTTCCCTGACGCTCCTCCGCACCGCGACGACGTCCCAAGACGCCGCTAGGGCAGTCTATGGGGTATCGCCTCTTCAAATGTTAGGGTGGGTTTTTTTCGCTTCGTAAGGAAGGCGCCCTTTGCGAATCAATGAGACTAACTGATTCATATTATTTTCATAATAATCTCTTTTTCTGGAACTTCTGAATCTGCTTCCGCATATTTATCCCCTCTATCTTACCCTTCTTCTCTTCTTGTTTATGTTTTACTTCTGTATCTTCTTCATTTCAAATAATAATAATAATAATAATAATAATAATAATAATAATAATAATAATAATAATAAATATGGAGTCGTAGGCTTCCGCGGCCGGAGTCATTGAATTCTTGGCTGTCCGGGATTAGCCGCGTCATGGTCGATGGAGCTAGCTCTCTGACAGCCATGAATTCGATAATAATTAATGTGTTAAGGAATCTTAGTAGCTAAGTACAAATTACGGTCGACTTTCCTTAGCATTTTTGAAGTGATAAGTGATCATGAAGAAGATTGTGTGGGATAATTGGTGTCCTTCCCTTGACTCTCAGAGCAGAACCACAAAATGAAAACGAGCAGTTTCATGCAATTGGTGTTCACAATTACATATTCGCCAGACGAACGGAAGCTCTATGCAATTTATAACAGGATTTTAATCAATTTTTCTATTTGGAGCAAAGTAGTAAAATAAACCGAATTGAAATTGTAATTGTATTGCAGTTTGCATCCCAATCATTTTTTCATTGAACCAAATATTAAGCATTAAGTTAACTTAGCACTCAGATTACATTAAAATTTAGCCAATTCCAACAAATTGAAAAATCCAAAAATGTTAATAGTAATAAAATAAGGGAATTACTACCATAAATGGGCACGCGTTTAAATGTAAAGTAGATCAATTATAAAATTACTACTAGATACCACATCACTACAGGACGTGAAAAAATGGCAAGGTGCACTTGCAGATGATGATGATGATGATGATTAAGTTTAGGAACTCCAAATAAATGCCCTCAAGCTATTGAACAAAAACCAAAAATTAAATGAATGGCAAAGCCATTATAGAGTTGTTGTAGTATTGTAGAGTGCAGCACTCAATACTGTGGCCCGGTTCGTAGTTACTTGCAGCAATGAAGAAATGAAAACAAATTTGCTACACATTTCAAAACATCTATTGATACGTTCATTTTGCAGAATGGAATATTTCACAATTGCGGGTATCCTGTATATTCGTTTGTGCGTTATCTTCGTTTCGTTTGGAAGCACTATATGTATTTTACAAAGAATGTCTAATTTATATGTAAGGTTTGTTGCATTCAGATAAGTAAGTAAAATGGAGACTGACTACTAGTATGTTCAATGTCTACGACGATTTGCCATTTGTAATAGGGGAAATTAAACTTTTTTAATTTTTTTTTTAATAGTTCCATTTCGCCAACCCGTTTTTGCAGGAAATTCAAAGCTTGTAGTTTCATGAACTGGATTTAGACTTAAGAGGAAGTGAAGATGTCTGTCATAGTTTAATATTTGTAAGTCTAGGTGCGTTAAGAGTTAGCTCTAAGGTATATGATCTAGGAAACAGAGATCGCCTCTACAAACGGTGCAAAAGCACACCAACTCAGCATCGCTTGCGTGTCAAAGAGCGATACCGAGAATTATTACAATAATTATTCATTGCGATAAAATGGAGCACTCATATCCACACCAACAACCCGAGATTTTCGAGCAAAGCAGTTTGTAAAACCGGACTCGCGCCCGGGAAATCCTCAAATGACAAAGTCGACTCCCAGCTTCTCCTCACCCTTGGTCCGAGCAGCGGCGGGACGGCGGCGGCAGTTGGCAGCAGCGCCGCGCGGCCGCCGTGCTCGAGTGTGTGCACACGCGTCCGCACGCGTGTGACGCGCGTGTGCACGAGGCGTGTGTGCGCAGCGGCGGCGGAGCGTAAACACGCGAGCGCACGGCCGCGCTTGCTCCTCTCGCCGCCGCAGCCGACAACGACGACGCTCCACCGCCCCCGCCCCCGCCCCGCCGCCGCCACACCGCGGCCCCACCGCCGCTCCACCGCCGCCCCCGTCCCCTCCGCCGCCCCCGTCCCCTCCGCCGCCCCCGTCGCCCTCGCCTCCTCCGCCGCCCCATCGCCCCCACCGCCCCCACCGCCCCCGCCGCCCCCACGACCTCCACGCCCTCAACGCCCTCAACGCCCTCAACGCCCTCAACGCCCTCAACGCCCTCAACGCCCTCAACTCACCCACTACCCACATCGCCACCACCGCCCCCATCGCCCTCTCGCCACCACCGCCAACCGCCCTGCCGCCCCGCCGCCGCTGCCATCTCGCCCCCGCCGCCCCGCCGCCTCACGGCTGCCCCCGCCGCGCGCCACCGCCACCCCGTCCCTCCGCCGCCCCGTCGCGCCCTCGCCCCGGCCGCCCCCGTCGTCCCCGTCACCCCCACCGCCTCCTCCGCCCTATCGCCCCAACCGCCCCGCCGTCCCCACGACCTCCGCCCTCGCCAACGCCCTCAACGCCCTCAACGCCCTCAACGCCCTCAACGCCCTCCGCCTCAACGCCCTCAACGCACCCACTACCCACATCGCCACCACTGCCCCCATCGCCCTCGCCACCACCGCCGCCACCAGCGCCCCCGTCGCCCCCACCGCCCTCCGCCCCAACGCGCCTCCACCGCCCCCACCACCCCCAACGCCCCCATCACGGCTCCCAATGCCCCCAACGCCCACACCGTCCATCCGCCCACATATTTTACCCCACCGCCACCACCACCCCGCCGCCCCACCGCCCCCAATGCCCCCTACGCTCACACCGCCACACCACACCCACCGCCATCTCCACCCCTCCCCACCCCCCACCGCCTCCACCGCCCCCACCGTCCCCACCCCTCCCCACCCCACCGCCTCCACCGCCCCCACCACCCACACCGCCCCCAAGCTCGCTGAGCACTTCCACCGCCCTCCGTCAGCCGCGCGGTGGTTGTCACCTGTCCATTGCGAAGCGTGGGCTGATCGATGCTCCGTCCAAATAAACTGAACAGGTAGACAAAAACACCTCGCTTCCTAAAACGTTTTGATTAAAGTTGTAACATTAATTCTTGTTGCCGGACAGCTGTTAAAACATTCCCAAACTCTGCCAGAGTCGGGATTTTCTTTCGGAAGGAGGTCAACTGATGACCTTTTAACATCAACCAAGGCTATTACTGCTGGGGAATATATTACGTAACTCGCGAAATTCGGTAAAAATGTTTTGTATATCTTCACCTTTTGCGAGATGCGAGAGACTCTAATTCCAGTTTTTCTCATAATTTTTGTACTATTAACTTAAATTAGTTTTCTTATTTTTTGCATTTGACTTAAAGTTGAAATGAATTGATGAGACATCATTAACACGGTTGTATCTTGCAAGCCTTCTCTTAGCTGTTCGTACACATACTCCAAAACTAGTGTTGCTGGCGCCAGACCTTTAAGAGAATGTATATTCTCAGTTTGATGAAAGCAAACGTTACCCAAACTCAAACAATCCCTTACCTGTAATTTTACATGAGTCTCAGCGATTCAGCTGTTTATCTGAGGCCGTGTGCAGATTGCGCGCAGTGCCATAAACCGGGCCGACCGGGAGCGGTAGCTCAGTGCATCAACTGACGTCACTGCAGCGCCTCTGACCGGGAGGTCCTCTGACCGGCGGCAGGATTTTCGACACTAGCTTTTCAGCTAGGGCAAATTCAGTCGCTGAATGGAGGAGAATTCTAGAGACCGGCTGCTCTGATAGGTAGTTTTCCGTGGTTTCTCCGCTCAACACCACGCGAATGCCGGAGCAGTACCCAAACAAACGGGCCACGGACCGCCCGTGATCTTTCCTTCCTCTTCCTTGTCGTATCCTCTCCCCTTACATACACATTAACAGGCACTACACTACCACATATTCCAGGACGGGACCGGTCGGGAGCTCAAAGCTTGTCCCGGCTGGGGCGGTGCCCCGCTGATGGGAGAGTCCTGTTTAGGGGGAATCCCCGCTAGCCGACGGTAAGTCGGCGCCGGATCTCGCCATCTAGCGGGAGAAAATCACCATCTCCTATGAAAAACATGCTCTACACTGACGGGACTAATGACCTAAGCTGTTGACGCGCCCAGAATCACTAGCAACCAACCAACCAGTAAACGGGGCCGCGCCGTCCATTCCCTACCTCCGTGGAGCCTGTAGGGTGGCGTCCAACTGCAGGGCGCAGCACCGTCGAAGTGCTCTGCGATTGCATGAAGGGCTTGTGCTGTTTAGGGCGGAGCACAGTGGGGCGAGAAAGGCGAAAAGTTTACAAAAAGTATTTTTAAGTATTTTTGGGCAATGAAAAAGTTAATAATTTTGATAATTAAATTAATATATTATAATTTTTAAAAATATTTTAATAATTAAATAATTTTATAATAAAATAATGACTTATTTAATTTATTATAACTATTAAATATTTATTTACATAACTTCAAAGTCAGATTTCACATAATTTGACTCTTCTTTCGTATGTGAATTTGTACTAGAGGCCATTAACATCGGTGTAACTTTTAGATCCAATGCCTTTGTGTTAATTTTTCTCTATTGCTCTGATGCACCCTTTTGATGGATTCTTTTTCTCTGATGCACACAAGACGGGAATATGGAAGAACAATAAAATTAAGGGTAGTGAATATGTTGACCTGTGATCTTTAAGTGGCCCGGAAAGCGTACCCGGGACCTATATTTTTGTTCGATTTGCGTAAGTGATGGCGGGCGCCAACGGCTCCCGTCCCTGCACCCTGTGCGCTAATGGTGACGTTTGGCGAATGCAAAATAATGTTACTTTAGCCCTGTAAGAGTAACTTTTACATTCTCAGCAGCATTGATCCATTGGTGGAAGTATTAGTGGCAAATTCCCTCCATCTTAAAGAATAAGGAATGTTTTATACATAATAACTTCTGTCCTATTTTTTTTTTATTTTAAACAGTCATTCAAGTTCAATAAAAGTTCACCACATCACATTTAAAATTTTATTATTAAAATATATAATATTCGTTGCCTTACACGACGTTAAGTGTGAAGTTTTCAACCCATCTTCAGGTATCCATTTCATTTGTGATGTCTGTTCATATTTTAGGTCCGAAAGGTCATAAGTTCGTTTGGTGTAATATAAACAAATACAGAAACAGTTACAGTTAACAAATACAGAAACAGAAATACAGTTACACAAACATCATCATTCGAAGGTCCTTGTAAGGATTACTTTTACATTCTCGGCGGAAAGTGGTGATTTTTCGTCAGAAAACCTCGTTTTGTGGGTCCATGCTATAAGTGGATGTCTTTCTCATATACGACTTTCCCTAACACGTTATGTAGTCAGAATTCACGTTTTAAGAGTCCTTGATTGCAAAAAAAATGGTTTAAAGCCAAAGGCCTATCAATCTGTAGGCAATACCAGAGCCCAAATCGTTCAGAACGTCTCCAAAATTGACATTCTCCGATCGATTTCGCCGAACTTGAGGCTCCGATATATTTTAGTTTTGAAGGTACATTACATGAACATCTATTAGATTTAAATAGTCTCAATTATGATACCAAAATCAACACGAAATTTTGCTTTCATTAGTGTTGTCTGTCAATAGATGTTAACACCTAATGTAAAAAAATCTCCGAAAGGGGTTTATAATGTAAAAAAGTGGAGCAGTTTTATTTGTTATTTACGGCATAAGTCGGGCTTTTCGAAAAATTGGCATCCGAGTTATACATTAAAACTGTGCAATAAAAACAAACAATTAAACATCTAAAATTCTGAATAATCAAAACAAAAGATGCCTGAAGCATTGTTTTGTAAAAGTAAATACGGAATAACACGTAGTGTTTATGTTCACCTCAGTGTGTTGATGTAGTAGACAGCTATTTTGACTGTCAAAGTGTTTGCGGTGACCACAGAGAAATTAGATTTTATTTGCGAGTGAAAACATTTATCTCTTACGTCGTCTCGTGCTTTAAACTGTTTCTTTCACGAGTAAAAGCGAGCCATTTTGTATCCACATGTCACCCAAATTGTCTTGTGATAAAAGTTTATTTGGTGTGATAAGATGACTGTCTCAAAATGGATTATTAGGCACACGCAACACACAAGCAACAACACTCATACTTTTATTGTAAACAATGGCAATCGTGGAAAATCACATACGCATTATTTTATGTTAAAGAACATGGCCATGGATTGAGAGGGATTGCATTATTGGAGAAATATATGAAAACGTACATAAGACATTGAACATCCGAATAATAATGTCTTGTAATTAAATAACCACGAATGTCATCAGTATTGAGAATGTAAATGATGGACTCGCTCATTCAAAATTGAAACAATCAATAAAAAAAAGAAAGATTTAGAAGCCTTGTATTGTAAGTGTATAAAACCAGATAGACTCGAATTTTCGTAGTATGAGAGCGAATTTTAAGCAGTCAAATTGTAGCCATCCAGAGAGACGGATGGTGAATAATAGCACAGACGGAGTAATGTTGAGAGATGGGTCATGGATGTCCAGAAAAATTGTGTCTGGGGAGATAGTCGAGTTCGAAAGAGTCGTGAAGACGTGTGGGAGGCAACAGGAGAATGATGAACACAGGGTCGATTATTAACACGTTCCGTATGAGAACATTAAAATATTTCCCCACGTCCAAACCTTCCCGACTGTAAGAAAATGTTAGTGTAATATTCTCAACAAAAACAATTTTCCGCACGTCTTGTTGCATTTCTAAATTTTATGACCATCCTAGCAAGTCCACACCAAACGTTAAGGGAAGTTCAGTGAAAATGTTTGCCGTAGAAATTGTACACATCTGTGACCCACATGTGGTTCACGGACGTAGTAAAACTATGAAGTGTTATGTCTTGTGAGCCACATATTAACCACAGGACAGTGAACGTGTTAATAGTAGTTTATTCAATGCCCTGGTTGCAAATACAATATCACATGCCCTACCCCGGCTACGCAGCTCAACTCTGAATCGGTCGTCGCCGAGGGGAGGGGGAGGATGGCAGGCAGCGGTGGCTAAGGGAAGAAGGCTGGCGGAGGGTCGCCGCGGTTCCGAGTAGCGTCTATTCCCGCCTTGGCCAGCCCGAGGGCAACCGTAAAGACAGGCGCTGAGGAACATCACTTTGTTCACGAAGAGCGGGAAACGAGCGTCAATTTCTGCGGACGTATACGGAGTTTATGTACCGCCTGTCCACTGCACCCCTGTGTCATTAGGAGTGGCTCTGCTCTAGCCAGGTAGGGGTGCGGAGGTTGGGGGCATGGGGACGCGGACTGTACAGTTCAGATAGTCAAAGTAGCGATAAAAGGGAGAGAGATAAGCAAAACCCAAAGACATGGTACATAGGCCTATAAATATACATAAACAAAAGACATAATTCGCATGACACGCAAAAACATATCTGACAAAAACATACTAACACATGCATAATTGCCCACACCCTTAAATATGAAAATTCATACAATCAAATAAAGTTAAAGCATTACGAATGCGCCACATTAAGCAGTCAGTATAAATAGTATAATATTAAATGTCGAAACAAATTCGCCAATTAATTACGATTCATTAACTAATCGCACACGTAAAATTCCAATTTTTGAAAATGGTATAAAAATGTGAAGAGTTAAAAAGGGTCCAGGAGAGAAGGTAAACTAGAAAACACGGACAAACGGAAAGTATTAAATATGTTTGCCCATTGTGATAGAATATAACATTATAGAACACACGAGCCGACACTAGAACACACAGATAGACTATCAAGCACAGGTAACCTATATCCAAAAAAAAATATGGCTTACATTTCGAGAGGTAGAAATCATTTGGGAAATCTAGAAGCCGCAGAAAGAAACAGACAAGCGGTCGTAACAGGAAATTGCTTGTACTATTAAGAAAAACAACGACGATTAATTAATTAATTAATTAATTAATATGGATGTATTAACACATTACTTGAATGAGTGTGTATAGCACGTGATAAAATTATATTAATTTTCTCTTAAGATTGTCATGTTTCACAATATTTTCTACACTTAAAATAGAGTGGGCTTTAAGCGAATTGAAGTAAAAACATCTAAACACCAAAATCATATAATTACGACAGATTTGGTATTTTTTTCGTGAGATTTCTCAAACCGCCTTCCTGTCATAAATCCTCAAAATCCTCCTTTTATAATTGAGCGGTCGGATAAAATAAATTATAAATGAAACCTATCATCTCACAAAAGATTAGAGGATGAATTTGACTGCAAGTTTGTGAGTCTCTGACAAATCCAACTTCCACCGCCGTGTGGTAAATGATTTATGAAAGAGAAACAAGCTACTAAAGTCAGCGAAACGGGCGGTTTACGCACAGACGTTGCTCTATATACGTCAGAGCCACGAAGGAAATGTCAATATTCCACCAGGCAATATTGAAAATCAGGTAGATGCGCAAAAGGTTAAGTGAAAAATTCTCCGATAATTTCAAATAATAATAATAATAATAATAATAATAATAATAATAATATTTATTCCGAACTTGTTTTACAGAGATAATGTAGTACATTGCTGTCTTGGAATTACTAACAATCGATAACCAGTTGTGATGGTTAGCAATACTGAATTTATAATTTATTATCAGTCTACTTCTACATAGTATTTTTTATTGTGTGGCGTGTTTTTAACAATAATCTTAATTTTTAACATTTACAATCTAAGTTTTTGTGAACATACAAAATAAGTTCAATAATATTGTACAAAATATTTTACCCCTTACTGCAAAATAAACTCTCATTTATTCCGTTATCCTTGACAACATAAAGAATGATTTTTGCCAGTTAAATACTTTTCGCTAACTGAATGTGACGTCACCAATGCTTTAAATTGTTTTAAAGTATTTTAATATGTTGAAAATGTCTACTATGTAAGGTAAACACAAACTTTAAACATACTGTTAGTTGTCTTTATCATCCTCGGGCGTAGTACGTGAAAAAGCTTTCATTAAGAATATCATTACTTAATAAAAAATTACACAAAGGTGTTTGGTTCTTAGTCTTCTTCTCGGGTGTTCTCGGTCGTTGTGGTTACTACCCACCCCAGAATAGGGAGTTGGAGTATTCCGAACGCTTCCAGAAGTGTTATTCTAAAGGATGCTTTCTTTCAGTGCATTATCAGGCAACTTTTCATTTATTTATTAATTTATTTGTTTGTTTGTTTGTTTATTAATTAATTAATTAATTCATTTATTTATTTATTTTACGCCAAAAACAGTTAATAACTGTGTGTGACGTGCTATGGGGAGAAATGAATTCTGTGCACGTTTTCAAAAATTCTGTTATCCCTACCCTAAGCCATATACTACTTGAATTTTGAATACAGAAAGAACATGAGCGTTTTTTTCAAGGATTGTTAACAAAAATATTCGCTCCAATGTAATAAAATATGTTTTCAAGGGTGAATCAGTAATTATTTTGCGCTCTTATCCCTCATCATGTCCTTCGTCAAGGAATAACATCATGCAACGACATCATGGAGAACGATAATTTGAATAACTATATTTCCTATTGAATTCTAGAAGAAGTGCTCAGATAATGAAGTTACATTTATGTTCAGAAGCAAAACAAGGGGCCATCTCCGCATTTGCTCAAAAGGGAAACTGGACGAAAAACCTGATCGAGATAGGGGTCATTGACCCGGAAGCTGCAGTACAATACTTGTTACAGATTGATTAGAATTATACAGTCCAAATGGTAAATAATACATTAAATATCACTGTTAAAATTAATGACCTTTTGATTCTTAGTATAGTCTCTAATTATAGTATCAGTTATACAGCAGAAACGATTTTACTTGAGATTTAAACTTTTCTATCGAATTTAATCGTTTAATGTCATCTGGCAAACTTATAGAAAATTTGTATCATCAGACAACTTATAGAAAGTTTGTATTCTAGAACGCTCTGTTTTGTTCTAATAGATTTATATTAAAATATAATTTTGTAATTCAAATTATCCTACAAAAGGGGATTATCCTGTTAGCATTAGCATTATCCTGTTGGCATGTATATTGCTCAAGGCAAAATTATCCTAGAGAACAATAATTATCCTACGGGGCAACAACACTGACGATGAACATTTTCCGCCCGAGTGATTCTAGCCCTGCATTTCATTCTGTAAACTTCGGCGTCCGTGAGTTTATATTTCGAGCATTCGTCAGCTGGGTGCAGTGTTTGGAAGGGTTGGCTGCTCCATAGTTAGCTGTCGTCACAGCTGCTTTTGCGAAACACTGTGGGGGCTCTCTTGGCGAGGCTGTGGTGATTTCGAACGAAAGGTTCCAAGATTGATTGGCGAGGAAGAGAGCGAAACTGACTTTCTTGTTAATCGTCATTTTTTTCCGTTTGGGTAATATGATGTTTCTATGGATAATATCATGAATAACTTCTCTTAAATTCTTGATTTTTGACATTGGACTTACAAATGAATCGTAGTATTATTAATTGATCCTGTCATTCTAATGTTCAAAAATGGCCAACATCTAATAGTTTTGTAGGTTGCCCTGATAGTCCAAGAAACAGTAACATAGAAAATAATTGTGGAAATTTAGTAAAAAGTTCCACAATACGCATTTCATTAAAAAATGAAGAATTTAACTTACAATTAATACAGATGTTATTGCAATATTTGGGTTAACTGACTTAGTATATATGTCGTTATAATCATGTCCAAATAACCAAATCTTTATTTAGTTTTTGAAAATATTCAAAGGTATTCAAAAAATATATATTCATATATATATATATATATATATATATATATATATATATATATATATATATTCTGTAGTAGAAGTTCATTTTTAATAAAAATTACATGTTTCATTACATAATTAGATTTAAGTATCTTCAATCTTATGAAACATATGCTAAGGATTCACGTTATGCCGAAAAGGGTGTTAGAGAAATTCACAGCGTTGCACAGCAGGTGAACTGAAAGTTCCCAAAACAGTTTTCTAATAGATTTTTTCAAATTGTTCAAGTGGGATCGGGTTAAAAACAGTGTGCATGTTGTTCCATTGTTGAGAGGAATCAAAAGAGCTACTGACCATACCTTATAATAAGTGCCTTAAAACTTCCCGCCCAGCTACTGCTACTACTAACCTCCCCTCCCAAAAAACAAGGGTGTTTTCGCTGATTCTCTTAGAATGTTTTCGTAGAATTCCTCGCCAGAAGACCAAGACGCGTCAAATGACACTTTGTCTACCTCGACTGGTGAAGCGGAAGGGATCTAATGGTGAATGACGGACGGATGGACGCAGAAAATTCGATTAATTTGGTATAAGAAATGTATAAGATAAAACTCTAAATATGCCAAATTGTTAACGTCTACTTGACAAAAGTTTCATTAGAAAATAAAATATTTTATTTTAGAGAAATAAAGTTCAGAATTTCGATTTATTTCAGTATTTCTCGCATTCTTGTTTAGTGCGGTAACGGATAAAACAATGGCACCCAAGTGTAAATAGATAGTAGTATCGTGAATAAAATCTTTTTTGACTCGTTTTACGAATACCGTTAATTTATGTGCTTCAAAATACAACCATCTGCAAACTTATTGTGAGCTCAAAATCAAAATTAGTAATTCGTTCAAATGAGATTTTTCCTTTCATTTACATCTCGTGTCATCTGGTGGCGTATTGACCTTTCCTCTCGCACAACTTACATAAAGGATTCAAGGATGTCTTTGTAAATGTGCGGGGACCACCTTCCGCGAAATATACACAATTAGCAATATAAAAGCTGAATTAATTTGAAAGTATTCTGAACGCATAGTACAGCGCGCCAGGAAAGTCTCTTAGCAGTAGCACCTTGCTGATGAGAGTGCTAGCAACAGAAATTATGTTGGTAGCACGAGCTGCAGCTTGTAAAAATTAAATTGCTGGCTCACAACAATCATAACAGAAGCTGGAAGTGTTGTTCCTGTCACTTGTTTCCCGGTGATATGGTTGCTACGAATATAAATGCAATTTTTAGTGCTAGGCCCTGACTCGGCTCAATGCGGAGAGACTTATATATATATATATATATATATATATATATATATATATATATATATATATAAGTACTTAATAGCAGTATATAATGTACTTAATTTTGTATTCAGTTCATTTAAATGGACACTCTATTTGAGATTTGACTGAAATGAAAGACCAAACATTTTGTTATCTTCACATCAGACAATTGGGTAAGTGGATTCAAGGGACGAGATGAGTTTTTCTTTTAATCAGCCTCCTCTCCTCTGACCACCTGTATAAGCTTTGGACCGTACCGGACGGCCCTTCTTCACGAATTACTCTGCCGTGCTTTGTTTCTCTTCATTGTAGACTGTGGCGACCGGCTAATCTTTAATCTGTGTATTCTCCCGGGGGTTCTGCAGAATTTCACTTTGTTTTCGGACTTGAGTTTTGGACATTGTTCGTCGGTGTACTTGTTTGTATGTTATGATGATCTGGCTAGTGTACGGAACTGTTTCGTCGAAATTGTGTCGAAGTATTGCAATATTCTATAAAGCAAATTTGGTGTTAAGAAACCAAACCATTCACATGGCTGCTCTAATAAAATATTCGCTAATACCATAGCATCGTCGCAAATACCAGAGCATTTATTCGGACGGGTAAGTTTCAAGTTTTCTCATTACCTAAAAGTAGTCATGTCATATTCCGCACTCTTGATTCTGCACACTAATAGGATCTTTAACAAAATGACATCAATTTTCAAACATTGTTAAATATGATGTTGCGAACATACACGAAACTCCTGCAGCGGTGACCGTGAAACCAAGGTCTTACGGTGATCGGTAGGAGGAAGTCGCAGGCTCGATCCCAGTATGGTGTAAGAAATGTTCCTGCTGTCGATTTACATCAGTGATTTTGTGGCACCTGCCTGAATACAATTCGTAGGTCGACTACTCTGATAATAGGTTTCTGTGGTTTCTTTGATCACGACCAGGCGTATTCTGGGACATCATCCCACACAGCGGACCACACGAGAAGTTCCTTTCCCCTTCCCTCTCCTAGGTGCCAATGACCACAGCAGTTGAAGCGCCCCAGAATCACATTCAAAGAGAACATTGAAATGCGATATTTTTAACCTCTTCAAATTCGAAAGTCAAAGTCTGAGTTTCTCTCAAGTTGTTTGTTTTTCTGTCGATTCTCGGCTGCAAGAATTCTGCTTATGCTGAGGCAAACGTCTTTGTGAGGCGTTCCCCATCGGGTCTCGTAGCTTAGTGCAGAATTCTTCCGCGTTGCCGTTGCTTCTCTCGCGAAGCTTCAACAACCCGGAGCGGAGCTCGCCGCGGGCGCGCGCGGCCTCCGCAGAAGCGCTGTCGCTGACGTTTCTTATCTCTAAATCCTCCTTCGTTTGTTTAAAGGAGCGCCTCCGCGCCACTGTTTGTGAGCTGCGCCTGCGTTTGTCAGCTATTGGCTGCAATTTAAACCCCTGCGGAGCGCCAGTGTCATCGTGTACCCCTACCCCACCCCACCCCCGCCCCCACCTCTTCCACTCGACGTTTCCTCCTTCTGTTACGGAAGTCGGCGAACGAGGATTTGCTTACCTCAATGGCATCCCGTCTTTCTAGTTCCAGGAACCACTTTAAAGAGAAAACAACTGAGGCTCGCTTTTTTCTGGAAGTGAATTACATTAAAACTAGTTCATGGCATAAAACACAGCGTAAAGAGATTTCATTCTCTGATGAACTTTGTTTTGACAGCTACTGCTGACTTTAATTCGTACCACAAAAGCGACGTCTGTGTAAAGCATAAGAAATATACACACAAAATGTTGTCTTCATTACTTGGTAGTTGGTTCCTTTCATTGCAGTCATCCAGAGCGAGCCTTTTAAGCTATAACACTAGTACTTTCTAAATATGGCCGAATGAAGTAGTTTGGAATTCTCTCAATCTTTAATTCTCTGTTCCTTTTAATTTTTTTTTCATTTTAAGAATAATTTCTCTGCGATTATTTATTTTTTTTACTTTTTAGACATTTAGATTTCTGGGCAACTGACTCATATTCTATATTCATTCTACATGAGGCGAATTCTTCGAGAATTTGGATGAGAAAAGCTACAGCGTTTCCCCACGTCGTAAAAACGAGTTCTACTTTGAACTTATCATTAAAAACTGATTGCAAATGAGGCTCGCGAAACTCGTTCAGTGATAATTGCAGGCAAAATAACAAAATAGGAAGCAAAATATTCCCCGTCATAATCTGAAAAAGGTCCATCGTATTGCATATAATAAATGAAACGCACAAAGTATTGTTGTTCGTGACTGAAATTATACCCGAATATGATGTAAGAAATCGCATTTCTGTTGTTTTTCTTTGGTACTTTGAGACATTTATATTTAAAGGATGAGGTTAGATTGAATAATACTTCAACGCACTTTATACAAAATGTGTTTACTTGTTCTTATGCTAATTAATCTATCTTTGCGGAGTCCAATAAAAACGAGAACTGGAGGGCTTTCCTCAAATAATGAGAACATCTGTTAGCAAGATTACAAACCTAGTAATCTGTTGTAGTTCCAGATTACAAACCTAGTAAAACATTTTGACAGAACATGACTTCAAATTATTGTTGGAGTAAGACCACGTCAAAATTATTAAGTTACTCGTTCGTATATTGAGTAATTTCCCAAAAGACATATTTTGACATAGTCCATGTACGTTGTAGCCAGTTCGAACAGAGTTTCTGACGCTTTCCCATAATAAAACGTGTGTTAACATAATAGTGAACTTTGTATCCAAACAAAACACCTTCAGTCTTAGCAGTATTATTGATTTACGCTTTTGCAGTTTGCTTTCGCAAATGGGTCATAAACCACATCGTGAATTTACAGGCAGTAAGTATGAGTAGTGTTTGAAAATGTTTATGCGCTCTAGTCTGTCAAGCAGACGGAAAATGAGGGTTACTCACGCCGAAAACATGAACATATGTTTGCATTAAATTATGCGATTACTTTACATATGAGGGACTGTCAACATTCGCAGAGCATTTAAGTATGCACCCAATTACACATTCGTGAAATTCTTAGGAACGGATACGTTTTAAGAAGTGTTGAAGGAAAAATTTAAGTTTAATACTATTAGTAAGAAATCGAAACTATACCACTATAGTTTTAAAGAAACATTAAAATTAATGTTTAATCAATTTATGCATAATGTTCTGAGATATAAAGAATCAAATAGTTCAATATGTTCATTAAATCAGTCATGCTACACTTTTCGCTTTTGTTGACAAGATATTGCATAACATATGATAAATAACAACTTTTGTATCAATATGTCGGCAAAATCACTCTGGTCTTCAATGAAACACAAATGAAAGAATATTACGGAAATACAATAATACTTTGACATCGTAGAAGTACCCACAAAAGTTCTAATTTCATTTACTAAATCTAGGGATATGGCTGTGAGGTGGCTCTAAGTTCAGTAGTAGTAGTGGTAGTGGTAGTGGTAGTAATAGTAGTAGTAGTGGTGGTGGTGGTGGTGGTAGTTGTGGTAGTGGTGGTGGTAGTGGTGGTGGTGGTCGTGGTGGTGGTGGTGGTGGTGGTGGTGGTGGTGGTAGCAGCAGCAGCAGCCGCAGCAGCAGCCGCAGAAGCAGAAGCAGCAGCAGTAGCAGTAGTAGTAGTAGCAGCAGCAGCAGTTAGAAGTTAGGAAGAGGAGTAATGCATAGATCGCATGCGATTCTTAGCGATCTCACTAAGAGGATATTCAAAACAGTTCCAGAGGCTAGCCTCTTTTTCGACCCAGGCTTCCTTGGAAGTCTACCTCCGTCACGGGTCTGGAGACCTTTCGAGCTGGCGCGCTTCGCGGGCGCTCCCCTGATACGCCTGGGGTGTGACTCACTTTCTCCACGAGATGTTGATCTCAGTTAACTTTACCCGAGCTATCTGTTCGGAATAACGTGAGATCTCGTTAGGGCCGCATATTGTCGGAGGGATTTAATTTTGCCGGGCACCAGCCAGGGTTCCTTTTCATGCCACAACGGTGACATGGATGGCTACTATGGATCTTCCGCCCTTCAAAATCCACGCTCCTCGGCCGGGATCGAACTCGCGTACTGGGGATTCGGGTAATCCCTCTTCCACCGAGGTGCGCCGAAGTTCAGTAAGGGTCGTATTTATGAAGCTCTGCTAGCAGAGCTCTTAGGGGCCTACCATCTGGGGGCTTGTTAGGAGGACAAGGAGCGACTGGAATTGGCTGGGGGCCGTTCATAAATCGCAAAACCGAACCCTGGCAGCCTGCTAGGCCTGGCAGGCCCCTGGCTGAGGTTTATAAATACGGCCCTAAGTGTCGCTAAATCTGTATTGTATGTCTAGGATATATAACGATCCAGTTGATACCCGTGCATTTATTTTTTAGAAGAATTTGTAGAAACATTGTGCCAGGGAGAGAAAAATGTGAATATAGAGTTCGCCTTCCTCAGAATTTTTGACAATCTCCCACTGCTGTGGAATCGGTAAAGGAGAGGGGAGCATCGGGCTCTAGACCCCCCAGAAACCGTCACATATTCATACATTTTTTTAAACTAATTTTCTATAGTAATAATATAATAATAACTTGTAAATAACTATCAGTAAAATTTAATTATAAATTCATCATCAATCAACACATATAAGATAACTGCACAATACATCTAGACCACCCAACCAAAGAACAATCTGGATTGCGTCACTGCGAGTACCGAATGTCTTCTTGGGAAATGATATTTCACTCAATACCCGTAAGTGTGTTACCCCCGAAAGTTTAACTCAGGCGTGGCCAGAAAAATTAGGGATATGGATTTTTTTAGGCATTTATGCATTTTCAGAAAATGTCAAAAATATTAAGTGTATCATTGATGATATTTTGAGGAGATCATTTTAAACGAGGCAGTTACTCGAAAAGAAGCAGGTAATTGAAAACGTTGGGCCAATACCAGCCTTGGCATAATTAAAACAGATAACAAAAAATTTGGAGTACAGAGGTGGTACATTGAAGCTGGTTGGCCGCTAGCAGCTGGGGTACACAAAGTAACCACCTCACGCCCCTGATTGTATTCTTGTAAGTATGCATGCAATTACTCATTAATGTCTGATGTCTCTTCAGCGTGTCACTTTTTCTGATAGTTCCTCTTAAATTTTTCAATTTTGAAAGTAAACAAAACACATGTGTTTAGTATTACGTTAACATAAACACTTAAAAGAAACTTTTTTAGGAATTAATTAAAAAACATTGTTATTTACTTATAAATATATTATGATTAATTTCTTTTTTAAAATCTACATTTCTACGTCTGTGTATTTTCTATCATCTGACTTCACCCCATGAGGTCTGGTGACCTAATCTTTTCTGCGGGGGTGATACTTGAAAACTAGGATTGGTACCACTCCACACGAGGTTGGCAGACCTCCTGCAGCTTATTCAGTTGTTTGTTTGTTTTTTACCAGTGTTACAGAGCGTTCTAGATGTCTTCCCATTTGAGACCTTACCCGTGTGTTCAGGTGGCAACATGGTGAGTCTGATGATGTTGTCGGGCATCTTGTAGAAGACTGTCTTCTAGCCCCTCTTTCCTGATGTAAAAAATGACAAGAGATCGTCATGGATTAAGTTATTGCCTAATATAGTACTCGTCAAAATTGGCTATACAACATATATTCCCACACCACGATTGAAGGCATATTCTCAAGTGTCGTTGTCGTCCACTCTGTGTCACGATTCGTTCATCTGGTTGTCGTGGCTCGGGATTCAATCGGCGCCAACACCCACTCATCCCGCGAATCGTTACACAGGACAATCCATCCCTCTCAACCGTACTTTTTCGCGAAACCTCTAGAGGTGTTCTTCCTTGAGAGATGTCGTTTGGAGTGTACCGTTGTGAGAATCTCCCAGCTTCCGGGTGTGCTAAAGTACTGAAGTTGCTAGAACTTGTTAACTTAAATACGGAATATAATATAAAACTTTATGTTAATGTAATACAATCATGAGGAATGGTATGTGTTATAATGTTATAAATTGTCATGTACTATAATCTGTAATGTAATCCATTGATGTATACTTAACTGTGGTCGCTGATGGCCTTTTGTTGTCAAAAAGCGACTTTAAATAAAGAAATTAAAAATAAAATTTAAAAAAAACTCCCATCTTCAAGTCAAAGCCTAGTACACACTTGTAGATGTGTTGTTCGATTTACTTGTATCTCCGGACGGTCTGTAGACACTTTAGAGTGAGACACTCAAATAAAACAAGCGATAAGAATCGCGTGGAAGTATTTCCATTTTATAATGCTTACAGTAAAGATATGCGGATAAAGCAAAAGAATTGGCTTATATTTCTGTTATGTTATGCAAAACTGTTGGGATCCATATAGAATTCCTTATAAAAGAAATCTGGAGGGAATTCAAAAGAAAAAATATAGTTTGCCTGCAGCATTTTTGAAAACACTTCCACGCAGTATCTGTAGTTTTCAGAATTAAGTTAATAAATTATTTTAGGGAAAACAGATGAAGTAAGTTAAGAATCTTTTGTATTTAGTTCAAACTTACTCAATTTAAATTGTGGCGATTATTTCAGTGAATTGTTGTGAGGTGCGTTGGACTAGAGCGGAGAGGAATGCTTGTCACCGTTAAGTAAGATCCTATTATTATTATTATTATTATTATTATTATTATTATTATTATTATTATTATTATTATTATTATTATTATTATTATTATTATTATTATTATTATTGTTGTTGTTGTTGTTGTTGTTGTTATTATATTATTTTTTCATTAATTTATTTTATAAATCTCTACCACTAAGTTTTACATGATTACAGTTAAATATAATAATATTATCTTATCTAAACTACAAGACAATGAATGTGTTTGACACTTTCGTTTGTTTTATTGATTTGGCTGATGTAATCAGTCATAATATTATTACGAATGTAAACAAGCACGCGATTCTTTGTTCAGTTCTAACTCTTTATTAGCAGTAGGAAATGGTGTGAAGTTTACGACAGTTGCATCATAGCAATAGATTTGAGGCGTTGTTTTGACTTAGGTATTTATTTTGCCAGAAACCTTTTTCGACCATACGACCGAAAAAAGCTTTCTGCCAAAATAAATACCTAAGGCAAAACAACGCCTCAAATCTATTTCTTTATTAACAACTGGGATATTTTTCTACCATCTTCTTCGTTGTACTTTGTAAGATTTTATACTTCCTGCATATGTTTCCATATTAATTTCTGCTCTCTTTCACGAGATGAAGCACAAATTCGCTTATTTAGCAACAGGGGAAGGTTCTAGGAATTAAAATCGCGGGAAGTAGGAAATATTCTTCCACTGGTTACTGGTTCCTACCTTAGGCCAAGTTTTTACGAACATTTCCGCCAAGAATTTAATTTTTTAGAAGTTTATTTTTGTGCGAGGAAAGATCAGAATATTATATCGAAGTATCTAGTCGGCAAGTATTAAAAATAATATCATATTTGCATTGTTTCACATTTAATTACAGCACACGCTGCGCCGTAGAAATCATATTCATCATCGACAGCTGTCAGTAAGAACAGCTCACTACGAGAAATCCACGCAATAATACATGTTACTTTATAACAATACATGTACATTGTCAAATGACATTAAATCATTAAAATATTTGCACTAATTGAAGCGTGAAGTAAAATATTTTCTGCTACATAACTATTTCTATGGTCTGTACTGGACCCAATCGAATTGTGTAAATTGGGTGCTTTTTTATCTCTGTGTTAAATTTTCTTTCTGAACAAATATATTCAGTTTTTTTGTAAATAATAAACAATTTACTCGTTTCTGGAGTGTTTATATATTTTTAATGCAAATTTTTGCATAGAAAGTATTTGTTTAAACCAACATTTGAGTGCTTCGGAGCCATTCGGAATATCCATGGAATTTATTAGACAAAGTATGCTTAAAATTGTCTCAGGAGCTTATTTTCCAAGTTTCAAATTGTCTTTCCTGAACACCCTGCATATTTAATTAAATGTTAATGAGTTAAACGGGCTAGGTACGAGCCAGTAGAGTTAATCATAATGTTAACAATTTGAGGTAATAATGGCAGTGCGTTATTGCAGGTCTCACATAGCGACACACTCACGCATATTCACAAAGCGGTCGATCAAAGGTACGAACACAAAATTACCAATAAATGTAAAAATATGGAATTTCATATCATTCAAATTGTCTTCTCTGATATCTGATTACGAGGTCCTGTACGCGAGTGGAGAGGTGTTCAGTTTCAATAAGTTCATTAAATGAAATCTGATTTTTGTCCTCACTAAAATGATTTTCTAATTTTGAGCCGTAATTTTTCCTCGTATTATATCCGATATCGTAACTCATATTCTACATTGTCCACATTACTCTCTTGTAAAAAATGCTTATCCGTGTTTAATTTATTAATAATTAATGTAGAAAATTATCTGCTTCATTGACTATTTAAAAACAAAATTTAAATTTCCCCATTTGAGACCCGTTTGTATGGTGATTGTTGGTCTAAAATTGTAACGGATTTAATTTAATAAACCTCTTTTAGTTTATTAGTTTGAAGACATGTTTGAAGAAATCCATTATTATATGATGATTCTACAAAAGAACTTACTCTCACGATGTATGAGTAGTAGCACAGTCGTGGGAGTAGTAAGCTGTAGTACAAAAGAGCTCTCCGAATGTTTCATCCACATTTCTAGATGCGCGAATAAAATATTATTCAATTTATGAATTGAAAACTAAATAAAATGGATTATAGTAAAGGAAGAAAAGCTAATTCAAAAATTTCAGATCAATAAACTGTTTCAGGTATGTTTAAAAGTAATATCATAGATAATGTTAATGTTATGTACCTTTGGTCCTTTAACATTTTTATTATAAAACTGTATTAATCGTAGACGCCGCATTATTACATCAAATTGAATTTTCTTTCTTTCAAACAGTTGAGTGCAGAGTGTCTCATTTTCAACACATTTCCTTCGATTCGACATTCGACTATGTAATTGTTAAACAATGAATTTTATGTCATTTTTATTATTATTATTGCTATTATTATTGTTGTAATGGTTATTATTATTGTTATTAGTATTGAATAACTTAGTCTCACAGAATCTTTACTGATTTTTTCAAGTACTTCACTAGTTTTGATAGAATACTCGAAATTTGATCACCTTTCCTAAGAAGGCGAAGGAATTTGTGATGCAATCAGTGGCGGTAAGATTTCTCGCTGTTTTCTTATTTTGATATTCATGCATCCATCATCATTCACTTTGAATCACAATTTGGGTATGTAATTATCTACCTAGGGTGATGCTTGTAAAACCGCAATCAAAGTCATATTTGGCAACTTCGAGCGGAGATAACTTCACACAGCGACACAATAGTCAATTTAAAAGGATTGTGAACGTGGATAACAGGTACAGTAAATAAGCCAGAATTTGCTAATCATCTTCGTGTTGTCCGTCTCAAAGATCTTAATATTGTTATTGAAGTACTAAATTAAAAATAAATCCCAATTTCCCACATGATTCAGCTGGATTCCATGGATTATACATGAAATTTTCAATGATTTAAAGGAAACAAGAGTTGCGTTAATTTATGTAGTTTTCTGATTAATAAATCCTTGCCAGATATTAACTTATTTTCCGTACAACTCTTTCACACCAGACGTTAAGGTGCCGACAAATGTACTAACACTACAGTGTCGACATGTCCACTAACATCAAGGTGCTGACAAATCCACTAATACTAAGGTGTCGACAGCTGACTGTGCAAAGTTCACCGCTCCGCTAATGACGGATAGAACTCACGGAGTTGCCGACGTTTCAGGTAATGGCCCGGAGGCGGAGTGTTTGTTTATTCCATTAGCGCAGAGTGACGAACGCCGAGCGAAACGCCCATCGATTCTCCCCAACCCTTTGCCTTCGCGCCGACTTCGCCACCCGAAAGCCCCGTCATCCCGTCGAGTGCCAGGCGACACGAGCACCGCGAGAGGACATTCGCCCCAGGAATTGTGTTAATTGCCCGTTGGAGCGCGCTCGGGAGAGAGGCGGCCGCAGGTAACTAAGAGAGAACTCAACGGCGGCAGACATTCATTAATTGACGCATTCCCCAAATTAACAGCGTCGTCCATTTGCTCGCCCCGCCCGCGCGAAACGAGAGCGCGTCAAATCGAGACTCACGCCGCGAGATGTCCGCCTTGAAACGAGACAGCCCGCGTCCTCGAGTAGGCACGCCTGGCACTAAATATATTTCTTCCGGATTCGCAATTGCGGTGGCAGCACTGACTGGCCTCCTCAAACCGCGCGCATTTTGAAAACTTTCTAGTACGCAATTTCCTCGTTAGGTAGCGCTAGTGTGTGTGGTAGTACAGCTGTCCGCTAAGAGATGGCGCGCGCGTCGCCTCGCCGCCACGTCCTCGGCCGCCTGGTGGCTGTCATCGTGTGTGTGCGGGTAGTTGCAAATGGCCTCGGGCGAGCGTTGCGGAGCGGCGGGCGTCGTCTGTATCGAGGCCACTGGCGTTCGACAGCTTCGCGACGGGAGCAGTGGTGGCGGCGACGGGAGTGCGGGAGCGGGCGTCGACGACAGAGTGGCGGGAACAGCGGGCTCGGGGATTGTGATGGGGAGTGCCACACCGTGCCGCAGCGAAGCCCTTCTTCTTCTTCCTTCTCGGCTGTTACTTCTGCTGGTCGCTTCCGCGTGACACGGCGCTGCCGCCACGAGCCGCCGCTGATGCTGTGAGAGAGAGAGAGAGGAGCTGAAGGCGACATCGCTCGGGAGGACGAGGTAAGGCAGCACAGCGCGGCGCAGCGCGGCGCGCGCGCAGACGGGCGAGTTACGTAACTGGTGCCCGCGGGCAGTGGCTCGCCGAGGGCGCCAACCCCTGACGCCCCGGGAACACCCCGTCCTTTGCCAAGGAACAGCTGCCGCCGTGCGCTCACCGGGCCGGATATAACTGCACGCCCCCTGTGCCCCCTCCCCCCCGCGGACGCGATCTGCCTTTGGGTATTCCACGCGGGGAGAAGGTTAGGAAAAATATTGCCCTCGGGAATACCGTTTCGCTGGACATGTAACAAGAGAACCACAACATTTCCCATTGTAAACAATTGGCTAGCTGGCGTTGTTGCTGTATGTCTTGTCAAATATTATCCGGGTCAAATGATCGTAATTGATGACCTACAATCCCAATGTTACGTCAGACTCAATATACCGCCATTTTCAAATTTCATTTTGTGCATTCCCTTTTCCATATTCAAATGTCAACAAAGCCATTATTTTGTAGCACAGGATATGCATTACTAATGTAATGCATAGAATTCTAATGAATTCTAAAGCCCCAATCAAATGTTTCGTTCACATTTTCAGGTCATTGGAAGAATTTTGTTGTAACATCAACTAATGTAATGTGTGTTTTGTTTGGAATGGTAATTTCATATGTACCCATTATGTATATACACACATAATGTTGCTTAAATGTTTAAAAGCGTGTTCAAAGCTGAATTGCATCTGAGTTTCTGGTATTTCACAAAAAATATTTTCATTTTTTGTATGTAGAGTTTACATGCGAAATGAAACACTAATATTTTTATTTGCGACGACAACACTTTATTGTGTTGGTGGTTGTTTATTTTCTTTCACCTCGTTTGGAGGATGTGTTTTTCTCTGCCGCCGTTAGTAAGCAGATATTTCGTTAGTATCTTCTGGTAAGGGAAAGCATATTTTGGTATGACTAATATTTGGATTAATCATGAAAATAAATATTGCAGTAACGAAGAAACAATTGACTACAATCCATGTACTTATAAATTATTGCGCCATTAATTACAGAAGGGATTCAAATTAACAATGTGTTCTTAAACTGAGATATAATGACCTCTAAACCATCGGGAAATGGAAATAATTTCCATATTTGAGACGCTCGGGTGTAAATAATAGCATTTGACATTTTGGAACTCGATATTAGCCTTTATAAAGAATGTCCTAAAGGCTAATATCAAGTTCCTTCAAAGTGTCAAATGGCATTATTTACAACCCAACGCCTCATTTTTAAAATGATCATTCTGAACTTACGCCTGTTTCGACAAAAATGAAATCAATATTTATTTTTTTTAATTTATACACGTACATTTTATTACGATTGAAGAAATCACATTTTTCGAGAGAAGAGATGGTCATGGGATTTAAATAATCCCTACAGATTAATAATAATAATAATAATAATAATAATAATAATAATAATAATAATAATAATAATAATAATAATACATGCAATTACGCATTCGTTTTTATGGTTGTTCCCGTAATTCACGACTAAAGATCTTAGAAGCTGCTTCATTGTAAAATCTATTCAAGGTTGCAACCAGCTTCCTAAGGAGAATATCTGTGTGTGACTATAGTGTGTGCCTGTACAACCTTATTACTCAGTTTCATTTCTTTTTTGTTCAAGTCCTTGTATTTTATTTTTCGTTCATTTGTAACATGCGAAGTGGCGAGGGCTTGCTGAGCCAGACCGAAGTCTCAACCTGAGCAGTGCAGCTCCACGGTGCACTGGAGGATCTAGAGGGAGAAGGGCACGGCCCTCCCCCCCCCCGCCGCCTCAAAAGGTCTAGAGTTTTCGTTCACCTACCTTTATTTCGCAAAATTGATGCAAATATTTATGTTCGAATTATGTAATTATTTAAACGATTCTATTGAATATTGTATGTATATTTGTATACGTATTGTTATTGTATATTGTATATTTGTGATCGTAACTGTACTTTCATATTTCTGCATTCTGCCACCGGGCAACATCTGCCCATTTCTCGAATAATTCTTCTATCTATCTATCTGTAGTGTCGTATCTGAAGTACATAAATAATATACAATATAATAAAAAAATTGTTTACTATTTAACAAAAACCTAGGGTGCTTCCCCTCCATGAAGGACTGGCTCCGCCCCTGCGGCGGTGCGGTGCAATATCGGAATGCTCGCTCCCGGAACCGAAGGCGCGCGGTCGCCGCTCACAATGGCAAGCGCCGTGCGGTGCCGCCCGCGCGGCCTTCGACCTTTCCCGCGCCGAGGCTGTCCCGCGACGCCCCACCCCACACCTCCCCTCCCCGCCCCTCCCCTTGGACTGGGCGTCGCGACGCCGCGCCACGCCGCGCCGGTCGAAGCTTTCAACGACGCCCTCCGACACACAGGGGCGGATCCAGCCGATCTTTTTGGGGGGCCATCGTAGATTTTTCTTAAATAATAAACGTACTTATTATTTTGTACATAGTTTGCGTACTATAGATATGATACTATACAATGCTATTCTTTAAATAATTACATAATTCGAACATAAATAAATATTTAAATCAATTTTGCCCCATAAAGGCAAGTAAACGAAAACTCTGGGCCTGAGTCTTGGGGGGGGGGGGGCATGCCCTCCCCAATATTTATATTTTTGAAATTTAACGTCGTAAATATATTTGAAATAATTTTGAAATTTAACGTCGTAAATATTTTCTCAGAGTTTAAATTTACAATATCTCTCTAGGATTATAAAACGGTTCATTATTAAAATTTTGAGATCTGAGTAACCAGTAGTATGCATCAAAGGTGTTTGATTTCATCGATTGTGTTTGTACTTATAAGTAAGTAATTATAAAGTTTATAATATATTCGAAAATAATTAATATTAATTATTTAGTAATCAAATTAATCCTTTACTTTGCATTATTTACAATATGTGTTTCCTTCAATTGTATGAAATGGCCCATAATATTTTCTGGAGCAACCCTTAGTCTTCTGAATTAGAACTCTAAAATATCAATATATGGATTTTTTCATTCACGTTTACCTGTCATGAAAACATGACAGGAAATTTGTTCGTTCCCTCGTTTTCTCCTTCAATAACACGAAGTTCCTCTGTGTGATAGTTGATTTTGAAATTTGACCATCTCCATCTCATCTCAAAAATGTATTTATTTTCACCTATGTTTTTTTTAAGATCTGCAATTTTTTTTCAAAGAGGAGTACTGAAGACGTGACATTTTAGAAAATGATTGAAATGAATATTCATTTCACAACAAATTAACTATTTTAATTAATGCGTACTTCTGAAAAACCTTAAAATCATTAGGTTAGTGGCAAATTGTTAATATTATTACCACAGTGGCGAGTGGCTTGTCACTGATGTATCCTCTCGGTACCTTTTCTAAATTAAAAACTTGCTTTTGAGTGAAAATTTAATTATTTTAGAGATAAAGTAAAGGAAAATTAAATTCCTATTTTACTTTATATACGTTTTTATGTAATTTTATAAAAAAAATTGTTGTGTCATTGAAAAGCAAATTCGCTTCACTAGATGATCATTTGGATTCGTCAGTGGTTTGCTGGTTACTAAAATGCTGGACGCACTTTGAATTCAATTCTGATAGCCCGAATGTTTTGAACGATGAATTAGATGGAAGGCAAGCTTTGTTGTGAGCTTTTAAAAAGTTATTTTTGCAAGACACGTAGTTGTTTTTTGCCTTACGACAAAGGGCTACAGGAACGTAGATTGTGCATGTTAATAGAGCCTGGAATTTCGCCTTCCTAAAATGATACACAATGAAACATTTCAATGGTCCTGTCAACGTGCTAAATGGCAGTTGGAGCTCACCAAACTGTTATCTTCTAATTTTAGTACGGCAATGAATGCCTAAAAGCATTACGTAATATTTACACATAAAGAGAGACGGTTCATGTGAAATTAAATTGTACACGAGAATGATAAATTCGCTGTGAATGTTCCAATTAAAAAATTGGAGAAGTAATTTTATATTTCAAAGATTCGCGGACAACCGTCTCGAATTCAATAGACCTCAGTTTAAAAACCGTTGCATTATTTGAAATCCTATTTACTTATTTTCTCTTTCTTTATCTCTTCCTTTTATTCTTGCTTGGTATTTTACAATTTGCGTTGCATGTTTCGAGGCGAAAATTGCCAATTAGTCTGTGACCTTGATGAAATTGCAGTCACATTCTGGCCAAATTATACTCGTATTGATGTAAGGACGCAGTTGACAACTTTATGCACTTTTTATTATCCTGAAAAAATTAAGAACGTGTGCCTTCTCGCATAAAGTATCCTTTTGTTGAGAGTTGAGAAGAAATGAAACTCCGTAAGATATGACAGGTCGAAAATAAAGTTGTTTTAGAATTTATGTTTAAATGTTCTTCACAAAAATGCATTGGCTACAAATGATATATGTAGATCACAGAGTCACGAATTCAGTTAGATTTCAAATTTTTCTGTGTGTGCATTTTTTAACATTTAGTATTTTTTAAATCTCTTATTTTTCGTAAATGCACGACAGTGTGTTTTACGATCACACGAAGTAAACGTTTAATGATAATTGCATGTTTTTATCCAGATCCATGTTCACAGATATTCATTTTTGTTGCTTGTATTTTATATTTTTGTATAAACCTGTGTCGCACTGCATTTTATACGGTCTTTGATCAAAAATGTAAATGAACACCGCATTTCGTGCAATTTTGTAGACGTTGATTAATAGTAGTTTATGCAATTAGTTTATAATGTTAAGCTTTATTGCATGAGTACATGTTTTGAAAACGAGCGACGTTAGGAGCGAGTTTTCAAATTTGTACGAATGCAATAAAGCAACATTATAAACGAGTTGCATACGCTATTTTTTTGTATAACAGCATTATAAATTTACAAGAGAATCAAACTTAATTTCGCGAAACAACTTTCTTCTGACGTCTCGGGTGCTTGACATCTGTTCGAGAAAACAGTGGTCGGCTGTTCCATGTGCCGCTACCACTCCAAGATTCTCTCTTCGCGATTGGCTGAATGTGTGATGACGCAATCATTCGTGCCGTAAAACCTAATACGTCATCATTTGTGCTGTAAAAGGCCCTTTTATGAACGATTTCTTGCAACAGAAAACCTCGTTTATAATGCTGGTATACAAAAAAAATTGTTTCGTTGCTCGTCGCTGTTACTCATCCCTTTTTATCACACGCGTTTTTCGTACCAGCGTTAGGATAAAGGAGCAAATAAGTTTTTTCAAGTGCCGAGAAATTTTTTTTTTAAATAGCTGTTACGGCCAGCTTGAGGAAGATGAAACCTAATTCAAATATTAATTGTATCTGTCAAAACTCCCTACATTTTTTAAAAAATTAGAGAGAAATATCTACGTCTTGAAACTCACCCTTCGGAGGTCTTCATAATTGCTCTGCATTTAGAATATTTGCCAGCGACTAAATCAAACAAAAATATAAAATATAGGACGCTTGAATGGCGTTTGAAAAAGGAATGTTTAGTAGACTCAGTTATTATTTCTTCACCTGCCAGGGAATATTCATTCAGGGAATTCATTGTGTTCGAACGCTGTAAATCATCATTTTTCTGATATTAAAAAAAAACATGAAATATCAATTTAAAAATGAAAATGGAACTTCTATAACTCGATCGTAGACATCTCGTATTCCTCGATACCTCCAAAATCATTAGCACACCATTCCCAAGCGCATGATATATGACGCTGTTACCGCCGTAACTCGAAAAATTCTAGAACTCTGATGGTTCCCCTACAGTTTCGAGATATAATAGAGAATCTTGTTTCGACAGCGCATAGTCGAGCTGAATCAATTTCGCAATTCCGTCAGTCGAATTCAATTCCGGGTCTGGGCCTCTCTTCGCGCAGTAACGAACCGCTACCACCGCCGCCGTCGCCGCCATCACCGCCATCACCGCCGCCGCCACTATCGCCACCACCGCCACCACCGCCACTACCGCCACTACCGCCACCACCGCCACCACCGCCACCACCGCCACCACCGCCACCACCGCCACCACCACCGCCGCCACCACCGCAATCATCGCTGCCACCACCGCCGCCGTCGCCGACGCCGCTGCCCGCTAGGGCTGCGCGCGTCTCGTTAAGATGCGGGCGGGCGAGATGGAAAGTGTTTGGTCGGGGTAAAACGCTCGCTGTTGGTTCCCCGGCGCCCAGTTCGCGGGGGTGACGCAACACCGCCGCGAGAAATCGCCCGCTGTGGCAACGCGCCGCCGCCGCGCGGCCGTGGACGACTACGCACACTGGGTCCAAAGACGGGCTTAACAATAAAAAAACTAGTGGTTTCATAGCACATACATTCTCTCATTGTTTCTAATTTTTTTGTTTGCGAATATTCAGAGAGTTCAACGAAAATTAGACCCGCGCAGTGGAGCGTCGCTCCAGCTATCTGTGAAAAAAAATTAAAGGAGAAAATTGGAGTGGTTTTCGAAAAAAGAATTTTAGAAATTACATATATTTTACGTATAAGTCACAGTACTTTTCTTGCAAAAAATTGTACGTGACCTTTTTTAAAGAGCTGATTTTTTACGACACTGTGTAAAGCAAAAATCCATATTACGATTTCGTAGTCTTGAAATTTTATCTGTTTGCAATTTTCAAAAAATGGAGAGATAGACGAAAATTGGACTAGCACCATATTTTTTATCGTCCTTTACAACCTATGAGGAGAAAATTTAAAGAAAAAAATTGAGCAATTTTTGAGAAAAAATGCGTATATTTCGCGCAAAATTATACGAAAATTACTCATATTTTCGAAAAATTGATCATGAACTTATTTAAAAATCCGTCTTTAGGCAACACATTTCATTAAGGAAAAAATGTTTGAAAATGTTTTTGGAAAAACAATTTCAAAATTTTGAAGAAAATCAAAAAAACGTTAAGTATTCGTAACTGTGGTCATAGATTAGAAGAATTTACATCACCACACAATTTTGTTACAAAGAATGTTTTTAAAATGTGACATACTGCTGGAGTGTATAAAAATGATGTGTCATATTTGATGATACTGAAGACACTTTTTACTTCTTTTTTTTATCTAGGGCTTTTATCCAGCCGACAGCCGGTTACCCTTTACGCCCCAATGGGACGCATACTCGACCATACACTAGACACCAACACTCTTGCGGGCTCCTCTGATCTGGGGTCAGCAGAACGCGAGGCCCTCCGCGACAACACATACATACAAAGTCAAGGGACAAACAACCATGCCCAAGGCGGGACTCGAACCCGCGACCCTTCGGACCGAAGCGCTGAGTCGGTACTCGCTCTTAGCCACCTCGGCCATCCAGATCGGCCTTTTCACTTTTTTACTTTCTCTATTTTTGAATGCCGAATGTCAATATTCCGGATATTTCAGAATAAATACGTTTTAGTACTTTGGTTACCTTTGAAGTTCTAGACAGATAGGTCGAATTCAGCTGCTGTCTGCAGGAGAATCTAGCGGCCGGCTGCTCTGATGGGTAGTTTTCCGTGGTTTGTCCGATCAACACCTAGCGAATGCCGGAGCAGTACCCTAACAAACGGGCCACAGGTGCGCGTGATCTTTCCTTCCTCTTCCTTGTCCTATTCTCACTCCTCGTTTACATACACATGCACTACACTACCACACTTCTCGGCAGACTAGTCGGGAACGTAGAGCTAGACCAGTGGAGCGGCGCCCCGTGGTGGAGATACCTGATTAGGGAAAATCCTCACTAGCTGACGTTGGTTGGCTGCGGATCTCGCTACCCTGTAGGGGAAGATAACCGCCACCTCCCGCGATGAAAACATGCACAACACTTACGGGACTAATTACCTTAGCAGTTGACGCGCCAGGAATCACTAATCTACCAATCAATGAAACCTTTGAGGTTCCATCACAAGGAAAAAGTTAATTGAGCAGTGAAGAGTAGATATCCAGACTTTATCATTTGAATTAGACATGTACAATATATCTGGTAGGATTCTTACCTCTCTTAGGAAAGCCTCTATACCATTTAGGAAGGAAAGACTCATTCCACACTGAAATCAATAATGTATATTAGTGCCTGAGCTTACTGTATTGAATTATCATCGAATAAAAGCTATATAATCGAAGAAAATTATCCGAATTTGAAAAGCCCTCGTGGCATTTCCATTCCTGTGTATACTTTGGAGTCGGCGCACTGCCCCCAGTGTGGTGCTCTTGTGTAAATAAATGAATAAATGCCTGATGAACAGCTTCACGGCTAACTGCCATTAAGTGATCTTCCTGCACTAGGAAAGTTTTTTCCTCTGTGAAGCGCTGTCGCATCTCGACTGAACCTCTCAGTGCCAAAAGATCGCAGTATGCAACATGCAACTGAACGAATCGCGGCAACCAGATCGTAGTATATATTGAGCGCCTCAGGCAGAATGAACTCGCTTTAAGCAAGGCTGCTGGCGCCGATACGTTCAGTCGAGCTGTGTGCACTGCAGAGGAAGAGAGTTTCCTAGAGCAGGAAGATCACTTAACGGCAGTTAGCTGTGAAGCTGTTCATCATTAGCTGATGCTCGCCCTCATTTAGTGAGAAAAACACCAGTCGTGCGGTTTGTCCGCATCTGATGAGCCGAAAACAAAGCGAAACTGGGCTATCCAGCCATATCACCGACTTGTATGTGGCGACGCTCTGAAAAGAGTACATGAATCCCGCGTTGCTTTACTTCTCAAGGACGCGACCTTGACCTTTGTGTCCATCCTGGCCGAACATTCGTTCTGGTCCAATGTAATACCCGAAATGGTCCTCAGAAAGTTATTAGCAACAATCAGCATTTCGTCCGTATCCGACTCATCGTATAGGCTTTCAGGCTGTGACGCTGTTGTATAAATGTGTGTGTATCTTCCTACATATTTTGTAACGTTGGAGCAATTTCAATTTAAGTGTGCACGAATTGTTTTGAAGAGCGGACATAAAACATGGGAAGGTTCACCATTCAAAATGTTTCCCTTCTTTTAATTTTCCCCCCATAAAAAATTGTTTGATGCAACCGGCAACGCATTTAGGGATTGCGGGGGAGCGATGCAGACAGGGGATGTGAGGGGGCGGTGATATGGGACGGGGAGGGCAGGAGTGTGCCATGGATCCGAGTGGGTGGAGTGGAAGAGGGCGGGGCGGAGAAGTAAATCAAATTATTTCAATTTTGAATTATAAACGGACTTAATGCCTCTTCGTAATAAAGAGATGTTTGTGAAACAGCTACCCGAGCAACGCGAGGTAACTTAAGAGAGCCATACGAACGAGAAACGTTCGAATATTATAGAAAGACCACATCCTTGAAAGGCAATAATCTCGATTTCATCCAAGTGTAAGATACCATTACTTTCACCGGAACGCCTCATAAACCACTTTCATATTAACGTTGTGAAATAGTTTGTGTTGTTGTTGTTGTTGTTATTATTATTATTATTATTATTATTATTATTATTATTATTATTATTATTATTATTATATTTTACAGCATCTCGTTAAGGGCAAAGACCTTTTATAAGAACAGGAGGAAGAGTTGGTTTTTACATTACATAAAATGTAGAAAAAACAATAGAATCTACTCTTTTACGTGAAATTACACAAAATATCTAAAATACGAAACGATACAGAAAAATATACTCAAAAGTATACCTAATGCTCTAATACATAAAATAATACAAGTAAAAACTAAAAATATCGAAAAATATACCGAGTTAAAACTGTTTACTTTCACACGAAAGCTTTGTTTCTTTTTTCCCCTCCTCGTCATACTCTTCCTGGGTTTGAACTTCCTTTCTGGCGGACGGTTGAACAGATTTAATTCTGCTTGGATCGTCGGAGCGCACCTGTGAAATAGCGGGTGGGCGTGGCAGACGCCGGCTTGGGCCCACTGCCCGGCGGTGCGCGGGCGCCGGCGCCGCCAGTGAGCTCCGCAACGTGGGAGGAGGGGGAGGGGCGAGAAGGGGAGGGGAGGGGAGGGGCAGCCTGGGACGAGCGCGCGCTCGCACGCGGGAGAGTGCGTGAGATGCAGCTGCGGGAGCAGGCGAGATGTCGAAAGGCTTTCTGCGACCAAATTAAAGGCGGTATATTTTATTTTTCAGACATAACAATTCTTTACACCAATACTTGGGTTTTCCGAACGAGGCATCTGAGGGATTATCTCCAAAATGAAATAAGGCGTCTTTCTCCGTCGTGCCGCTTGAGTCGCTTGAACTGCAGCACTTCTGTAAATACGGTCGCGATCATGCCACATCTTGCGGTGGGACTGAGAATGACGCAAAAAAGTCGTGCCGTATTTCATTTAGGAAATACTACCATCAGATGTCACGTTAGAAAAACACAAGGATATGTCTTTGAATGTATTTGAGGTACTCTATGAATGATTAGCTGCAGATCTACTGTGAAATATTAGGCACTAAAACAAATCATTCGTTATTTACATGTCTTTATTAACGCAAAAAAGAGAATTTTGTTGAAATTTAAACAAGCATTACAGTACTTGTTTTGAATCTTTTTTTTTTTTTGTTCGCTTTGGACTCGTCGTTGGGCTATATATTTAAAATGCATTCCATTGACTTACATTGCACTATAAAGAAACGTCTGAACCGGCCTAATGTGATGTGAATACATGAATGCTCATCTGTCTGTCCGATATGAGCCGACTGTCTGGTGTCACGATACCAACTCACAGAACCAAAAGATTGGCTTTACTTTAAGTTCTCGACACTGTAGAAAGAAACAGTTTTTGTTGTTTTGTTTGTTTGTATTTTGTGGGGAAAACGCTGCTTTTGATTATTCCTGACCCAATAAATATATTTGTGACGTGATATAATTACAATTATTATATTAATTGAAACCCAATTAAAAATGTTTCCTTGCTTCTAAATGAGCTTGTGTTAGGATAATTTTATGCGTTAACACATGATGAACTACTCATATAAACAGGAAGAATATAAGGTATGAAATATTACGATCTAACCGGGATGAATTTTGGAAACGGCGCGCTTCTATTGTCACTCTTTGTCTCTAATGAAAAGGCACGAACACAGTGCTACCACCCAAACATGGAGCATGTGTCCATTTGCAAACAATTAATTTGTCATTAATTCTCTATGATTCACTGAGTAAATTCCATTCTATTTTCTTTTAATGTTCGACAAAATTCCATGATTCATTTTCACCAAATAGTTAACTGTCACCTTCAAGAGATTAAGTAAAGTGATTTGCAATTGTCCCATTAACCAATCAAATGTCTTAATTTATTTTCCCGTGCTAATTTAATTGGAAATTCTTTTAAGTAATCGAGGGAACATCCATTATTTAAAGTCCTTTTCAGGATTCTGCTATCGATTGGTCACCAGAAGCCGTAGTTTTCACGTGCACTGACAATGAAGCTTCAAATTTCTCGATAATAGTATACCTATGTAAATAATTTCAGGAAATGCCGCAGCGACATTATATGATTTCCGACATTGCCAGAATCAAAAATTAAATATAAAACAAATGTTACACGTACCTTGAGTTTTCTCTTTAAACTTTTTGTTTCGAATTATGGAATAACTTGAGAGCTTTACTGCCATTTTCACAAGCAAAAGAAAGTTACGCCCATTTCTCTTGAAAGGAGCGGCGGACCTTCCGATTTTTGCTAGTGCACTGTCAAAACCAAATAACTACCGATTTTATTACATTATCCCAGATGTTACCAAATTTGCACTTCATTCAAGCATCCTCCTTCAGAGTAACCTGGCTTGACGAGATAATTTTGAAGGAGTTCAACGAATACCTATTGCTCCCTGAGGTAGTATTTTTTGGAGACGAGGCAAGTTTTATGGGGAGGTAAATACTGATCAACTATCACATATGGTTGGAAGAAAATTTACTTGCTTATTTGCGTACAATCCTTTATTGAGGAATCTAAAGCAGGCTATCGTCAGTCTGGTATTGCACAAAATGACCGCAAAATTCGTTCTAATGGCGCTCCGAGAGAAAATGAATAATCTAAATATTTTCATGAACAAACACGTTGGCTATACAACGCTTTTAGTTCCCATCATGATATTAAGAATAGAGTCTGCAAAGGACTATCATTTATGTTTCTATCCAAAGCGCAAGACATTAGTTCACTGAAGATAAGCTGAAAATAATTCGAGCGTTCCAGGAGTTTTAATTTTTGTCTTGAATCGAGTTCGATATACGCTGCTGGCTACGGTACTTATCATTTAGAACAAAACTGCATTTTAAGTGCATTTAATAGATTCAATAAACAGTTCACAAAAATACTGTAGTGTTGCAAGTGATGATTTCCTCGAAGATATTTACTCCACAGTTTCAACGATAACGAGTCGACACCCAGCCACGTTGGAGATGCCGCAGTGCCTGCGGTGACACGAAAACCGATTTGAATTGTCTGCCCGGAAGAGGTATTTAAAATCTGTTTTCCCGAAAACCTCTTTTTAGCTGTATCTTCGTTCTTCATGAATATGGAAATAAAATCTTAGGTATCTTTTTTTTTCTCGGGAGTTTCGTGGACATTCGGAATACAGAATATTCTAATGTAAGAAAAACGAGTTATTACAATTCTTCTCGTTCCTCTTAAACATTCGTAAGGTAAATAAAAAGTATTTGAATCTGTAACTATAATCACGATTCAAAATAAATTAATTCTGAATATTCTTGTTTTAATGAATTCGGGAGTTATGTGCATTAGGAAAAACTTGTTTCCGTTATGGTGTGAAATGATTGATGTAGTTTTAAGAATAAATTACCCCTTTATCACCGTACATTTGATTTTAACGTGTTATTTCTATCTATACTATCATGGCATCTCTCCTTTCTGCTCTCATCTACTCTCATCCTCGGCTCCCTTCTCCTATCATATATTTTCCCTTCTTTTCTCTCCACGTCTGTAACCTCTCCCACCACGTCTCTCATTGCGCGTCTTCTTTTTCTGTTGGAAGTAACCACGTCATTGAGAGTGACGAAAAATGTGAAAGCTCTCCTAAAACGTGCGCCTCTTGTTTGCACGGAACAATAGAGTCCGTTACTTATATTTCCAGGACAATTACATTCTTTAAAACTCCACGCTCCTTGAGAGCTATAAAAAGGAACAGTCAACAGCCATACGTGGTCATATGTGTGTACTCACAACATGTTTGCGTTACTAGACATGTAGACTTTGAATGATCTGACAATAACACCTTTTCTGCACGCTCTTCCAAATATACTATTTTGCTAAGCCCTTGTTCTTGTAGGATCTGTGAAAATCGTTTTTGCCGGGTGCAAAACTAGTGAATTCACTCAGTTAGGAAGGCACGAATTACTACGAAAATAAAATAATTAATCTTGTGGATCGATATTTTTATATTAACACTTCAAAAAAGATTGTGTCTTTGGAGGTAAATAAAAATAAAATAGCGTGGAACAAATTGACGTATAAAGAACTTTTGGCATGTTACTACTAGTTTCACAAATGTTTACATTTTATGAATTGTAGAGTGGGCGAGAAATTTAATCCGAAGGGCCAAAATTTCAGATTTGCACTGGTGTCTGATCTTTCGTTAGACATCCACGAACACGAAAATTCAGAAACAATGAAACGTTTTTGTAAATGAAACCGTTTTGGTTTTGTATTTTATTTGTTATTTTCTCGGAAGAATTCCACTTAATAATGCAAGTTTTCTGCGTGAAACATCTTTTTACCTGAAAAAACAACGAAACTTTAGTACTGAATCATTTCACTCTCGCCGTTTGACTCGTACAAAAGTAAAAACAATTTTGGCGTGAGATTTGGGAGAGTGAGCAGTAGTGTGGAGCAAAAAAGGTGGAATGGGCCCGGCAGTGGTGGTCCCAAAGCTCGCAATGGAGATGATGTTTTCACAAGTGACAATCTTCCGAGCTCGGCGAAGGGAGTGCTATAAAATTAGCATCTTTCTGTATCTTATGAACGTAAGTTGTAAAATGTTTCGAAACGACTTGGCTATTTATGGAGAATGCAATGTTGTGTCCCGACTTTTTCCGAAGTTGACACAAATGAATGCTTGTTAGCTCCTTTCTGAATTTGTCATTTCTTCATTTTTTAAGAAGGCTTGTTTAAAAAACTAGGTACTGTGTGTCGTTATAGTGATATATCGGAGCAGAAAAGCAAATTTAATAATATTTTGAAAAAGAATCTCTGACAGTTGTTTCTTGTTTCCAAAAGGTTTTGTTTTTGGCACTTATCAATTCGTTCGACCACTAAACGATTATAAAATAATAATTTTAACATATTTAGAAAATCCAAATTGGATGAAACCTTTTTGCAAAAGCATATGTAAGTATGGCGTATTTCTGGTAATGGTGAAGCTGAACCCATATATTTTCAAGCAGGTTTTCAGATTAAAAAGCAGAGGGATATGTTGTAGTTCCGCGAGTCCACCACGGGAGATGACTCATAGAGTGAAAGGGACCCCTAAAATTTCTAATCTAATAAAAAATCATCATTTTTCACATATTTTGTTATCACGTTACATTTAAACTTTCGTCTTTGGCTAGAAACATAACATTTTTGTTTCAGGCTTCATTATATTTCCATAAGTGAATGCAGCGATGAAACTGGAGAGAGGTGACAGATAATTAGTATATGACCGAATCCTACCTCACTAAAGCTGCTATATAATATTTGTATCTATTGCATTCTACATGAAATTATATAATTTTCGAAATTGCTGAACAAATTTCAACCGAGATAACAAAAGATTGTCTTTATTATTTATATATTTAATAAAATTTACTTTGGTATACGATTTAAATTTTATTCAAAAGGGACTTTGTTGTTGTTGTTGTTGTTGTTGTTGTTTGTTAGTTTCACCACTGAGTACTTTTCACTCTGTCCGTCACGACCTTCAAGGCCACACAAACAAAAGACACTCGAACCTTCGAGTCCATCCGCGTTAAATTCACTCGGGAAAGAACCGATTCCCCACGGATGAACCGAATGCGCGGATTCGTTCCGCGCGTGGCGCAGGCGCATCGCGACGCGGACGGCGCATGCGCACGCGGCCGGCGCCGGAAATTCGGCGTGTGACACAAAGCGCCATCCCGCCCGCCCGCCCGCGCGTTCCACATAGCCACCACGTAACGGGACCGGGCGGCCCAGCGGCGGGCGCCAATGCCCCTGTTTTTCGCCTCCTTTTTGCGCCGGCGGCGCTCGCGATGGCCGCGCTGCCGCCGGACGCTACCTCTCCCCCCTCCCCCTCCCACTCCGCGGTCCCAAAGGGACCGAATTTACGGACATTTTATCTGTGGGAAACATAATCTGGAATCATTTCCCTCTGGATTTGAAGTGCCGCCCAGTCAGGTAAATCAGGACATTTACATGGGTGTGCAGAAATCCACTTGTCTCCAACCTGAGGAAAACGTTTACCCTTGCTATCGTGTCGCCGTCAATTCTAACAGAGCACTGACAGCGCTTGTGGATTTGGAGGGGAAAGGTGAGGGAAGTCAGGGGAAGTTGCTTGTGCCCGCAAGAGCACCGAGGTTTCCACGCGGTCAAGTGCTGGTTCCGGCGCAGTTTGACGCGCCTGCCAAGTGCATTCTACTACGCGAACCGCGGGAAGAATTAATTCAATCAGTACCGGCAATTCTTTATCAGTTTTTTATATACTGCAGTGTTGGGTAAAGTTCTATGAATCACCTCCTACAGACTCTGTAAAGAAAAAGAAATTGATGCAATATGATACGTATATTCTAGAAACTGAGTCCATGTAACTGGTTTAAACCTTAATACAGTTGTTTCAGCATCACCTTTTTTCCACCTTTTTTGTATGCATTTTCAGAACCTTTTACCCCTTTTACGACCATTTTTGCACCTCAAAATCCTTTCCCTAGTAATTTCAAAACAATATAGATTATAAGAACACCATACTGGTCAATTTTTCTCATGCTTAGATCTCGGTGTGTGAAATCGTATAGTCGTGAATGTAATCGTATGCTTCACCTCGCTTCGTAAGAGATTTTACAATGTTTACTATGACGGAACCAGTATAAACATTCTGGCAAGGATACTCATATCCTAAACTGAAGTCCATGATAACGTTTCCAAAATTTGCGACAACTATTTACCAATAACAAAACTGGTCAAGAGAAAATAGTGCTATCGAATGGTTTTCTTTTGTGGAAATTATGTGGACTTTATGTGGATATCTGACAGCTTGGTATGACATAAAAACTATTGTGTGATATGTTACTGTGGTATAACAACAAAAAGATTTGAGTACCATTAATTATATGCTAGATTACTAAATTAATTATATACTAGATAAATAATATTTTGATATTACGATTACGATTGCGCTTGAAAATCTTACAAATAACTAAACACAAATGTTATGAACCAATAATAATAATAATAATAATAATAATAATAATAATAATAATAATAATAATAATAATAATAGTCCAAACAAAGTTTACCAGAGGACTTCCGTTAGGCCATGCAGAAAACAACTGGAATGAACTATGAGATACAGATTATCAATAACGGCCTCATACAATTCTCTTTATCCACGAACACTGTCGTGTTGAAATATTCATTTTCCCTTTCAGAGACTGTAAGATAAGAGCGTACAAAGTATTTACTGGTAGGCAGTCGTGGAAATATTTACACCAGTTTCGCAGATGTGATTTCCTGCTGCTCCAGGGGAGGAATCAGTCTCATATGGTGCTGACTGAAGGAGATTTCTAGCGACCGGCTGCTCTGATAGGTAGTTTTCCAATCAACGCCAGGCGAGCAGTATCTTAACAAACTGGCCACAGACCGCGCACAATCTTTCCTTCCTTTTTCTTATACTATCTTACCCCTTCTTTGCACACACACACTTACATGCACTACACTACCACACATGCAATTGAATACGGCGGTCGTACGTCCAATAATTTTTCGGTTATTAAATAAAGTAAGAACCTTTATTTCGCTCCAACATAAAAATCACCCTTCAGACCATGTGAAGCATTATTCCTATCCCCAGACATAATTCCAACCCCAACAAAAATATAGTTTTTAAAAGAAAGAACTTAATAATACTGAAATAAAATACATTACATAATCGAAAATGAAATTAAGAAAATGGAGAGGGGGAGTGCTGTACAACTCCAACTTGCACTCAGGTTTGTTCCAGATTAGATTTCTTTTCGTTTTTCATTCATTCTCCTTACAAATAACCGACATAGCAGTATTTTGGACACTTGCTACATAGCTAGTTCGAATTCAGCCGCTGACTGAAGATTTCTAGCGGCTGGCTGCTCTGGTCGGTAGTTTTCCAATCAACGCCTGGCGAATGCCAGAGCAATACCTTAACAAACACAGACTGCGCACAATTTTTCCGTCCTCTTCTTTATACTATCCTTACACCTTACTTATTATTACCCCAACTAAATTATTATTACCCCAACTAAATTTGCGTGGTCAGACGGAAGAGCAGGCTTCATGACCTGAGTCTCGCCACGTAAAATCAGGCACATTCAATTCAATTCAATTCAATAATTACACACTTACATGCACTACATTACCACACTTGCCAGGACACCCGGGGCGGTTCCCCCGGTAGTGGGAGATACCTGGTTAGGGAAATCTCGGCAAGCCGATGTATAGGACGGCGCCGGATCTTGCCATCCAGCAGGGGGAGATCGCCGCCACTTCCCGCGAAAAAATGCACAATACTTACGTGATTAATGACCTTAGCAGTTGTCGCACCCGCAGTCAATCTTTACAAATAACTCGGAATCTGTGTAGATTCCCTTGGGTCAGACAACTGAAGGGCTCAGAAGAAAAAGGGGCTACCACACATTTTTTGTGAAATTGAGTTTTTAGCATTGTACAAAACTTCAAATATTATTATTTTAGTTTAATATGTTATTTAAATCCAGTGTAGACTTATACGCAAGTGTACTGTGTTTAAAAGTTTAAAAATGCATTGACTTATATGAGAGAAGTTGAGATCAAACCCTCATTATCTCAGAGGTATGTCTGTGTGGGATAGCCCCTTGTTCTACTGAGCCCTTCATCTGTAGGCTCTTGGCCCGTTAGGTCATTGGAGAAGGCGCCGGCCGCGACGCGCCGCCTCACCTGTCCCGGCCGCTTCCGCCCTCGCGGCCTCGTCCCGTGCATCGAGTGCCCCGCTCGGGACGTTTTTTTTGTGAACGAGGTACTTGCCCCGGGCGCGAAATTAAATATCTATTAGTTCGTGCTCGGACTGGCCCTACCTGTACCACAGCACGCGCGACAACAGAGCTCCGCGTCCCTTGCATCGTCAGGAAGACAATCATCTTGCATCCTCCTTCGACATTTGAGAGGGCATTTTCCAACATACCGATGTCCATCTTCACTCTCGAAATTTAAGGAAAAGTTAGCTTGCCTCATGTCTGTCTTAAACGGTTGCTGCATGATGGTTAGTGTGCATCAATAAAAAGACAAAACCGAAAAAAGAAGAAAAAATAACACTATTCGTGACTGGAAGTAATTGTTTTTGAAACGAGGTCGATTTTTTTTTTTTTTTTAATATACGAAACAGCGGTTCACCAACCTTAGCGCCATTACGCCTGACCTTGGAATTTTGTAGAAAATAGCATATCTTTTGTACTCTCATCTATTATGTTATCTTAATGAAAATGTTGAGAGATGATTTCAAAAATTATATTTTTGTAAAACAATGTACCAGTTTAAACATAGTTGATGCGACAATAAATTAATTAATTAATTAATTACTTAATTAATTTAAAAAATGGACCAGACCATCAGTTGACAGAGTGCTTCGTCGTTATAGTTGACAGACAGTATTGATATTTACAAATTTCTTCTGAAAGTTCGTCAAAGCCCATTAGTGATGTGATATGTGGAAAAGTAGACCTCAAACCAAACATGATGGTTTAATTGTAGTTGATCAAAATAAGCTACGGTCAGGAGAGAAGGTAAACTCTCCTTTTACAAATTGACTTTATTAATACCTAGAAATTAAAATTGTTTGGGTAGTGTCTCATTGCCGAAGATGTCTTTTAGGCTATATATAGGGATGCGTAGTGTTCAGGGACTTAAGATTCCCAGAATTGCTGAATTGCATGACCAACTTTTACTTTTGTATTACGTGTTGGGAAATTGCAGTCGACTATTACGTAAGCAAGCGCATCTTTCTTTGGAAAAGTTTTTTTAAAACAAATATTACTCGATTCTGTGTAGCTCATAAATTAATTTCTATTGAGAAGTCTTTTTCTTTTGTCAAAATTTTTTGGTAGAGCTCTGTTCTGGTTAATCTCTAGGGACTTTAAAGTCATCGCCGTTCTCTGCTACACCACAGAGAGTCGATCTTGCCTCGAATTCGATTACTAGTTCCTTTTTTCTCAATACTTACAGGCGCATGGAAAAACACAGATTTCGGTGTTCTCCTTACTTTTGGAGTTAGTTGTGTATAGTATCTATAATTTACGCAATTCAAATTCGTCATATCTCGACGAAATGTATAGAAAATATTTCCGTTCTTCAAACTCTCTGGACAACATCATGAAATTCGTATGACTTTCATATGGCTCTTCTGTCAACGTACGTGTTTCGTATCTCTAAATTGTCTGAAAGAACGAAAAAGACCACACAAGTGATAGGGTGAATATTAAAAAAGGATTGCAATTTCATTCAAAATCTAATCAGGCATTGCTTCCATACACCCTAACACCCTAAAAAGAAGAATACCAAAGGTGTTTTTTAATAATATTGCTGTCTCCAATACATTTGGTAACATGGCCCGTGTAAGTGTCGCTCCTGCCTTTCTCTCCTCTTTTTTTTCTCTCTTCCTTTCTTTGGCCCCCCTCCTATTTGGATCATCCTTGTCCCCCTGTTTTCCTCACCTCTCTCCCTTGTGTCTCTATCTCCATTTCACTCTCTTACTCCTGTCTTCTCTTCTTCCTTCCCCCCTCTTCCTCATTCCCCCTCTTTCTCCTCCCTCTCTTGATCCTCTCTCTTTCTCCTCTCTTCATCCTATCTCCCTCTCTTCATCCTTTCTCTCCCCGTCGTCCTTTCTCCCTCTCCTCGCTCACTCTCCTGTCCCCTACTCTTCCTTCCTCTCTCCTCTTTCACTATCCTCTCCCCTACTCTTCCTTCCCCTCTCCTCGTGGTATCTCCCTTTTCCCCTCTCCTCCTGTCTCTCTCCCTCTCTTCCCCTATCTCCTCTTTTCTTTCTCTCTCCCTCTCCTCTTTTTTCTCTTTCTCTCTGCTCTTCCGTCTCTCTCGCCCCCATCTCTTCCTTCTCGTTCCTCTTCCTTTTATTTCTCCCCTCTTCTTCTTCGTCTTACCTCTGTCTCTGACGTGTTCCCTCTTTCTGTGTGACCTCTCTTTTCTTGTCCCTTTGATGACGCTACGTCGGGGGCGAGCGCACGTCGGCGTCCGTGGGCCGCCCGGCGTCGCCCGGCGTCGCCCCGCGGGCGAGCGGCGCTGCGCACCCAAGCCGCGCCTCGGCCGCGGAGGTCGCTGCCCCCGCCGCCGCCCATTGGCCACGCGCCGGCCCGTTGCGGCCCGGCCCATCCCGCGCGACGCCCGCACGACGCCCGCGCTCTCGCCGGGTCCAATCGGACCTGCAAACGTACACGGAGGCTCGTCAGGCAGAGGAGACAATGCTTTGACCGGCACCATTTCAAATTGCCGATACTGATGCAAAAATTAACTACTCTTGTCGAGGGTACAGTCGACTCCGGTTATAGGAAACTCGGATATAGTGAACTTAGTGAACTGGCCCCGTTTCACTTACATTACAAATAAGCATAAGATTCGGGTATAGTAAATCTCGGCTCTAGTGAAGGTAGGACAACGTCCTGAAAATTAGTTGGATCTCGCATGTTATTAGGCGAGAATGGGACGGTGTTCCAACAGTGGAAGGGGCATTGAAGGGTGTCAAGACTGCATTACGATACTTAGAAACAGAGAACAATGCAGAATCAGGTCTGGAGAGAGCACGAACTCTTGCTGGAGAAGGATAGAGAGAAATTACTAATTAAAAATGTAGAAAGTAAGCAAGTTAAAATAATTGATTTTTAAGGACAAATGAATATATTGAAATTTTCAGTTCGTGTTGTTCTTTAATTTTGCTGTATATTCATAAAATCAATCATTGTGGAGAAATTCTATTTAATTTTGATATCATCGGATATAGTGAATCAAACATGTGAGGCTCCTGAAGTTCAATTTTACCCCACTCGACTGTATTTCTATTTTGGCATCTTCCGGATTCGAAACACTTCGTACTCCCAAAAAGATTGAGCGTTATACAGCACCATCAAGGTCGAGAAAGTTGGACTTTTTAAATTATTCTGGTACATTACATGAAGGTAACTTGCTTTTCCCGTTTGAACAATCGAACTAAACTGATAAGCCGAGTATCTCTCACATGCAACATACATAGAGTACCACGATATTCGTCAAGTGCCGAAAGTAAACGTCATTTTTGCTCGTTATGCCGAGAGATATACGTTTAGATTCTCTCTCGATATCGTTGCTTATGACCTCTTACGTAGCGGAGAAATGCTGTACCAAGACACATTGCTTAGAAGTGCTTAAAAGTCCCAACTTTTAAAAAAGTTAGGTTAGTATAGAGCCAGCATCGCACAAGCAAGACTAAATGTAGGATTGAGGGAAGAGGATTTCTGTCAATGTCAGGGAGAAGCAAGACATCAAGGTACCTAATACACTGAAAATGCAGTATGTAAGGATTTGTAATCCCATCAGTATTTTTCCAGAAAGTTAAATCAGTCTTATTACTGGTGTAGTTTTGACAATATATCTCCTATAGAGTAGTCCTATAGAGTAGTACTCGTAGTTCATTATTTCCCTTTGGCTACGTTCAAATAGTGCCCCTACATCTTTTTCTCATACCGTTTCCGTACATCAATGTCTCAAATTCCCTCAGTCCTTTCTCTTTCAGCATTCACTTGCACCTCCTTTCGACAATTCACTTATCTGTCTAGTGGAAAATCCTGTATGTCGTTGAAACAACGTGCCTCGCTTAAAGAAGTAGTTAACCCTTTTTTTTATTTATCTTCCCGTTTTCTTCTAGCAACGGTAAACACGCATACTGAACAGAAAAAAAATCTACGAAAAGAACTCGTATTGAACATTATCTTTCCTCTGCAAGGGCGAAGTAAAAACAAAATAGCAATGATATTAGTTTTACGAAACATTTAGGTTTTTTCTCTTCATTACTTTCCATTAAGATCTTCTCTCGCCCGTAATGGAATTGATTTTTTTTAACATGAATGGAATTAGAATGCATAAGAGGGGATTAATTAATACCGAGATTGGTTTCCGGAAGTTTATGAATGAATGAATGAATGAATGAATGAATGAATGAATGAATGAATGAATGAATGAATGAATGAATGAATGAAGTTTATGAATTTGTGAATGAGCGGATGATCCAGAAAAAAGAAAAGATCTAGTAGAACGTCGTATATTTTGTCATATGTGTAAATAAATGTATCAGAAAGACTTATATTTAAGGAAAGAATAATGTGAACAAAACTTTAGAATGAGAATGGTTGAACGAGTCTGACAGCAATTGTGGATGAGAGGAACCAATCGTGCATGCTACTGCGTAAAACAATTAAAATCATATTGTCTATTATGTATTAAATAGATATTAAGCATTAAATTGTTTCCTTATTTCACCACTTCTAATCCTTAAGGAAATCTTCCATGCTGTTGTTTAAAAAGTAGCCTCGACGTGTTGAGTATTCTACAGGAATCTCCGTGCCACTGGAGAAAAACGCTTTTCTGTGAATATCTGCCTACGCTGAACTCTTTCTTTCCAAAAGAGAAAGGTTTTCGTGGAACAGCAGTGTTACATCTGCGCAAATGTCTTTGCTTACAGTTCTGGTTTCCAGAATTGAAGTCATTTGCAACTATGCGCGTGATAAACCTTTTGTGGCAAGACCTGACGGAGACCAATGTCATGTTACATCTTGTAACCCTTTAGTCTTCTGTCCAAGTCTTGCCAGACAGCCAGAAAGCCCTATTTGGGTAAGGCCGGCTAAGTCTTCCAAGGTTAAGTTACGCATGTGTATGGAATTTGATGTTGCATTCATTTAAAATCCGCCATTATTCCTTGAATGGGACGGTCAGCAATTTTCATTAGTCCTTTTTAAGAAACGACTTCCAGTTAGAGATACACCACACCGAAGAACTTGACTGATTGTAAGAAACAAAAAAGCTCTGCCAAACATACAGATTATGGCTATACGATTACTATTCTCTTTCTCCTCTTTTCGATAGTTGCTTGCTTTATGGTTTAGAATATTTCCAATGTATTATGAATATGTTTTTCACCCTCACTGGATATAATGCACTCTACTAAATGCATGAGCTAATAAATGCACCATCTTTGAAGAAATCTCATCGATATGAAAGCGAAAATGTATTACGTACTATGTTAGAATTTTGTAATTTTGTAAATTATGTGATCATTACGTGATTCAAGACATGGATAAATACTTGTAACAAAAATTATAAAATAAAACTATTTTGAATTAATGTTTTCTATGATAATCGTCTTCTCACCTTAACAGCAATAATAATTATTTGGACACGTTAAATACATTGGACTTTTATTAACTGCATCAATCATTTCAATTAAAGTAAACTCATCATTTGATATTAGAAATTATCAGAGAAATGAATAATGAATTTTTGAATATTTCTTATTTAAATACGATGTTTATTACGCTTTCGATTTGTGAAAGAAAAATTCAATTTAATGATCGCGCATACAATTTTTTGCGTTTAGTTTTGTTCACTGTAAAAAGGTTTAAACGACCGTTTGTAAATGATGACGACTTACCTTCAAAAAATATATCTTTTTTTAAATTTTATTTTCAGTTATAAGATTGGCGCAAGAAGAGAATTGAATTGGGAGTTACTAATCTTTGAGAAAGATGATTTCTTTCTTATTCTAATTGCAAGACACAGAACATTGGTTCTGAATAGGAAGGTATCAGTGGTAGGAATTTTTTCCCAGCGAGCTAAGAATTTTTGTTTTTTCTCTTTTTTTACTGATACATCATTGCTTGATATAGTCTTCGATCGGAACTCGATAAAGCGTACTTGAATCGAGAGGATCGTGGTTAAGAGGGAAATATGAAAACAGATGAATGCTGCTACATGTTCTTTAATGGAGGAAATTGTTAAGGGGAAAATATGAAAGGACAAACCGTGTATAGTAAACATCTACTTAATTAAGTAAATAAGAAAAATTTGAATCATTAAAATTATGTAAAAAAATATTGAATGTATCACGGGCGTTAACTTGCTCTAATGATTACGGGTCGCCCTTGGTGCATAAACAACCATTCTCGCCCTTTCTAGTCGTGCCCTTCACCTTTGAAATCCCGCGACAAGTGACGCAACTTTGAAGTGGTAGGGCACGTCAGTGGAGCATAAACGTACTCCACTGTTTCACAGCATCACCGGGCGCCCGCGTCTGCCCGTCCGGGGCAGCTTCCGCCAGAGGGCGCGACGCGGCGCGAAGCGCAGAGCGGCGGCAGGAAATCGGAGCGGGGCCGCCGGCGGAATTCGAATAGCGCGGCTGGGTCCGCGCGCGGTTGCCGAATGACCCACCACCCCGCCCCCTCCCGCCGGGCCGCGCCCGCCGTCCCGCCCCGTCCCGCCCCGCCCCGCCCCGCCCCGCCCCGCCCCGCCCCGCCGCCCCGCCCCGCCCCGCCCCGCCCCGCTCCACCCCGTCCCGCCCCACCCCGCTCCGCCCCGTCCCGCTCCGCCCCGTCCCGCTCCGCCCCGTCCCGCTCCGCCCCGTCCCGCTCCGCCCCGCCCCGTCCCGCAACGCCCCGTCCCGTCCCGTCCCGCCTCGCCCCGTCCACCCCACCCCACCCCACCCCGCCCCCGTCCCGCCCCACCGCCGCCATTCCGCCGACCCCGCCGCCCCCTCCTGCGTCGTGCCCCACCCAGCCCACATCACCTCACCTCGCCCGCCCCGCCCCGCCCCGCTCCGCTCCACCTCGCCCCGCTCCGCCCCACCCACCTCGTCCCGCGAACCTCCACCCGCCTCTCAACGCCCCGCCCTGCCCCGCCCGGTCCCCTCCCGCCCCGCCCCGCGCTACCCCCGCTCCGGGCGGGTGGGCGTTCGGCGGGCGTTCGGAGCGGCGGCGGCGGCCACAACGGGACCGGGCCGGCCGCTGGCGACGGCGGCGACGCCAGCTGCCGCCGCTGTGCATTCATTGGCTGCGCGGCGGCCACCGCGTCGTTGCACGCTCCGCCGGCTTCTGGATTTCTGCGCGAACCCGCCCGCCCGCGCCCGCGATTTCGCGCTGCTCACGTCCGCACTCGGAGAGCTATGGTCCGGCCGAGGTTTACTTTGAAGTGGTCTCTTTTGAGGTTTCCCATAACAGAGGTCTCTAACTCTGTGGGAAGGTATTTTTAATATATTTCTTCTTTACAAAATAATATTTTTATATAATTGCGTAACATATTTATAATGCATTTTCATCAAAATATTGTTGTTTCTAAAGTTCCAGTTCTTGGTGCCAATTGACCATTTATTATTGGGGTCCAAATATTCATAACGCAAATTTTGAGTACCCCCTATCCCCCTTGTAACGCACCAGTAACACGCACTTGGGACAATTTCGCATTTACTATTAGTAAAAATTAGTTATATAACGATTCAAAAAGTTATATTATTTTTTTGTGTTGCATATTAAAATTTATGATAATTAAAGTCAGTATTAGTTGGCGATGCTTACTGAACCTAAAATTAGATTGAGGACAATTTTTGAATGTAGGTAGGAGGGATAGGCGAGAGAATGCCCGACCACAAGCCGTGCACACGTGGTCGTGGATTACGCATAGTCAAGAGTCTACTGTACCAACGTCATTGGATTCTACAGTACCTCATACTGTAGATCAGTTTTAATATTTTCTTCGTTATCTGATAGATTCAATCAATATATCGCCAATGAAAAATATTACCATTTACTGTAACAACTTATACATAATAACTTATAAATGTATTTAAATCTTCAAATTTAAATTGTTAATTTTGTATTGTTTTGGTATAAAAATGAATAAAATGAAATATTGCCGTTGAAAAATGTTTAAGAATAAATATCAGCGTTACATATCACTCAACAACGCACCGTAATCGCCTCCAAACCCCTGCCCCCCTCTTTGGTTTTAGGTAACTTACGGACGACACCTAGTTGGTATTGTCGGGTATCTTCAAATTTGACAGAACTTGATCGTTACACGATCCCGACTGTTTTTGACTTCCTTGTTTCGCCAACCTACCTGACCAACCCAACATCATGCTATACTCCCTGCTCGATCCCACCCTGCCCCATTCCACAGGCTCACATCCACCCTTGCCCTTGTCCTTGCCGGCTCGGCTCTTCCTCGCCCTGCCATATTCTCAGCGTTAATCGTTGCTATAATTCTGATTGGTAGGACAACTATTAACAGATATATTGTTACATTCTCCCGGCAAACGTCCAGAAACAATTATGATCTTTAATTACGCAAAGTGGAATGGTTCTATTAGACTAAATTAAAAAGCATGTTGTAAACAATTGTATGGGTTTTCAGAATCGTTTCATTTATTGTAATTGGTTTTCTCACCGTTTTCGAGATATTCGCTGAAAACTGAAAAAGATCAGACTTAAATTTTGTCTAAAGGAGAGGAGAGGATGATTGGGGTTAGTTATTAGTTATTACGAAATTTTGAGTTATCAGTAACATTTCTTTTGTTTTGAAGGTTTTGTGTGCGAAAATTAATTATAATCGGAATAAAAGTATAGATTTGTATAAAACAAGCAAACCAACGAACTTTCTTTTTTATAATGGAAAATAACTTGAAAATACAGTACCCTAAATTATTCCCGACAAAATACTCCTCCTTTTAGGGAAAACCCCATCGAAATCGTGTTAGCCGTTCCAGAGTTTAGCTGGGACAAAAGACAGCCCGACCGATAGACATAAGGAACTTAAAGTGCACATTAATATTGCTCTCCACACAAAACCTATCTACAATGATAAAGAAAAAAGATTTTCGTCATTTCAAGCAGTTATTGCATGAAATTCAAAGCAACCAGGAAAATAGTTATTATCACAACATTGCGAAATAGTGTTATCCACTTCCTCAATCGTGGGATTGAGCAATGAAACTCGGGGAGAAGTAAAATGTCCATTAGGCTACCTCCTCTATAAATATAATACTTTGTTTTCGAGAAGTATTCTTCTCTCCGTGTGACTGAATTGAATAGTTATTAAAATTAGATTTTATTGTGTTTCGCTAGTTATGTGAAATGGATCCACTGACTTAGCATACGTGTAGCTACAGCATCACTTCCAATTAATGTTGCATTGTGTGTAAGGCAGTGCAAGTAACAATAAGAGGTGTTTTTTTTTCTGATAATAGAATTCATATACACAGAATGATATTCTATAAACCAAGATGAATTGAGTATGTCGGATCCCATACGATTGTGAGCCACTCGCTCGTACAAGTATGCGTATTTCATAACCAAGGCCCTATTTAATAAAGAAGGTGATACCTTTCACTTGGTTAAATGCTTCGCTTTCGTCTTCTGGTTATTGTAGTATAGATCAAAAATCTTATAGGCGTTTTGTTGAAAACGTTCTCATGAGCAGCGTTTTTAGAGACCTGTTAATTGAGGATAGCTGGCTAATTCGGCATATCTTAGGGTGATACTTTACACTACTTTGTGTGAAAGAAAGCTTATTTTAGGTAGGTTACATCACCTGTCAAATGTTATGGATTATAATATCTGCTAATTATAGACAGTGAATTCAAAATATATTTTTATTAAGTACCACAACGTTTCTCAGACTCGTGTGTGTGGTTCATCACGTGCAACATTAAATAGCAGCAATAATTAATAATATTAAAATTATATAAATTTCGTATAAAGTAAATTGTACAAGATACAAAATACTTGTATAATAAATCGAAATTGAGACTTCCGTTATTTTCTTCATATATACAATAACAAAACACCAAGTATCAATTTGCCTGAATTCTCGTAAGAAAATTGATATCTCTTTACGACCACCGTCCAAAGCTCTTTGCTGGCTCAGCGCTCTTTGAGGCTCGACATGGAGCAGTGTTCGGCGGGAAGCCTAGCCTAGACTAGTCGTAGGGAGTATTCCGCAAAGATTACAAAGTGTGTAAAAAAATATATTTTTAGAAGCAACTCCAATTACGAGAAAAACGATCAAGCTATTTTTTTACATCTAGCTAGGAGCTCAATGGTGGACAGAGTATGGGGGTAAAGCGGACTATTCTGCACTTTCGTAAATGTAATAAAACCAGAAAAGTATGTAATATCGTATGTCTTGGAAGGTGTTTGACATGAATGGAATGGGCGTTTCTCGGAGTTAATTTTTGCAGGGGTTATGTGAAATAATACGTCCGAAAACACTGACGGAGTAATATTGCCCTAAATTGTAAATCTCAAGACCGTGAAAGAAAGCATTATAACTCTATATATTAAAATAAGGATATGAGTTACGAACCACCTGGTACCACCAACTACCCGTTACCCAGCGCTTTTCTTCAGTCCAATGCTTTTCATCTTTCCTCAAAAGTGGTCTGCGAAATCGTAAAAATGAGGAATTACGGAAACGCAAATACATTTTCTAAAGTTCATATATTATGTGATCGAATACGATCGACCACGAACCGAAATCTCTCACTCAAAACACGGAACACAAGGAGCCCTGCAAGTCAACATGATAAGGATGTTTTACGCTCGTCTCCGGTCAGCATGCACTTCTTAGGCAATGGCACCCATTCCTGGTGCAGCGGGCTGTTGACAGGTGGATGCTTACCGCCGCAGCGCATCGTCTTCTTGAGTCCAGGTAAGGAAAGACAGATTGGGCAAAAGCTGCTGTCGGGAAGGCGAAGATCACAAAATGCGGTCCAATGGTTAAATGGGTCGTGTGGTACAATTTGTTTTTGGGGGTGGGGTGAAGAATTTACGGAGAAAGTAAACATGAGAAATATGACTAAGTTTGTTTGATCCTATAAATCTGTGTCAGTGAAAAGTTCATTTTCAGCTTTCAAAATGAATTTAATTGATAAGACTAGAAAATGTGGAGAAAATATTAATTACGTACTATACTGCTAATTATGAAAGTGCTTATAATATATATATATATATATATATATATATATATATATATATATATATATAGTGCTATAAATATGCTTGTAGTCTCTCTCATAATACGTAAATAAATGTAAAAATACGTGTCTTTCCTGCATAATAAAAATCGCCTAATTTAATCCTTTCGTGAGAAATTTTAGATACCAGAAATATAACTTTTACGTGTCTTCTTTGCCAGGCTTAGTCATTTTGTAATTTTAAGTGTCTAAAACGTCAATTTTCATGCTTATAAGTGCCTAATTTCGTAATTTTAGGTGCCTAAATTATCACTTTCTTGTGCCTAAAATTTCGAGGTGTACTCATCACAGTCTCGCTCTTTTCCAAGTTCGTCTGTCCCTTTCTTTTTTCCCAGCAGCTCTCTGCCTCTGTTCTCAAGTGGCATCATCTCTCTCTCTCTCTCTCTCTCTCTCTCTCTCTCTCTCTCTCTCTCTCTCTCTCTCTCTCTCTCTCTCTCTCTCTCTCTCTCTCTCTGTGTCTGTCTGTGTGTGTCACTCACTCGCTCTCTCTCTCTCTCTCCCTCTTTCTCTCTCTCTGCCTCGCTCTGTCTCTCTCTGTCTGACTCTCTTTCGTTCTCTCTCTCTGTTTCTCTCACCTCCTTTGTCACTTTCCGTCTCTTTGCTCCGCCACGTCTTCACCCCACGCCCGTCCGCTCTCTTCGTGAAGTGTCCGCCCTCCGCTCGCCCTCTGCGCCCGCCCTTCCTCCGCCCGCGCAGCCAGAGCGCGATGCAGGCGGGCGGGCGGGCGAGCGGGCGAGCATTTTAACGTATTGATCCGCGTCCGCCACTGCCGCCGCGCCTGCCCTGTCCGCGCTCATCTGCGCGGCGCGACGCGGCGGCGGGAGCTCTGCGCAGCTCGGCGACGCTCGGCCACGTCGGTCACGTACGCACGCACGCACGCACGCAGGCGGCGTGCCTGGGAGACGCACTGCAAGGGACAGGATGCGGGAGGGAGGGGGCCGCCGGAGCTAGCGACGGAGTTCAGGGGAGTTCACTTTGCGGTCGGAGGCGCTGGATTAAAATGCTTCGGGGTATCGTACAATTTCTTGAATATCTAGTAGAATCGGGAGTTGAAATTGCGATGTCTCGATTTTCAAGTTTTTTTGAATTCTTCTGCGCTCACTCTTCTTGCATTAATTTTGAATTAGGCTACTGAACCTTCAATTTTTTTTCGAAATATTCGATAAATCTATATTTTCACTTTTCCCTTCAAGTTTAAGGTTTGTACGTTCAATGGTGTAGCGAATTCCTTTACAAATTTATATTATAATAGTGTGACGCAATCTTTGTCAGTAGTTGAATGGGACTCCCATCTCAATTTTAAAATAAATAGTGCATATATTCTTGTTTTAAAATTGACGTCGGAGCAGGCATTTTGAAAATATTCAGGAACTTAGTTTTGTAACTTCATCGTTACGTCATTCCCATATAAATATTAGTGAATGTCACATTTGCTTCTCATTCACCAAAAACACCACGAATAAATACAAAAAATCAAAAACTATATTTAATGTGTGTTTTACATATTTACGTTTCCTATAAAATTAAAAAGCGTTAAGAACATTTTCTTTATCTGTAGAAGCCTTCCAGAAGTTTTTTTTTTATAATTTAACACTTCAGAAATATTAAATATATTTTTAAATATCTCGTTAATTTGTAGGGTTTATAAAACTTGAAATATAAATAAATATTAGAAGTCGACATTATTGTCTCTCATGTGTTTCAACATGTCCATTGCTCTCACCGAATGTGTAGTGTAGTTTTCTTTTCAATATCATACGTAAATAAATATGTAATGACTGTGAATTTTGGAAATTACTTCTGTCCCATACGTTACATACAGATATTTTTAAAGGCTTTTAACGAAAATAAATCAAGTCAAATTTAAAGTAATGTTGTTAAGTAAGTTCATTCTTTTGTTTAACACGTTTAGACTTACAATCCCTAAATTTCAAATTTCAAAAAAACAAATTCTTATAAACAATTAAAAAAACAAATTCTTATTTAAAAAACTTTAAAATAGAGAATTTATTTACTTGAAAGTACGTTCTTGAAAAGTTTGTGTCGACAACGAAGAAAAACAAAAGTAGTTAGCAAACAATATGTAAATGTGTCGGTTACCTGTTAATTTTACTAATTTAAAATGAATGCCGAGTAATATCAATTTTTTAGAAACATTTTGACTCAGTCATATTTTGTTTTATTTTAAAATTTAAATATTTTTTAAAGAAGTTTAATATTTGAAAAATTAATAATATATTTGCTTGATTCTTTTCTTTTTTTAATTATCGCGTTGGCAGTGAACGGAGAATAAGCGCGAGTGGGCTGCGGGGCGGAATTGCGTGGGAGAGTATTCGGCGTCGCAGCGCGCGCTGCCTGACGCGTGGGCGGGCGATCGATAGATGAAGGCGCGGCGCCGCGATTAGTCGTCCACGCAATCTCGGCGCCGACTTCTGTCACCCTCCCGCCCCCGCCCCGCTCCCGCCCCTTGCACAGGGCTCCAGTTCCAGCCCTTTGGCTCGGCGCGGCTCTCCCCGCCCCAGCGGTCCGGTGGCTCGCTCGCTCGCCTTTGGCCCCACCCCGCCTGGCCTGCGCCGTTCCATTTGGCTCTGTCCTATCCTGACGTGCCAGATGTAGATTCAGTTCGGTCCTCAGTATTCTATTTTGGTTATGATGTTTCGGAAATTAGCATAAAATATTAATACATTTTGAAATTTTGTTAATATGCTGGTTTCTGGCACACATTAAAATATCGATAAATAATAACACATTGTTTAAAATAAAAAACGACGTGTCACTGATATGTACTACCGTAATGTAACTTATGCTGTATTCGTTTTTGAAAATTGTTTAATTTATTATTTTTAAATAAAAATAATTTTGGTTACAAAATATCAATATTTCAAGTTGACCCCGGGATATACGAACAATGGATCATGTCATGGGATTCTCTGACTTCGATTTGCTTAATCCCGACGCAACCCAACATTCTTTCGACACCGCCGCGACACTCTCCCCACACCCTCTTTGACACCCTTTCGACACCCTCTCGGCAATTTCTCGACGTCCTCTCGATATCTTCTCGACACTCTCCCTGTATCTTCTCGACACTCTCGGCAATTTCTCGACGTCCTCTCGATATCTTCTCGACACTCTCCCTGTATCTTCTCGACACTCTCCCGGTATCCTCTCGACACTCTCCCGATATGCTCTCGACACTCTCCCGATATGCTCTCGACACTCTCCCGATATGCTCTCGACACTCTCCCGATATGCTCTCGACACTCTCCCGATATGCTCTCGACACTCTCCCGATATGGATTTACTTCGGTAAAGAACAATGTTGCAATTCTACATTTCAATCATCCTTGGTTATATATCGCCAGTGTCTAATATATCCGATTTTTTTAATCAAGGCATCCTCATGTTTGGTGATGTATTAACGTATGTATCATATCACATCCTTATTACAGCCAACCTTCGGCACATTACTTACTTATTACTTGTGAAGTCTCCTGCGAAGAATATCCAGATGTACACGCTCACATTCGGTGAGCCACTCTCTCTCACTCTGCTTATCGCATCAGATTTGCATTATTCATTCGCAAACATACTTTCATCCCTGAAAGATACACAACTTGTATAGAACGGAACCATTGTTTCTCCACTCGTATTCCAATGTTCTTTTTATAGGATGATGAAACGATAAATTGATTGTCCTTTGACGGATTTTACCAAGTATAATAAGTTTTCACTTTTGGCGTTGATTTCTGTTCAAAAAATCTATGTGCAAAACGCATGAGATGAGGCGACCGTTGAGGTCGCAGTCAAACTACCAAAGCGAAAATTGTTAACATTATGCAAGATGGTAAAGTTCAGTTTTAGTTCTCTCATAAGGGAAAGACGATTCTGATAACTACAAGTACTACTTGTACCTATTCGTATCGAGAATAAGCGCAATTCCTTTTTGATGTGTATTAAAATATTGAAGCATCCAATTTCATCAGCGACGTTTTCCTTTAAATATTACAGGAATGTCGTAAAAACCTGTGAGTGGATGTCTTATTTAAACAGACGCGTGTCTTACTACATTTGGAAAGGACATCCAGTAAAGCAGTATGATGCTAATTTTATCCCGTCGACTTCTGTGTACCGAACAAAGTATTGCTATTACGTAACTCCATATGCGTACGTACGCCGTCAGCTTGGTCGGGTTTGTAATTGATACTGATTGGGCATTTCTTGCAGAGAAATGGACACCTGTGAGATACGTATCTCGGATGATTTGGATTCAACCAGCACTGGAGTCTTGGCGAAGCGCCGGAGACGGTATTTGACCTTGGGCTGTAGGTCGTCTAGAAAGGAAGAAACAACTTCGGAAGAGTTGCTCGTCCAAGAGAACGTGCTCGCCTAATCGAAGCCCAGAGACGGCGCATGGACAGACGACTGAAGGGTCATGCATCTCAAGGTTCTGTAGCGATCCCTAGGGCCAGCTTCTTCTCACTATTCTAGGCTAATTCATTACACCTAGTTTTACTGACTGAAAAAAGTTCTGATCGTCCCAGCCACACCAAACCGACCTGTAGCTTTTGGGCATTGTTTTAGAAGCAGTAGGCAAATTTCCTATCATACATTGCGTTTTATGAGATATCTTTACCGTTTTCTCCTTCTTCGTCTTCTTAACATTTTTTATTTTTTATTTATTCGTATGGTAGGAAACAATACAATAAGAAAAAGGAAAAAAAGAATTCACACAAAGAGAGCAATTCAAAACAATTAAAAGAACAAGTACACAATTTAAAAACAACATAGCACATTTAAGTAAAAACTATATGTCTAATTTACAATAAAAAGTTGATTTTATCAGTCTTAAAATATTGATTCTAAAGCCTTAAGTCAAGTTCATTTGCCCATTGGGCCGCATTTTCAGTTACTGCGATGAATTCTTGGGGGTTTCCAGGAAACTTCCTTCTCGGACAGTCATTGACAATGTGATGTATAGTTTGCCTGACATCTGCGCAGTCACACATCGGGCTAGGGCTTATCTTCCATTTATGCATTAAATCAGCACAGCGGCCGTGTCCTGTACGTATTCTGTTAATAGTTGTCCACGTGCTGCGTGGAAGTGAGAAACCTCCAGGTTTTTGATTTTCCTGTAAAATAGGTTGCCATAGTGACGATACGGATCTATTCCAGGTTTCTTGCCAATCGTTGAAGCTATTGTAGTCTGAGGCTACCAAACTTTGAGCGGTTGTAATCGGTGGATGACGTGATTTCAGTTGTCTCGTTGTTCTTGCGCCAATGTCTTCATGTATAGGAAGTAACGGATTGTTCATAATCTTCGCATATTCCTTTTTGAGTGCATTCTTTCTCCTTATGTCTGGGGGTGGTATGCTGCTCAGCACAGGCAGCCAGTGGGTTGGTGTGGATTTGACTACTCCTGCAATAATTCTCATAGAACAGTTTAATTGCGTGTCAACGTATTTGGTATGTGGACTATTTAACCAAACCGGAGCACAATATTCAGCAGCTGAGTTCGTCAGGCTTAAAGCTGTTGTTCTTAGAACTTCTTGCGATGAGCCCCAAGTGGTTCCTGTAAGTTTTTGTAGAATGTTATTTCTGGATTTTAGTTTGTTTGCGCAATTTATCAGATGTTTTTTGAAACTTAAAGTTCTTAACATTCATCTGTCGCGATGCTTACAACTCCTTGTTCTCACACTTTTCGATTTAAAATTACTGTCTTTGAATTTTGTCCTTTAACTTTTAAAACTTTTTTTTTTCATACTTCTTCCACGCTACATATTATCATTTCATTTGAGTACACGTAGTTTTCTCTTATCGTTTGTTTTCTCAGCGTAGTTTGGTGCTTGCCTTCTCAACCATTCTTGCCTCGTGAGTTGAAAACTCGAATTCTTGGTCATCTCTTCGTATTGTGGTTTGCTGCATTTTTCAAAATTAATATTTTTTCTCTTCCGCTTTTTGCTGTTATTGTTTCCCTTAGAAACATTACATACGTTACGTCTCTTTTCCGCGGCTTCGATGCGATGGAGAGACAATTTGGGGTGAATACCAGAATACAAAAGGTTAGAACGTGGTAGAATGTAGGTATTGTAATGGCTTAAAGGCCTTCGGCCTAGCCACTTAGCATCAAGTTTTCTAATTTGTATGTAATAATTACATATTAAATAAATAAATAATTAGTTCCGTCAGTACATAAACACTAATTTTGACGTTATAATAAACTTTCTGTTCCTTTCAGTGCTTTATTTCCTGAAGGCTTAATGAACGCTTTGATAACTCCAAAAGACGAAGGGTGCTGATAGCAGAAAGACAACTGCGCCTGACAACGTATGAGTAGTGCTCTGCGAAGCACTCAGTGAATCTGATGCACTTGCTTCTGATCAGCAAGCACTTACAAGGCCAGGCCACATGTCTTGCCGTATTTCTTTTGTTAGATAATACAACATTGTAATATTTTACTGCCTTTTGCGAAATACAAAAATAAAATAAGTTTCTGCGACTGATATTGTTTATCAGGATCAAAAACTACATCATTTACTCTTATTAAAGAAAAACGGTCAGATCGGTGGTTTGAAAGAAGATATTTTCGCGGCTCTAAAATATTAAGACAATCACCAATATTTTAATTCTAAATAATAAACTGAAGAAATATACACGATCGTAATTTAAAATTTTTGTATGCCTCTACTGCCCCTTAGTTTCATTCAGTGTTCTCTCATTTCACCGTTTTCCACTACATGCTCATAATTGGTTCACTATCCACTGAGGAGCGGTATCACTCACTTGAGGATTCTCAAGTGTAGCTATTTTAACTCAATTATGTCGAGCCCCCACCCCTTTTGTTACGAGTATATGCTACAAGTGTTAGGGTCATGATAGTCTACGATAGGTTGTATACCTCACACTCATTGTTTCCACATTTTGTCAGCTTTTTTCGATGTAATGAAATGTTTGCCTTTCCTACTTTATTTCCTCGTGATAAGGAATTAATAAATAAGATAACGTTTTGTCCACGGAAAAAGGAAGCAAAACCAAAAGATATGAGACTCGCAAACCATGAGTATTTGTGTCAGAAGTTTTTGGAATTGAATAAAATCCCCCTAAAAATAAATTGTTATATGAAATGTACTCCTTCGTCAGTATGCTAAAGAAAACCACGAATCACCTATTGCAAAAAATTTCATTGATTCATTCATATTTTGTAAAGCACAATAACCCTAAAAGAAAACTTTAACAAAAACATAATTTGTCTTGTTTGAGCGAACATAGTATTAATATTTGCAAAGATCCGTATTGATTAGATTATTTGTTAAATAAAACTAAATAATGTATATTACTTGTCTTCTATTTAAATAAATGAAATGAAGTTTCTATCAAATATATGCTCTCTACCGACGTGAGTAAATTTGGCCATGATTTACATTCGTGTTGTTAACTTATTATTTTTAATAATATTTAATACTTTCGTTTTTTTATTGAAATAAACTAAAGGAAAATGTTCATTCCATACTAAAGAATTAAAGTATTTCATAAGGCGCTTTAAGTTCTGTACCTTGGCTCGCGTATAAAAACAATTTCCTTCTTTTCATAATTGTTTCATGTATTCCTATAACAAGTTTTAAGGCAGTTTATAATTCTGTAAAATTATTGTTAAAGCTTCGTTTTTATTTTTTTCTGAAGGTCGGTACATGTGTATAAACTGAATTTTTCCTTCATATATTTTCCTTGTGTCATGAAATTTGTGCAGCATAATTTCTGACTTTCCATTTATAATGTGAAAATAACCAAACATTTTCATAAATTAATGCTATTTAATATAATTGTAATTTAACCGAAATTCCTTTCTATGAACTGCCGGTAGTCATGAACATACAAAGTTGTATCGCCGTAGGCTCCCGCTTACAGGGTCTGTCGTGATCTCCCGGTTACCAGATTAAGACAAAAACCGCGGCTCGGCGAGCCTGGTGCTGTCAACACCATCTAAACAAAAGCGCAGCGGCGCGAGAGACGAAATTTCTCCTGGGGCCTGCGAGGGTCGTTGGTTCACGCTTGCTTCCACTTTCTCCTGGGGCGGTTTAGCCTCCCACGCGCCCGCGTGCCTGCACCGCCGCCGCCGCCGCCACGGTTGCCAACATCGCCACCACCGCTGCCGCCGTCTCCATCGCCACCGCTACCATCATCTCTACTTCCACTACCACCATCGCCACCTGGACCACCACCTTCTCTACTATCCCATCTTCTCCACAACCATCGCCACCTCCACCACCTATATCCCCCCCTTCACTACCACCACCACCACCACCACCACCACCACCACCACCACCACCACCACCACCACCACCACCTACACTACTACCACCTACAGCGCCATCACTTCTGCTTCTGCTATTATCAAAGCTACCACCTCCCCTGTTGCTGCCATTACTCATGACTAATCTACTGCCGCCCATTGCCGTAGTTTGTGCTGCCCAACTCTTGAAATCAGAGGAATTATATTTTAAAAAATGATATTTAATTAAAAATGCGTTTGAGAGGAAGTGTTACAACATTTTAGACGTCAGAAAAATGAATTAAAAAAAATAAATTATGAATAGGTATGAGGAAAAAGGTGATAAGCTGTTTTCATCACTCAAACGAAGAGAAGGCTTGAATCTCGTCAAAAGAGGATTAGTATATTTTCATAAGCTTGGTGGACAAATTGTTGGTCTACAAATTAGTCCTTTGACAGAAAATGAAAGGAAGAAGAAAAAAGAAAAGAATACAATTACATCTTTTGATAAACTACGCAATGAAGTGCAAAGCGTAGATAAACTCGGAATGCTCAAAATTAATTTAAAAATACATAAAAAGGCAAGTTATTACTGAGGTTACGCGAGGTCCTCATGTGACTAGATCAGAAAAATCTATTAAAGATAGAAAATATTAAAGATTTGTAAAAAAGGACATTTCTGAACGGCTATAAAAAGAAGGAGACGTGCAGGAAGATAAAGTTGCAGGTTGCAGTTGAAATCCGCGCTAGTCAGTTGAAGGCAGAGGATTCTTAAGTCGCCTTGAAAAACTGGCGGAACTGCAAGCCTTCGCAGGCGGCCGGCCACCTCTGACACCAGCCCTGAGGAAGACCACGAAATGATGGTCGAAACGTCGGCAACACAGCCTTCGACGCGGCGTCACCTGGACAGCCAAGATCATTCACATGACTCCGGCCGCGGAAGCCTACGACTTCACCTCAGCCTGTCCAGTCTAGTTGATGGTGTAAATTCAGATGAAAAATTGTGCAGCTTAGTATGTGATGGGAAGAAGAGAGCCAATGGCATATTTGCAACATTTAGGAGCTATTTCAATTTTTTTAAGAAATATAGTTTATTTGGTTGAAGTTTAATAGATATGGTAAAAGTAGCAAGTGGCCACAGTGAGAGGCATCTTCATAATTTTCTTGAAATTTTGGACTACAGTACTAAATTCGTTATGTGCAACTCAACCGGCAATTCTCATATCTCTTTCTGACTAGATCCCTTGCGTAAAAAGGCCATCTATTAATTTTTCTATATTTTTATTAATTTATTTCCGTGTCCCAATTTTGTTCCAGTAGTGGTCACTTCAAAATTACAAACTTTTAGTAATAGTAGAAACCTGTCGCTGGTAATGACTATTCGATATTCTGTACCCTGAACGTGATTGAGTCTAAAAAACTAACAGTTTATTCTTCAGTCAGATATGAGAAAAGAAATGATCTGTCTTCTTTCCTTACCACTAGAAGGAATAACTGCCAGTTCTCCACGTCTTTCCACTTGAAAGGAGTAGAACACCTACAGTTCCGCTTGCCACTACTGATATCGTTACCCTATGTCTTATTCTAATTTAAATTTTAAAAGTGTGTACCTACAGAAGTGTAAGTATGTGTATGTGTGTGTGTGTTTGCTGTATGCGATTTTCAACTTTGGCTAATCATCTCATTGCCGGTTACATCACAAATTGAGTTCATCACTCACGTTTTTAGGGATTGACAAATTCCTACGCCTCTGCAGCAGTTATCTGATTTTAAGGCAAATGTCTCATTAGTTGCTTCAAAATGTTCTGAAAGGCTGGTTGATGCTATTTTAATGTTTTTTTGTCGAGAACTGACTAAAAACTTTTTTTACAATTTTCATTTATTTTAAAATTTGTGTCGCATACAGGTGTTAATGTTATACGGAGATGATAAGTAACTGGAAATCAAAAATGAAAGGATAACCATACTCAGCTGGCAATCAAAAATGCTCCTGCTGCTGAATAGCAGCCGATTTCAGTTGAAAGGGTGTCAGTGTCTCCTTTGCAACTTTTAAAACGATTTGTATAAATATACAACTAATTGTAGACAATTTGAAGAATATCTTGACAATATTCGTTGCTGATGTAAATGAATACAATGTTATGCTTTAACAGACTTTCCACCATTATCAAAAAATGTAATTTATTGTAAACGTATACAATTTAATAAATAATATTTATAATAAATAGCATTTAATGTAATTTATAATAAATAACAGTTTATGTAATTTACAATAAATAATATTTAATGTAATAAATACAAAAGGCGCCACATTTTGTCCTACAAATTCAAAACGATAGTTCTTTCATCGCCTGGAAGTTTTTACCACTGCTGCGTAACCTTTCGATTGATAACTGTTCTGCATTCCATACATGTTTCTTCAACAAAACATGAAAATAAATCCACAACGTTCATAAGAAAAAAACGTTGTTCTTCAGCTATTAATTACATAGTATTGTGAAGTTTGTGAATTAAAGCCGTTGTTCAGTATTGTTCAATGTTGCTATTTGACCTTTTCTAAATTCTGAATAATGTGTCGTAACAAGAAGGGAAAGCGGTCAGAATATCACTTTATTTCATTGTGCTTAAATTTCTTGGTTTGTTTGTATTTATATTTATATGAAATGTAAGCATAACGAACACCAACAGCTATTAAGGAGTATTTCAACGCAATAAACTTATGATTTTAAATCAAAATTAACTATTCACTTAATGTTTCGCAAGTAAAGATGACAAAAATTTTTCTCTCTGGAAACTTCCGTAGTACTTAAATCCGTAACAAAAGAGAAGTACCCATTCTTGAACAATACGCAGGCGAGTGCGGGGTCCATGAACAATGTCACCGGAAGCAGAACAAAAAGCACGCGTTATTCTCTCGCGTTCAACAATGCGGCGTGGGCGGAGAGGAATTGGTGCCTCTGTCACGGCCTGGGAACCGTATGAGTTGTGTCACCGGAGACGGAATGGTCCAGAGGTGTGTTTGCATGAAACGCCACTCGGAATCGGTTACACAGTTGTAGCGGCACTGTTGTTCTGTTTTGAGAATATCTACTTTCCTGGAGCTCGTAGCACCCCGGAAAATGTGTTACTGTATACTGAATGTATTACAATTCTATAATTTAATATGTATTTTTAAGATTTCATGAAGTACGTAATCATAAAATAACATGACATAGATTACAGATCAAATCCTTTGAAATAATTTCTACATAGTAAACACTGTTGAATTACTTCGCCAATAATTTACGAGTATGCCCTCTTCAACGATTTCCGTATGTCTTGTAGTTATGTACTCGTATTGTTGATAAATATTTTACATGCTTATTTCAGTACTTTTCCACTAGAAAATTTCTGATTCAATGCTGGATAGTGCCATTTCAGAAAAGAAGTTTATCTTCGGCATTTGAGTGGAAAATGCAAGAAATACACTAAAGTGTCGAAGTAGTCTCAAGAAATTCTTCTCATGTATTTAATTAAAAACGTATAATGACTGAAATAAATGCAATTTTGAGAGACCTTTTTTTCTTTTTTCCTTTTTAGGAAAGATCAACAAATTGTTTTGCCAAAATATATTATATTTCGTTTCAGAGAAAATGGCATTTGTTGATAAATATCACAACACATCCTGTGTTTTGTCTCGTGTTTATTATTTTTCCGATAAAATTAATTTATCTTTTATGAGTGTTGTTTGTGAGCCATTTACGTTTCAGAAAAATAGAAAGTAAAGTAGGATCTTTTCCTTGTGTGACATTTCTCCCTTGGTTGCACAAGAGAAACCTAATGCCATTTTATGTGTCAGTTCTTATGCACACGATAATCACTTACGGATATGTTTGCTTCATTATTCTTACAAATCATTTTCACTGCGTAAAGGATGTTGTGTACGAAATTGACATAACAGAGATTTTTACATATGTAATCACTGTATGAAATTATTTCTTCTAATGTGTGTAAAGAATGATCAGTCTAATACTTTTTTAATTTTTTTTCTTTTAAAATTGCAACTGTTGCGATGATTTTACGTAATATAAATTCTCAATAATAGGCTTTGCTGAAAAATTAAATAGATAACGTGTTGAAATTTTGATGAGATAGAGTTAAAAAAACAAAGATTCTAAAATATAGTAAATTTTTCAAACTAGTTTTTCTCCAAACTATTATTTTGCACATACCTTCTTTTGCACAGCAAGCACATAAATAATAACTTGTTTAGTGGTCTAAATTATAGGAAACAATCGCCTTAAATAGTCTAAACACTGAATAAATGTATTTGAATCGTTTGTGACAAATACTACAATATTTCCACTGTATTTTAAAATTAAGAAAGGTCTATTCGAATAGTGATTTTTGGTTGTCGAAATTTCATTATCAATGAAGAGCTTCTTTAATCCAAGGTAAAGAACAATGAAAATGAAGATTAAAATACACAGGCTGCGGTATTACCTAGCAATATCCATTTTTTCGTAAAATAATTCAACAGTTTAGATTGTATGTAAGTTTGAACTTGAAAAATGCTTTTCACATGTTAATTATGTACAGAAAGTAATTTTGTTAAATTTGGTTCCTAATTAACTGTTTTGCTTTATCTTCCCAGGTAAGTTGTCGTGAATGCCTTTATCGCTTCAAATCTACCATTGGACATACGAACAGCAGTGGTAAGTTGCATGTTTACTTAGGGTTTATACTTTAGTAGTACTATTTGCCAAAATCAGACAATGGAAACGGTGCCAAACACCGCAATTGATCTTAAATAGGTTTTGAGTTATGACACCAGAAGTAGCGTGTTTTCTATCCTTTACTCAGTATTTGATGGATCGATTCAAAGCGGCGAGGAAAGCCGTTTCTTTGCGGGCGGAAAGAAACCAAGTTCATAATGAAAAACATTTACTTTCCTTCGCACGTAGACAGTGTCGGAGCTGGACGATTTTGGGCCCGGGGCGATGCTCAATTGTAGCCGCCCCCCCCCCCCGCCCTGAAAAAATAAAATTATGAAAGTTGTATCAAAAAACTATACGAAATATTTTATTTCACTTATTGTTGAATACATGAAATAAAAAAATATGAATATCTGTAGAACCTAGTTTAATGTTAACGTCATTTGATTACATACATTTTTCATAGACACATACAGACAGTAAATGTCACTCTCATTATCTGAAACATACATACGTTGGAATAAGTCCTACATTAAGTAATAATTATAATTAACTGTAATTGTAAGGTAAAAAATTAATTGAAAATTGTATGAAATATCAGACTATTGTGCCGCGACTTATAAAATTACGATTTTTTTTTTCGAGTTCCAATTTCTTTTCCAATTTTTTACTATTTTTTCCAATCAGTCCCATCGTGGAGCCCCTTGACAGGCGGGACGCCGGGCGATTGCCCGCGGCACTGTATGTATTTATTTATTTAGTAAAAACAGTCAAAAACTGTATGTGACGCATGGGGGAGAAAATCATCTGCGCACGCTTTCTTGAGTTTCAGAATCCCTTCCCAACAATTTAACTATTAATAGTTAAAAGATAAAAAATAGTAATAATAATAATAATCTCTCCCTTTTTTATATTAATTAACATTTCAAAAACTAGATATTTTCGTTGCCGAATTATAGAAAACTTATTTGTAACGGTAAACGAACGAACAGATTTGATTTTTCTCTATTGCTAACAAATAGAAACTCACCCTAAGCTCCACTATGTAGACGAGGTTGCGCCGTAGCGTCATGTGCAAAAGTAAGAATTTCACCCTCGTGGATCCGCAAGGTGGCAGCGGTTTCGCCGTCCGCCGGCGATGCACTTCGGAGTGTGCAACACGTGGGCGGCGCCAGCGGCGCCCGCTCTTCCGGCTCGGCTCGGGTCGCGCCGCCTCTTCCGGTCCCCGCGATTTCTCCCGGCCCCGCCACGCCGCTGCCGCTACTCCCACCGACGCTGACGCCGCCGCCGCCGCCTCCACCATCGCCACCTCCACCAGCGCCGCCGCCGCCGCCGCCGCCGCCACCACCACCGCTACCACTATCGCCACCGCCGCCATCACCACCACCACCAGGGGCAGCATCAACACCACAACCATCGCCGCCGCCGCCGCCGCCACCCACCACCACCACGCACCACCCACCACCACGCACTACCCACCACCCACCACCTCCACCGCCACTGCGGCCACCACCACCACCAATACCACCGCCATCACCAATACCACCACCACTGTCACCAATACCATCACCATCACCATCGCCACCACCACCATCACCACTGCCATCAACTCACCAGTTGAGGTGGCTCTGGGTATCAACTGATGTCACTGCAGTGCCTCTGACCGGGAAATCTAGGGTTCGAGTCCTGACGGCGGCAGGAGTTTCGACACTAGCTTTTCAGCTTGGTGGAATTCAGTCGCCGTCTGGAGGAGAATTCTAGCGGCCGGCTGCTCTGATCGGTAGTTTTCCGTGGTTTCTCCGATCAACACCAGGCGAATGCCGGGGCAGTACCTTACCAAACGGGCCACGGGCCGCGCGCGATCTTTCCTTCTCTTCCTTGTTCTATCGTCACCCCTTTACTTATACGCACTTACACTCGCATGCACTGCACTACCACACATGTTGGGAGACCAGTAGGGAGCTTAGAGCTTGTCCCGACTGGGGCAGCGCCCGCTGGTGCGAGATACCTGGTCGAGGGAAACCCCGCTAGCCGACGTGTAGATCGACGCTGAATCTCACAATCTTTATAGGGGGAGTAGACCTCCACGTCCCATGATTAAAAAACGTGCACCACGCTTACGGAACTAATGACCACAGAAGCTGATGCGCCTGGAAACACGAAATAATCAAGCAACCCCTAACTCCACCACCACCACCGCCCGATTGCCATCTCCCCGCCATGAAACACCAGTTGCGCGGTGTGGCGCTGATGAAACGCTTCTCCCAGCGCATGGCCCTTGCGCAAGCAGCAGCTCTGGAGGTCTGCACCGCGCGGCGCCTCGGGGGCCGCCTGCTGAGGTTTCGGAAGCTGTCGCGTGTGAGAGAGGAGCGGGGGGGGGGGCGTGACGGAGACTGGATCTCCCGCACGCTCGCCGTGAGCGCGTGCTTCCTCGTCCAGTCGTGGGAGTCAGCTGATTCCGGGCAGCACTCTCAAGTGCTTCCGCAAGGTTCGGATTGAGTGGCAGTGTCACTGGTCGTGTGGGTTGCTGTTCGCCGCGGTGAGATGGAATTACGAAAGAGTGATGCGTTTGAAGTGAAGATTGTCTGCAGCTGGAGTGTTGTGAGCTTCATTCGGTAGCTGAATTCACCGGTTTTTACTAAACTAGGAGTGTTTTAATCTATTTTATTGCCAAACAGCGAAAATTAATTTATCACTAATCTTAGTTAAAATTGGAATACTTTAAGGGACATTTTGTTAACTTCAAAATGTTCGGTGTTGAAACGCCATGACAGTGGTATCTGCAGAATCTATTGCTTTATTTTAATAATTTTATTAATTAATTTCCATTTCTGAATTCAGTTACGATAAGGAGTGCATCGATTTCAAGTTCTTATTATCCTAGACCTTTCATCTTTTTCTGCGTTTTATTGTTTTGCCAGAGCGTACCATTGTTGACCGCCGCAAAGAGAAAGTATTTCTGTTTCCTGGTTACTCGGCCTTGATGACACTCTGGAGAGCGCCGAACCCGCCTTTAGTGACATATTACGATCCGATTCGTGTACGTCAATCTTCCGACAACTTTCGTGTTTTTCCGAGAGTGTTGAGGCATGGCCTCGATAGTTTCGAAAACATTCGTTTCCGTGTGGCCACCGTCAGTTGGTGGCGCCGCTCCATCGACGAAAGGACTGCGGCTTCTCATTTAAAGTGCCATTGGAGCTTCAAGTGTGTAATGAGCTTCAAGTGAAAGTGTGGTGTAATTTACGAGGAATTGCCAGTTGGAAACCGTAGAAACGGCGATCAAATCGACCGTTGATGGAAGCGTCGAGTCGAAATCTGCACGCCCTTCATGCTGATTCATCCCGTATCCCCACTCCTGGTGCGGTAGGTAACAAATTTACAATAGAATAAATACATAGTAGTATAAATTTCCTCCACGACAATTTATCAATGTGTTTGTTCCTGCTGTATAGTTAATCGAGGAATGACATTGATTCCACACACGTGGATTCTAATTTGAAATCCATGGCCTGCCGACCAATCATATTCATAGTATTTTCCGAATCCACCGGCAAAATTGCATTCCTTCTTTTTTTTACCCCGATAAACAACTGAAAGATTTCGCAGTTTCTTTTACGTCACTACGTATTGTTGGGCATTTTTCATTACATTTCTTATTGTTCATTCAACTGAATGATTCAGATAAATTTTGAAACCATCGACAGTGAGAATGAATTACAACAGCTACCTGAAAGTTTGGACGTAGGGAATTCGACAAATCTATCATTTTTTCCAGATAACGTAAATAGAGGAAATATTATAAGCCATCATATTCGACATTTATGGAGTGGAGGAGGATTGATAAGGTAAATAATTTTGGCGAGAACGTTTTCTTAGCTTATTTTACAAACTTTTCTCGTCAGTATAAACCCTGTAGTTTATGAAATAAATTCTCAATGTTTAGAAGCACATTGTGCGTTCACAGGAAAAGAAAGTGCTTGCTCTAACTTGTAAATATCAGTAATAAAATTATTTTGGGTATTTCAAGGACAAAGTGAAAGTGTAGTCTTCTACTCGCGCATAATGGCTATTATTCATTCGTAGAAGTGATGACACTCGCTCCTCCGTCGCTCATTTCGTAAACAACTCGTGAATAATAGCCATCACTATACGCGCGTTGAAGAATATACTATTGGTAGTGCAATGGAAATGTGTGAAAATGTTATTGTTCTATATTATTTTTCTCCTCGTTCTTACCATTATTATTAATTATTTGTCATCATGTAACACATCCCCTACGGAATATTAACGGTATTGGTTCTTGTCCTGATCAGGTAATTATAAAATGATAGATATTTGTTTTGTACAGCCAATTTCGGTCATATTTTTTTACACTTTTGTCTACGAAGTGAAAATTACAACAAACAATCATTATTTACTCTTGGTTCGAACCTACGTCTACAATAGCTCAGCTTATATAACGATCATGACCCGAAAATGCAAAACTTACAGTTATTTGAGTTAATTTATAACATTCGATAGTTGATATTATTCAACGACTATAAGTAAGCATCAGCGAAAAACTTACACATTTATTTAAAAATTTACTTTTCGAGTGGTTATTGCCTCAACGTCTTTCATTGTGGTCAATTGTTTAAGCAATATCACCATCGATTGTGTCGAAGATACGTGTGTTAGTTGCTTGTGTACCTTCTATTAAAATGCAATTGTCGAAATCATTGTAATGCCGATAAACATCATTACTAAATTGCTGATATGCTGCAGGGTTTTGTGTGTATCTCTGTGTGTGAGTGAGTGTGAATAATATCAAATTTACATTTTAAATTTTCATTAACATTTATGAAAACGTCGCCAAAGACATCAGCCTTAACTCATCACTAGAGAGGAATCGATATAACTATAAAAAGAAAAATAGGCAGGCAAAAAGGCATTGAAAATTTTCAAAAATAGGCACATGAATATGCATTGAAACCTAGAAAAGGCACTTATTTATAAAAACCAATCACTGTTGGTATTTTTTTCTAATTTTACATTGTGTTATCGTAACAAATTAAGGGATGGAATCAAATGATATATACACGTGAACATAATACAAAGCAGCTTGAAGCCACGTACCCCGGCGTGTGAGAATTGGGTGAGGTGACAGTGCATTGCCTGGAAGTGCCTCTTTGAAAACAGAAATTCGAGATGGTGTCTCGAGCAACGCTTTCTTAACTGCAGATATCACAGAATTAACTACGGGAAAATGTACTCGAACGTTCTCTGCCACACGATGAACAGCGTGGGCCAAACGTGTCACAATCTGACACTGTCGCATATGTCATTCTAGCCTGGTAAAAGATTTGAAGATTGTCTCCTGCCTTCAACATATAAGATGAAGCATCGAATAAAGTTACGCGAGCGAGTTTAAAGTTACGGTTATTGAAACCATACATTTAAATGGAAAACATGTACTCGAAAATAAACCGAAAATAGGTATTTATCTCACAATAGGCACTCAATTCCAAAATAGGCACTACAAAAATCCATTGTGTGAATGCACTGATAAAAAAACGAATTAATATACCGACAGCCTATGGTTTTGAGCAAAATAATAAATAAGGCAAAAAGTGCGAAATCCTCTCTCTACTCATCACATCACCACTAGTTATTTGTCGTTGCTATATATATCACTCAACTTTCTGGTGACGCAATTTATCGGAAGAAGTCAGACCCGTTTACTGCTGAGCGAAACACAACGCTTTCGGAATCTGAAATTTCTTTTCAGCTAGACCCCACCATATCTGCACGTTTCCTCGTGAGAGCGCGGGACGCGGTGTCGGCTGGGCATCGTGTCTGAGTCAGGCCATTCGTATTAGCGGCAGGCGCGGGCGTCGCGGCGGCGGCGGCGTCGGGCCAGGGCTGCTGAAGGTCGCAACAGTCGCTCGCCCGCGCCTTTCTCCGACGTCGCCGCCCCCGCCCCCTTCGACGCCCAGGCGTTGCTAGAGGGCAGGAGCGCTTGGGTGTAGCCAGAGCCCGCGGAACACCGTAGTATAGAGCGATTTTCCTAAGGATGAGCCAAAGTGACAGCTAGTGCTGGCAACATAACTGAAGGTTCGGTGGTCGTTGTGCCCTACAGCCTATTAGACTCCCTGCCAGCATTCGTTCGTTTGCAGTTGGCTAACTTGTAAACGACACTTACTTTTGTGATGTCCCCGTCCAACAAAAATTTAGTGCGCCGCGAGAAATAATTGAAATTAGGAAGTGCATTGTTATGTGCACTTCTATAAAAAATTATTTTTTTCTATAAACATTACATTACATTTACTTTTTCTGTGATAAGTATTATGTTTATTTTAAAACCGAGACTTGAAGGCGAGATGCGTACCGGTGCACGTGTTTCATTTTTCTTTCTATTTACATTCGTGACAGTTTTCTTTTACTGATTGTGAGAGCATGTTGAGAGATTTTCCACACACGTAATTAAATTTAAATATTTCCCGGACTCACGTACGCGCACATACCTCAGCGATACTCTTAGACTTCTTCATAGGGATGTTTTCACGGGAGCCATTAGCTCTTTACGAAGGGGCGTGACTGAACAGCTGTCGCGACGGAGGGATACTTCTCTGAAATACATGTGATGTTCACTTGTTTTTGCGAACTGTCACTTCGGCTCATCCTTAGGAAAATCTTTCTATTTACGCGCACGTTTTCTTAGGCCCCGGAATACCTACCCCCACTTCTTTGCCCACAGTTGAATTAAGAATAAATTAATGCAACGAGCGTTGTAGACAAAATCTGATAACCAGAAATGTTCGCTCCCGTGTAATAGAAACTATTTTGCATCGAAAAACGAACTACAAATTCAATATAAAATTTCTTTTGTCAAAATAATCAAACTCCCCGCTCCTCTCGCAACTAGCGAAGCGAGGGCTCAAGAAAATGTGCGCGGATAATAGTTGATCCATTGGCGGCGGTATGGACCACTCCAAAATCAACACGTTTTTGTTTTATTTATTTATTATTGAGAATACAGTAGAACCTCGCATATTCAAAATTTCAGATAATTCGAACAAATTCGAGATAGAGGAAGAAATAAACAAAATAAATAAAGTGTATGTTTGTGGTGTAAAGAAAGGATTTAATAATTACTGTAGAACTGAACAACTAATTCTTGAAACACAAATCGAGTTGAAAGTTTATTACCCCGGTAACTACGATGCATATCACATGTTTAGTATGTAGCTGAAATTTTCACTTAGAGGAACTTGCAATATCTTCTTTCACAGGATTGTACTCTAACATCAGGTAGATTTATGCGGTAGGGTTTTGTTACGACTGTAGAATCCAGAGGCGCACCCAACATTTTTCTGTGTAATGGTGCGTGTGTGTGTGGGGGGGAGGGGTGTCGTTATACTGTCCAGCCTACTTCATGATTTCTTATAGATTTTTTTTTTTTTCATTTATGCTGAATATAAAATGTATTTTCATTTCTTGACATATAGTTCATCTTTATACCGTACAAATGATGTATTGAAAGACTTTCTTTAGGATGGAAAATTAGTTAAAGCTACATTTCTAAATATGAATCATTGGCTTCTGGGAGAGAAAGCTGAAGCTCCTTGAGACCTCCTACCCTTGGGTTCGCCACCAGCATGCGCATCAATTATTATTTTGATACAGTGCAGGGAAGTTTTCATGCACAGTATTTGGATGAAGAAACGCATTTGCAGAATTTATATGTAGTCCGCATCGTCGGAACTCGCATAATTGAAGGTTGGTGTTGAGAGGCAGTTTTGAACCTATAGTAAATGATAATTGTACGCTCTTATAAAAATGTTTGTACGATGTAAAAGCTACGAGTCTATTTAATTTGTGGATGAATTAGTTTCCGTGTTGATCGTGTTGATCATGTTGATTGTTCCGTCGGCTGACGAACGGAAATGAAACTTGTGTAATTATGAGGGAAATAACATGAAATGCTTTACTAATATATACTTATATAATAATGTGAAATATTTTTAATTACAGAAGGAATGCATTAAAATGTGACAAAATAATTCGAAAAGATCTACACACTTTTATCATAGCTCTCCCTCGACCCTTCTCCAGCTTTTGCTCAGGTGCGTGTGTGCGTGTGTGTGTGTGTGTGTGTGTGTGAATATATCGTGTTTCCGAGCGCGTCAATTTCTTTGGTCATTAATCCCGTGAATGTAGTGCATGTCTTCCCCCTCGCCACAACATGAGATCTAGTACAGACCTGCATGTCGCGTCAGCTTGTGGTGTTTTCCTTCATCAAGTTTCTCCCCCCAGCGAGGTACCGCCCTAGCCGAGATTATCTCTATCCCGGACAGGTCCCCCGAAGCTTGTACTAGTGTAATGCACGTTAGTGTATGAGAGTAAGGGGATAGAGCACATGGTCTGTGGTCCGTTTTTTAAGGCACTGCCTTTACGTTCGGTTGGTATTGATCGAAGAAACCATAGAAAACCACCGATCAGACCACCAGAATTGCATTGATCGACGAAACCACGGAAAACTAGCCATCAGATCACTAGAACCGGCCACTAGAATTCTCCAGTCAACCAACGGCTGAATTCGTCCTAGCTAAACAACTACTGTCGAAAATCCGCCACCGTCGAGACTCGAACCCCCAGCTCTTGCCCGGAGGTATGGTCGTTGGCGGAGCAGCGAGCAGCGGGAGCCACTAACCTTCTTCCAGTCTCTCCGGGCGTGAGTCGCCCGGTCGCCGCGGCGAGGCGCTCCCACCAGGTGGCCGCCGCGAGCCGTGAGTCAGCCGCCACCGCCCCCGCCGGGCGTCGAACGCCCGCCCGCCCACGCCCCTCCCCTCAGCCTCGGGTGCAGCCCGTCATCTCTTCTCTCAGGGTTGCCATCTTCGGAAAATGTGCGGTGCAGAGAGAGAGTCAGACTGTTTTTGCCGTTACCAACATGGTCTTAATTCAGAGAAGCTGCTCTAAGTGTCTTTCATGTATGTCTCATTCTTCACTGAAGGACTGATGTAATATGTATATGAGTGAATGATGTATAAATGAGTACACGTAAGGATCGATCATCAGATACTTAAAATAAGATGAAGTGACAAAAAAAGTAACAAAGACGTTCTTAAAAGTGAGGGAGGCTTATCGAAGAGCCTTGTGAATCAAATATTTGGACATACCGTCGCTGCACGAGCTAGGAGACGTAAAAATCGTTGTATTATTTTTAGTTTTGTGAAGAAAAATGTTTAGTAAATACTAGTATATTTTAGTAGTAAACATTTATTAAAGAATGTTCAGAAGACAGCCTATATAGAGAGAAAAACATCTTGCTTTGGGCCGCGACGTACAATCTCTCTCTCAGGATAAATTCGTTATCATGCAAAATAACGTCACTGTCTTCTGCATCAACTGCACGCACCATGAGAGTTCAGTGAAGCCAAAAATAGAATGCATAATTAAAGGAAGATGATTTAGAGAGAGGTCAACAGCGCAAAGTAGAGCCTAGTACAGATATCGAAGTTGTCAATTCTGCATCTTAGGAAAATTCAGAAAAAATAGAAAAAAGGTTCAAACACAAAGCTGCAAACAAGTTTAGACATTGATAACTGCCGAAGATGATGATGGTTATAGCGGTGGTTAGGTTTATGGTGCTAGTGGGGATGAAGATACGCAAGAGGGCCGACGTTCAAAAAATGGAGCAAAAAGTCTAGAATCAAGGATAGCGATTGGAATTGTAACAACGGCAGCCAAACTGATCGATTGTTTGGCTGCAGTCATGTCTGCTGTCAATGTAGGCTACTTATGGATGTTTCAGCTTGAAGCAGATGACAACGACTTCGCTGGTGATAGCTAAACTGTCGAAATAGTTAAATTTGGTAATTACCAAAACAGCATTTCTTTCCGTACGTGCAAATCTATACCTAATCGATGCATTGATATTAGAACGTTAGTAAAGTTGCCGGAAAAAAGATGTTTGATGGTCTGTGAAACCTTTGAAAGGGTTGCATGAATTACAATAACTATAAAACTAATATTTTTTTTTTGTTTCTACTTCGGTAATTGTTTTCGTGAAGATACAAAATTTTCACCAAAAATTACTCAGCTTTCTCATAAACAACTGTTCAAATATTCTATTCATCTTGCATGAACAAAACGCCAGATTGCATTAAACACCGTAGGTGCTTTCGGCAACCTTTAGCTTGCATAAAATTCATGTTTTCCCTGTTGGTATTGCTAAATAGTGAAGAGCGCGACATGAAATAATTGTTATGAATAATATTAAATCTTACTATTACTTCATGTGTATAGTTTGTCAAATACATTTTGACCTACTGACCCATCTTGTCCACTGCGAAGTCTTTGTTCAAAAAGGCTAACAGAAATGAACGGGTAAAAACGCTCTTTACGGATGTTCGCAAAAGAATGTAGTCGCGCGATCTTGAAATAGCTGTACACTCGTATTATCGAAGGAATGCAATTCCCGCCAACAGTAAATGCTGTTTTTTGTCATGAAAACATTAATTGTAGATATTCTTGATAATGAACTCTCTCACATTCTTGCGATGTGTTCCCTGGAATGATTTACTCATGCTTTCACCGGTATTGCGAACGTAAAGAATGTTACTCACTCCCCATAACACGCAATACATTGCGTGATTTTGTGAAACTTCGAGATAATCAAGTACTGCGGGTCATTATTTTAGTTGGATTCAAAGAACCAAACTCAGATCACGGCGGTGCTAAACATAACGTAATGGAAAACATAATGGAAACATAACATAACGATATTTCTTAATAATTAAAATTAGATAATAATGGTACACTAGACAACCGTCAGATTCAGACTTCTGTAATATAGTTTTGGGTTGTAATTACGATTACTAATTACAAGAAATGGTTTAGAATATCTTATTTTTAAAGTTGTTTGCTGTAACACGTTTTGTTTAACATTAGTGTATGTAACAATGTCACGCCGTTTTTATCACTTTTTTAAATGGTTTATTTTTCTTGATCGACAATTGCTGCCTTGCAAATGTTTTATCAAGAACATTAAAAATAACGCGTTCAGGAACGGACCTCTAATTAACATGCCAAACTTTTAAATGTACAACATAGTAGTTTTGATATTTAATGATGATGATTATTTCAGAGAGACAATTTGTATTAAAATATTTTAAAATTTTCGGATTTTAGAAGATGTATAATATCTTTTCTGTGGCGAGTGTTAATTCTGGGAAGGGGAGTCAAAGTTGTACCAAGGTTAAATATTATACTAGAATGACAGGAAAGATGAGAGAAAAAAATCTTAATGATAATTTTGAAATCCAGTTTTTTAAGGGTTCAAGAGAGAGTTTTTGAATTGATCATTTCGAATAAACCATAGAACTTTCATTGCAGATCGTTAAACATAATAACTAAGTTTATGTAACGTAGTTTTCGCATTACCAGCAGTCACTTCAAATCTGGTATGTGTTAAAAATGGTTGGTTGATACATTTGAAAATGGTCAATGCCGTTTCTATGCTAGTGCTTAATTTTTCTTGACCAAGGGATATAACTATAACGACTTTATAAATGTTTTGTTTGCTATTGAATTTAGGTAGGTCTGCGATATATTTGTAGGTCTAAATATATAACAGGTGTGGTAGAAGGAAGTCATGGACTCAGAAAATTATTTAGCTTTAATGAATTAATAACTCATAATTTTCGCAGCGAAAAAAGTTTCTTGACATTTAGATGAGTTACTATTTATTTTCCAATTATTGAACAAGATAGATAAAATATTTTAACCTTTTTGAAAGTTATCTCGAGCGATTATTAGATTTTTATATGCAGTAAATATTGATTATAACGAGCAAATAAAGCTATTTCCGAATTTAAGGGATTAAGAAGGACAAAAGTAAATAATTTAAATAATATTGAAGATAATGGGAACATTGTGAAAGTATGCAATAATATGATAATGTTTCACATTAATTTGTACTTTAAATTTAAGGTAAAAAAGAAAACTATTAATTCTTGGAATTTATAGAGGAATCCAAATTAAGATAGATAGATATTATTCTGCAGGTAGGTATATACAACCTGGTGGCAGAACTCTACAATTTACACATTACTAATACTAACTTTAAATTTTAACGCCTTTAAACAGTGGCCCATTATGCCATAATCTATCAAAAGTTTTTCAATATTTAAAATTAATGCTAAGGTGTGCTTATAGTTTTGAATGTGCGTAGCTATACAAATTGTATCTCTGAAAATGCTGAAATAATTATTAAGCGACCTCTACAAAATTGCATTGTCGAAACAGTTGACGGTATGACGGTCAATTTTCGCTGTGGAAGCTGAATAAAGCAACGCAACATGGCAGGGAAACTTTGCGGGAAACAAGTCGTTAAATTATAAGTTTCTTGTTCGCCTACCCCTTCGAGTCATCGTCTTGAGAGCACCAGAAAGAAGTTTTGCAGATAGAAAAGTCTACAGGGAAGTCTACTTGCTGATAACGGGTGAAGGAAAGCACCAAAGGGAAAATGACTAAGGGAAGACGATAATGGCTAGATGTATTAATGTTTTGGGAGTGGAAGAGCGGCTAGCTTTCCGAAAAATAACGTACTTGTCCTTTTTAAGAAGACAGAACTTTCAAATATGCTAAAAACTGATCGCCTGAAATCCACATGCGTAATCGCTACAAATGTTTCCAATACATACGAAATATGAATGTAAACTGACCTGTGAGATTTTGTTTTTCAAAAATCCCTTCATTTCGTAATAAAAAATACTTCGATCATAATTAATGCTTATTAAGTGGGTTGTTCCAACTGGTTTCATGAGGATATCAACTGAATTTGAAAATTCTATTTCATTAAATGTTTTGATATTGACAACATACAAAAGTATCTAGAAGTTATTGTTTCAACCATGGACCGCAAAATTTCAAGCAACTGCTTCTTATCCTATTCACACTCTACTCACAGGTCTATCCCATCCACATCCTAATTCCCATCTCGATCAGATTTTTCGTTCAGTTTCCCTGATCTTTTGAGCAAATGCTGAAATAGCCCCTTGTTTTGCTTCTGGTCATAAATGTGACTTCATTATCTGAGCACGTCTTCTAGAATTTAGTGGGAAATATAGTTATTCAAATTATCGTTCTCCATGGTGTCGTGCAGGAAGTATTATTCCCTGACGAAGGACATAATGAGGAATAAGAGCCCATATTTATTGCTGATTTACCCATGAAAATAGATTTTATTACTTCGGAGCGAATATATTGTTAACAATCCTTGCAAAAAACGTTCATGTTATTTCTGTATTCAAAATTCAAGTAGTATAAGGGTTAGTGTAGGCATCACAGAAGTTTGAAGACGTGCACAAATTCAATTTCCCCATAGCACGTCACACACAGTTTTTAACTGTTTTTGACGTAAAATAAATAAATAAATAAATAAATAAATAAATAAATAAATACATAAAAGGTGGAATGTAATTAAGGTTAAAGATTTTCGTTGGAGATATTTTAGGTTAATTACGTTACGTTAAATTTAACGGCGTTACATGCAATAATGAGAGTTGATGCGTGTATACACGTGCCATTAGCCCATGATTGTTAGCCAGCTCCGTATTCACAGATGTTCGGCAGGTACATGAAAACTCTGTTATTGTCAGAAGGTGACCTGCCGAACATCAGTGCTTATGAAGTTGCCAAAAAATCAAGAGAAGTGTCACATGTGTAAATTCATTATATGCATTTTCGACCCCTCAACATGGTCTAGACGTTTGTAACAATTATTCTGAGACACCTGTATATTTTATGATACTCATAGAAGGGTCCCTTCTACTCACCAAAAAAAAGGTGAATTGTGTATAAGTTAATTACAACTGAATCAATCCCATGGTAGCGTGACTTGAATTTAAATCATGTTATGAAGAGTAAAGTCGCCTGTTTTAAACCTTGTCGGACCGGGAGCGGTGCCTCAACTGATGTCACTGTAGCGCTTCTAACCGGGAGGTCCTAGATCCGAGTCCTGACGGCGGCAGGATTTTCGACACTTGCTTTCCAGCTAGGTCGAATTCAGTCGCTGTCTGGAGGAGAATTCTAGCGGCCGGCTGCTCTGATCGGTAGTTTTCCGTGGTTTCTCCGATCAACACCAGGCGAATGCCGGAGCAGTAACCTAACAAACGGGTCACGGACCGCGCGCTATCTTTCCTTCCTCTTCCTTGCCCTATCCTCCTCTTACACACACACACACACACACACACACACTCACACTGACATGCACTACACTACCACATATTCCGGGAGACCGGTCGGGAGCTTAGAGCTTGTCCCGGCTGGGGCGGTGCCCCGCTGGTGGGATAGTCCTGGTTAGGGGAAAACCCCACTAGCCGACGGTAGGTCTGCGCCAGATCTCGCCATCCAACGGGAGAAGATCACCGCCATCTCCCGATAAAAACATGCACTACATTTACGGGACTAATGACCAACTCAGTCGACGCTCTAGGAAACACGAAAAAATCAATCAATCAATCAATCAATCAAAATGTTGTCGAAGACTTTTAAGACATTGACTTCTCATCATTCCTAGCAACTGCATGTAAATAATTAGAGCGTGCCTGTAGTTCTCAATTTTTCTTCAATTTTCTCAAGTTCTCTCAATTTTTTTTTCTTTTCTTTTCTTTTTCTTTTCAAATTCACGCAAATATGTAAGCTTATATTCGTCTTTACAGAGTTAGAGTGGCCGTTTATTATCCCACATGCGGTGTACGAAAAAGTAATCGAGTTACCTGCGTGACACCCTCCATTCGTTTCTCAGGGTTAGACTCCTTCCGATCGGGACAAGCGAGGTGTCTCAGTGAGCTAGTGGAAACTGGCCATTCCTTGAATCCGTATTATCAAATTTAAAACTTTCTCGATTAAAAAAAAGTAAATGCTTTTCAAAGACTGTTTCTTTAATGCGTCATCAAAAAGGAAAATAATATTGGTTTAACAATGTGTTTATTGTATTAATCACCGTTTAGACTGTATAATTCTAAAAGACTAAATATGATTTTAACTAGTATTGTACCTCAGCTTACGGGCCAGTGACCTCTATCTCGATCAGGTTTTTCCACCAGTTTCCCAGATCCTTTAAACAAATACTGTGATGACCCCTTGTTTTTCTTTTGGACATAAATGTAGCATCACTTTTCTGTGCACGTTTTCTTGAGCTCTATGGGTAATGTAATCAAATTGTCGTTCTTCATTTTTTCGCAGCAGGAAGCCGAATCCTTCACATAGAACACAAGAGATAACAGCCAGAATCTGAACCTGATTTGCTCCTGCAATATTTTTTATTACAAGGGAGCTAATATTTTCAAATAAATTTTTTCGAAGAAAAAAGCTACCTGCTTCCATTGTTCAGGATTCAACTTAATATGTACTGTAAGAGTAAGGACAAAGATCCTAGAGCTCAAGAAAATGTGCACATATTGCACTTCTCCCCGTAGTACGAGTACGTCAAACAGTGTTAACAGTGTTTGACATTAAATAAATAAATAAATAAATGCGTTGGAGTCACTAAACTGAGTCGGTGTTTATGTAATGAGAAAGATGTAGGTTATTGAGCAAGGCGCCCTGCAACATCCAAAAAGAAAGAGCACCTTTGACGCCTTCTGCTTCGTAGCATGCGTGCGGCCATTTTTGGAGCATATGAGTCCTGCAGTCTTAAAATGGCTTACATTACGTCAGCGGCCCGCTCGTTTCTTGGAAGGCGTTGCGTGCGGTATGCGCCCCGCACGGTGAGCTTGGCACGCAACGCCAACCGTTCACGGAATACGCAAAGCACCACGCGCTGCCCTCCAGACGAATGCAGTATGCGTCATCGGCAATAAAAATCCATGTTTAAAGTTAAAACATCGATGTTCAAAATTGAAGCATCGATGTTCAAAATTGAAGCATCGATGTTCAAAATTGAAGCATCGATGTTCAAAATTGAAGCATCGATGTTCAAAATTGAAGCATCGATGTTCAAAATTGAAGCATCGATGTTCAAAATTGAAGCATCGATGTTCAAAATTGAAGCATCGATGTTTCATAATATGTCGAGTGACTTCAAATAATATATCATCCCCAAACCATCCATGTTTAAATGCTGCTAACCTCTAACATTAAATTCGTGCGCGACAAAATTTATTTGGACAGCCGCCGTGTATATTATTTTATAATTCAAATTCAACTGAAAACTGTTATAAACGTCTCTCCGTGTTCAAAATACGAGGAAATACGAGGACATCCGGATCATCTCGGGTGAGGGATAGTCTGCTTGATGAAAATAGTACAAACAGCGTTATTTGGTTGGAACACCTAAACAGTGGTACCATCACTTCGTATTTCTTATTTTAACCTCTACAAACTTGCGATAATGGGAATGTTTAATCCACACACAAAACATCGAAAAAAGTAAAAACATCGATCTTCAAAAAAACATTGGCTTCAATACATCAATGTTTTGAAAACATCAGCATCGATGATGTATCCCTAGACGAAACCCAGAGCATGAAGTCTGCCTTAGAGCTAAAATTGAAGTCTATTTCTGAGGTGGAGAATTTCTTTGGAAGTACACAACCAGTGCACGCTTGGAAGTTCGGAAAATACTATAAAGAAATTCAGAAAACATGTTTTTCGAATATTTGCGTGCAAACTGTGCATTTATCCCAAATGACAAAATTAAAATTAAATGTGCGTATTTAGCATGAAAAATTGACGAAATATACTTTTTTTCCGACTTAGTGACTTTAAAATTCATTGATTCTTTTTAAATCAGATTTCTTTCTACGCCAGTCATTTAAAAATGAAAATTTCATTGCCAAAACCTAATCTATTTTTCATTATTAAGGATATGGGGCTAATTTTACGTTTTTATTTCGCTGAAGCTATTCTGAAGAAGGTCGTTATCTATTTCCATTTCGTATGTTTAATTAGGAATCTTGAAGTGATAAATTTCTGTTGATGTGTGAGGGAGTAGAGACAGAAAAAATGAAATATACTGTTGCTTCTGAAGAAGACGGAAAATTATGTCATTTATTCAATGAATTAAATCATGAGTTTATTTCCACAAACGTTATGTCACGGAATTTTCTTCGAATCGTCGTTAAATCTACACAATAATTTATGAATATTTAATACATGTGGGGAAGAAATTGCGAATGTCAGAGCTAGAATATTCATTCAGCACTTTCGGTTCATGGATTTACAACGGTAGGATCACTACTGCACTTCATGAACACTGGCACACTGGAATTTTTCCGAATTATTTGAGGAAAATAAACTGCGTTATTCATATGTATAATTGTTTATTATTAACAATTATATATTTGGAGATAATTCCATAGTAAAGTTTGTGAAAAAACATTAATATCTCGAATGATATGTTTCTTTAGCTCTACCTTCCGCCTCGGCATTCTTTTCTTTTCCAGACCAACAAAAATTTAAGTTGACTTGCCATTTCAGAACGAAAAAATGCATACATTATAATTATGTTAGTTAACGTGAGTAAACTAAAAATAATTAACTATTAAAATATTAAAATGTTGAATGTTGAAACGTTATATTTTTCGGTGAGACGTTTTTGAAACCGGGCCCTTAACGTGTGCAGTACGACGCAGTCGCTTGCTTTGCCTAGTATCAGATGCGGGCAGGCTCTGCTTCGTGCAATGCGGGCACGCTTCAAGCGAGTGTATTATTAGACTTGTTACAAGTAAGAAAAGAGAAATGTCACGAAAAATGAACAAGCGTACTTAACACAGATCGATGGGAGTCACATAAGGTCTGGATAGGTTATCACACTGACACGTAAATATTATAAAAATAGCACTATTCCAAATAAATACGGATCTAATCGTTGCAAATAATTTATAAAATAACCAACGTATTTAAAAGGTCTTTCCGAGAACATTCTCTATAAATCACGCACAATAATGTTTAGAGTATCTGTCAAGTCCAAATTGTTATAATCAGTGCCGTAGATAGATACTTTTGGGTCCATGGGAATACTAAAACGCAGTCCCCTTCCGTAAAAAAATAAAAATGTGAAAGTTGTATCAAGAAACTAAGAGTTATTTTAGTTTCACAAATTACAAAAATACTTTTAAGCTAGAAAATATGTTTAGAAATACTAGTTTTTAGTAAAAGTATTGTGTGATCAAAAAATACAATTTCCATGGTGAGTTTAAAACGCTAAAACAAATTGTTGTGTTTAGTTAGTGTGTAATAAAATCACTTGAAATATACATGAAATAATACATGAAATGAATAATGAAAAAAATACATGAAATAATAAATATACGTATGAATTTCAGTAGAACCTGTTTTAATGTTCGTGTCATTTGATTCATTTCATAGAATCCTACCTTATAAGTAATGACAGTAATTAACTATTTATACTTGGATTTTTTTAACGTGGCGACACAAGGTCACGACCGAAAAGGGGAGAGGGAAGCAGACTCCAATAGGGAGCTGCAACGCCACACCACTTTTACGGCTTCCTATTGGAGTCTGCCTTCCCTCTCCCTTATTCGTGCGTAACCTTGAGACGCCACGTTAAAAAATCGAAGTCTAAGGTAAAAAAGTAATGGAAAATTGTATGAAATATCAGACTACCGTACCGAGGATAGTAAATTATACTAACGATTTTCTTGAATTCTAATTTCTTTTTCAATTTTTTACTCATTTTTTCCATCTTCGGGCCCCTTGACTTGCGGGGCCCCGGGCGATAGCCCGGTCTGCCCATGCTTAGTGTCGGCACAGGTTATAAAATGGTTTTTACACTTTTTAAAAATATTGTTGCATTTTGTACTCGAATTTAACAGTTACGTCTAAGCTGCACTAAAACAACAAATAATAATTTTCTTTATTTCCCCTAAAATTAATGTTAAAACAGAATTCTGTATTCATATATTTCAACCGGTTTATAAAACTAATAAGACTAAATTAGAAATCTACCAACATAAATTTTATGTTTTAAACTGATTTTGCAAATGTATATATTTTTTTGAAAAAATTCCTTTTAAAACACAGTTAAGTGAGCATCGTAAAACATTCGCTACGTTATCTTTTTCGATGACACATGTTTGAAAACTCTCCTTTAACGTGTGCGGTCCCGAGCAGTCACTTGTTTTACTTAGTGTGTGCGGCTGCGGGCTCTGCTTCGTGCAAGGCGCGCGCCCTTCAAGCGAGACAGCACCGTCGCGACGCCTGCGTCTTCTCCACGGTGGAAGCCATCTTGCCCAAAATGCCCAAACCGATCGACCGGGAGCGGTAGCTCAGCGCATCAACTGATGTCACTGCAGCGCCTCTGGCCGGGAGGTCCTAGGTTCCCACTCCCCACGCCGGCAGGATTTTTGACACTAGCTTTTCAGCTAGGTCGAACTCAGTCGCTGTCTGGAGGAGAATTCTAGCGGCCACCTGCTCTGATCGGTAGTTTTCCGTGGTTTCTCCGATCAACACCAGGCGAATGCCGGAACAGTACCCTACCAAACGGACCACGGACCGCGCGCGATCTGTCCTTCCTCTTCCTTGTCCTATCCTCTCCCCTTACACACACACTTACACTAACATGCACTACACTACCACATATTCCGGGAGACCGGTCGGGAGCTTAGAGCTTGTCCCGGCTGGGGTGGTGCCCCGCTGGTGGGAGAGTCCTGGTTGGGGGAAGCCCCATTAGACGACGGTAGGTCGGCGCCGGATCTCGCCATCCAGCGGGCGAAGATCACCGCCATCTCCCGAGAAAAACATGCACTACACTAACGGGACTAATGACCACATTAGTTGACGCGCCCGGAAACACTAAAAAATCAATCAATTAAAACCCAAACCGATCGTAGCGCTAAATGCGATAATTAGCATCACACAAGCTTCAGATTTCGACTGGGAGTGAACACACTTGTACGAATATGTTACACCGTGGTCTTCTGCCACCGCATTCTCTGAAGAGGGAGCCTGTCCTGTGGTGTGGGGGCGTAGCGATCTGCACTCCATCCCGGAGGAGGAGGGGCTCAGCCTCGCATGAAGAGGTTCTGTTAGTCCGAGTCTCATCGCGAAGGGAAAACATTTGAGAGTTTTTGCAAGTCGTTGATTTGAAAGACGTAGCACAATTCTGTGGAGAACTGAACTGCGCATGCGCCGGCATCAAATGACGGGATTTCGATTGACGGATCCTAACATTCTCCCTGTTTTGTCGTCTACGAAAAATGTGTTCGTAACTTACACTTTACGTAATTTTCTCCACCACCTCTAACCACGAATTCAACACTAACACACAATAAGCATGGAAGCAATGAAAAGTACAATATCCATATTACCAATATAAGAAGGCAGGAACTTAATGGCTTTTTTTAGTTAATTCAAATATGACAGAAATAAACTATCGTAATTGTTAAGGATTTGCAGGTTATGTAAATATTGAGGCTCCTTGGATTTCATATAGGGGTCTATCATACGTTTTACTATCTTGTAATACTTATAAAAGCACAAATGGACTCAGAGATCCCCAGATGTTTAATAAAAGCTTTTAGATCCTGTTAAAGGTATTCAGTTCCAATTAGTTCCTAGTTTTAACGTATCCTTTCGATTGTACGACATGCAAAAACTCATTTTCTGAAGATATGTTCTTTCTTATTGACGATAATGTTTACATACTATGACAATGAATTTCCCGTCTTGCAAAAACACTCTATTAATTCATAACATTCACGACAAGATGCCAGACTGCCTCATTTAGTTTTCGTGTTTCAGTAAAAACAAAACAGCGCCAGTAAAAACAAAACAGCGCCCTTCGGCCGGCTCCTGGACAGCTGCAGCTTTTTAATAAATCGTCTTAGTTTCTATTTGCTGAACTGAAAGAAGATGCTCATGCAGTCCAAGTAAGCTGGGATGAAGTGGTGATGGGAATGCGATATGCTTGCGACATGTCTCCAGTATGAAGCCTGGGCAGACCGGGCGATTGCAAGTTAATGGGCCCGATGATGGGACTAATGGGAAAAAATTAGTAAAAAATTGAAAAAGACATTGTAACTCGAGAAAATCGTTAACGTAATTTGTTTAGTCGCGGTACACTACTCTTATATTTCTTAAAAATTTCAAATAATTTTTTACCTTAAATACTTGTATTTAATAATAGTCATTACTTATAAGGTAGGACTCTGTGAAATGAATCAAATGACGCTAACATTAAAATAAGTTCCACTGAAACTCATTTTGTTATTTCATGGGTTTTACAACAAGTGATTTTATTGAACGCTAACTAAACACACATTTTTGTAGCATTTTAAGATCACTGTGGAAATTGTATTATTTGATCACTAAATACTTTTACTTAAAACTATTATTTAAAATATATTTGCAAAAAATTTTTGTAGCTTAAGTGTAATTTTTGTTATATGTTGAAATAAAATAACTCAAAGTTTCTTGATACAACTTTCACATTTTTAATTTTTTCGGGGGGGGGGGGCTACGTCTCAGCATTGCCCCGGGCCCAAAATTGTCTAGATCCGGCACTGTATGTCTCCCTTACCCCAGGCGTGGAAAACAAATAAAAATACGTAAACGAGAGAGTAGAAGCAGGACCCGGGCCTGGAACACCGCTAGTCGGCAAAAACCGGATTAATTAGACTCTATAATGCCAAATACATATATATTAAACAGCTGAATCTCCAATAGAAATGTTCCCATTTCCATAAGGGCGATAATCGTACTCTCTTATTGAAGTTAAAATTGCCATTTACCCAAAATACTCTTCGTAATATCTTTGACCCCGGTGAATAAGCTGGTAAGTCAAAACAAATTAATTTTACTGGAGAGCAAAACACAACTGTCAACTGAAGTAAATCAGGGATTAATTATATTTAAAAGAAAGTAATATTTAAATGATACTGTTGATGTGTACGTTTTGTTTGAATACCATTAATCCCTGATTTACAGCATTTGTTGAAAGTGTTTTTTGCTCACTTGTAAAATTAAGCTCTTTTGACTTATCAGCTTATTCACTGGGGTCAAAGATATACAGCTGTGACGGATCTCAAATCGGGTGTTGAAATAGTGCACTCCATTTGAGGAGAGGTCCAGTTAGGCGAAGTGATGGTGAAGGAAAATCTTAAATTTCTTAGGTCACGCCGAAGACGCTCATGAATTGTGGTTTTCATATTCACTAATAACGCCATGGTTCTGGATAACAAAAGAAATGCTGACATTGTCAGACTTGCACATTACACTCAGTTAGAAATAAAAATTCAATTGTCTGGTCACTTACTTGAAAAAATCTACAGCTGGTGGAGAGTAGTGAACTCCATTCTGGCAGTATATTCTCTGACACAGAAGAAGACTCTAGGCAAAGATTCGAAGGAAAACGTTTCCTTCTTGAGTTTCCTTCTTGAGTTTCCTTCTTGAGTTTCCTTCTTGAGTTTCCTTCTTGAGTTTCCTTCTTAATTTTCCGTTATATAGTTGTGACCGCTTCGTGTTTTCTACAGATGCCCAACTCAGTTTCAATACCGGTGTAGCCCTAACAAGAAGACACAAAATACGACCAATGACAGACAAATATGGCGCTTTCTATCCAAATAGACCTAACGAGGCGTGACAAAACTTAACATTACTTTACGACCATTGAAAACCGAACTGTCGCATTTTTCTCATTAATAAGAGTACTTACTGGGAATCTCTAATACCGAACAAAAAACGTTCTTTGTCGTGTGCAGCTGCTACCGATGCGAGGGGGCAAAGGTGAGTGCTGTGCCGTGACTCAACGTCTATCGGGCGTCGCTGTGTGGTGGAATGCCACGGACGAAACCTTCTCGCTTTGTCTGGAGATCCGTGTCGTTGTGGCCTCGCACCAACTGATGGAAAGGCGCGACTTTATGGTCACCGGACCGGGATATCTGTAGCCATAAATTTCTGTCGGGGGGAATAAACATAAACTACACCTTAAGTCTCGCTTGGGCGAACTTGCGCAAGAACTAAGAATAGTTTCTTCTAGTGAAATGGGGTCAGCGTTTCCTTTTTACATCTGACAAGCAATTGATATCATGCCTAGAAGAATATCTAGAGGGAACAATTTTGCTTAAGTCTAAGTTGATGAAATTATTGTTCACGCAAGACGTAAATATAGATTCAGCGAGAGAGGAAATTACAAAAACGTTTTAGCAATTTAACGGCTAACAAACGTTGCCGTAATTCGTACCGCTAGTATACACATCTAGTTGGTTTCGGCGGTATGCGATAAGCTCGCGGTATATTACAATAATGTGACCTGCTGTTTAGCCAAACTTACGAAATTCTTCCAGAGCAAATATTATAATGTATAAGATCGACTATCATTCAGATTTGATAAAAGAAGGAAAATAGGTCTTAGAGACATTTTCAATAAGTTATTAAAAATTGTAACCCTATTGTTCCATGCTATCACATAATTCCAAATTCACTGCATTAGAAATAATACTGTCGTAATTGGAACCACTTGTACATCTCCGAAAAGGGGTTTTGAAACAATCCTTTAATTGATATGCTCGCCATCTGCTTACTAACTACTGTCTTCTGTGACTATTTATTGTGGATGCTACTTTATTTATTTGTTTATTTTACGTCAAAAACAGTTAAATCTGTGTGCGACGTGCTACGGGGAAAAGTATATTCTATGCTAGTTTTCATAATTCTGAGATCCCTACCCTGAGTCATATACCAGTTGAATACTGAATGCAGCCGGAAATGAGCGTTTTTGGCAAGAATTCATAAGAAAATATGCGCTTCGGTAAATAAAAACTATTTGCCAGGGCAAATCAGCTATAGATTTCTGCTCTTATCCCTCATTGTGCCATTCGTGAAAGAATTGACATCCTGCTGCAACAATATGGAGAACGATAATTTGAATACCTCTGTTTCCCACTGAACTCTAAAAGACGTGCACATATAGTGAAGTTACATTTATGCCTAGAAGCAAAACATGGGGCCATCTAAGTATTCGCTCAGAGGATCAGGGAAACTGAACAGAAAACCTTATCAAAATGAGGTTCATTATCCCAGAAGCTGAGGTACTGGGTACTTTTTACTAGTTGTTTAGAATTATGTAGTCCAAATGATAATTATACAAATCTCGAGAGATAGGAACATTGAAATAGTCCCTCACCCTACAGTACCTACAAGGTCATCTTTACGTTGCCGTCTGAAATATACTTAAATAAGCCATATTTTGTTTATAATTCACTTTTTATTTAAAAATACTAACTCACTCTTATTTTATCGCCAAATGACAAAGTGACAACATCCCCATCCCTCAAAAAATATATCGACTCTTGATACTAGATTTTTCATAACGGTATAATGTCACATCGCCTCAATTTCCTATATATTGGCGGGAAAATATGGATATTTTATGCACATCCCTAATATAAATAATGAAATTAATATCATGTATTTAATGCAGACGGGACTTTCAAGAAATTATCTTGCTCAGAAACTCGTTACTATCCTGGCATTTTTGTTCTTTTATACCTGGGTTTCATGTCCCCTTTATTTACTAACTCGTTATTGTCAACGTAATCCTCTGCGACCATCCGAGCAAGTTTTACCGGACCCTTTGTTGTTCATGCCAGACCCCTCTGAGTAGATTGGATAACTGGTCTTACACATTGCCGTTTGTTGTGTGGAATGACACAATGCGACTTTGCATCATTGCGTCACCACAAGTGTAATGGAGGAGAGGGGAATTTTCGCTAAGGTCTACTACAAAAGGGGCATCCCTTTGTATCGAATACACTTGTACCAGTTTTAAAGTTAGTTGCCACTCTCAGTATACTTTTAGGAATTTCACAAGTTGTGTCGTAGAATGCTGTCCGACTTGCTTTATAAATATTTATTTTTTAATTTGTCTATAGCTTAGTTGCAGTAAAAATATTTCTATATTTAAGTTTCTTACATCGAATTTTCATAAATTTTACCAAGCGTGCCTGAAAAAAATGAGTAAAACTTTTTTTTTAATCATATGGTTTAAATGGTTTTAATGTAAACCATGATGGGAAATATTTGTTTCTTCCATCTTGAAGAATGCTTGTGATAAATGTTTCGTCAATTAAATTTAGTTGTAAAGCATTGCATGTCACGGTACGTGTTACTTGATAAGAATGACAAATGTATACGAATTTTGATAACTAAATTGTAAAGTAAATGGTAATTCATCTCCGAGTAAGTTTTATGCGTACAAAATTTAATGTAAAAGTTTGAAAATAATTTTTAAAAGTAATAGTTTTCAACAAGTAATGTGCATTGTACTTGCTTCATAAGTACCTCGTGCATGGCAAAAAAGTATCGGTTACTATTTAATGGTTAAAATATGTTCAAACTGAATTAAAAGTGCCGAAGATAGCAGTTTTCTTGAAAGTTAACTTTACAAAAACCGTTGAGAGGATGATGGAAAGAGAATGTTTCTGTATCGAAGACATGCTGTCAAAATATGTGTACGGATGATGATGATGATGATGATATATGATTTAATGAAATATCGTATTATACAATGAAATAATGCCCAAACATTCTAATGTGAAAACGGTAATTATGTGGAATCTTATTTTAATAAGATTGTAAAATGACATAGTGGACAAAATATATATTAATACATTTTCCCAGTACAGTCGACTCCGGTTGTAATGAACGTATGAGGACTAACCTTTTTTGTTCACTACATCCGATAATGTCAAATTAAATAGAATATCTCCATAACAATTTATTTTATTATTATAGAGATAGAGCAAAATACATTAACAGCACGAAATAAAAATTTAAATGTCTGTATTAGTCCTTAATTTATTTTTTATTTTCAATTGTTTGCTTCGTACATTTTCATTAGTAATTTCTCTAGATCCTTGTTCAGAGTTCGTGCTCTCTCCATACTTGATGCTGCTTTGTCCTCTGGGTCTAAGTGTCGTAATGTAGTCTTGACACCCTTCAATGCCTCTTGCACTAGTGGAACACCGTCCCACTCTTCGAAGGCCATTTACTCGCCTAATAAAATATGAGATGCTTTCGGTTCCGGGATGGCGCAAGCGACTCATGAAACTGATCGCTTTTCCGCGCGGCGCGGCGGATTTCGCCAGGCTGTGACAGTCGCGTTGCTTCCTGTCGCCTACGTAGAATTCAACACGCCTTATCCCGCGGAATATCAAGCAACACCAAGATTAAAACTGAATCAAGCGATCGCGCGGCGCCGCCGCCAGTTGTAGCCCACGCAGGTCACATCCTTCGTTTCCGCAGTGAAACTGAGTGGCCGAAGGTCATCAGTAGGCCTGTGATTTATATGCAATAAAAACAGCGAAATATGCACATTTATATGTAAATATATTTGGTAATATATGCAATTAAAAAGGAAAATATGCGATATAATATAGTGTAATGTGTAAGTGTAAAAATAAATAAAAAGTGTAATGTGGAAAATATGTTTATAGCAAAAAAAAAAAAAAAAAAGATACAGAAATCATATAAATTGTTACCAGCGACAAACATTAATTCAAGGGCTTAATTTTGAAGAACACTCATTTCTTAGGCAAATAATGGGAGAAGCAGTTAATGTACATTTCACAAAATAAAAAATATAGGTATTGAAACAAAAATATGATTTTCTCTCAATTATAATAAAATCTAGAACACAATAATCAAACAACGTGAAACTTGAAAATCTTGACTTAATGCGTTTTATTTGTGAGCCAACGATATTTGGTTAAAAGAGAAACGTTAGTAAATTGAAAAACAGAGTACATACTACCTTGAACAAAGTCTGTTGATTACTTGCAAAATTGTTGCAATTGCAAACGACCACCTTTTTCAAGTTCTCAAACTCAATCGAACGTCTATTTGGCCTTCGCTTTAAACGGGTTGAACGACCGCTCCACATCAACAATCAACAGGTAACTTAGACAGAACATCTTTTACTTGATCAAAGAAGTTGGAATAACACTCAGCTACCTCCAGCTACCCCACCTTGTGATGACTGCTTGCGGAGGTAAAGGTTGGACAGCGTAATTTGTCTTAAAATTATCCACATTACTTGGAGGCTTCAAGACTACTTTCTTCACAATTAATATCAATTGATCAATATCTGGGAATTGAAATCTCACAGTTTCTGCAACGCGATGAAAAGCGTAAACAAGGCAAGTTAGATGAAGAAGTGTAGGATAATAATCTTGTATCGCAGTCCCTGCTTTTAACTTATAAGGAGCAGAATCCGACAGAAATAGGAGAACCTTTTCGTGCTGAACTCCACTCTGCCAAACAATATTCATTGATTCATTAAAATACCTCACAATGAGGGGTGAATATGCAATAACAATATGCAAATATGGCCTAAATATGCAATTATGGTCATATATACCAAAATATGCGAAATAAAAATAGCTTAAATAGATTCTAAATGCCTGAAAACGTATACAATTTGTTGGAATGGGATGTTTTAGTTAACAGAAAGAAATGTGCAAATGCATATAAATCATAGCCCTAGTCATCAGTAAGGTGCGCATTCCCAGTCCGCTACCTTCACCTCAGTAGAGAATTCTTCGATTATGATGTTGGGCCGACGATTTTTTTTTTTTTTTTTTTTTTTTTTTTTTTTTTTTTTTTTTTTTTCAAGCTGTCTGGTGTTGGAATTTGTCGAACTGTGGCGATATATTATTTTCCAGGAAGGAATTAATTTCAGGTCGTATTTCCTATAACCGAGGTTCAAGTTCACTGTAACTGAATCTTCTTATGCTTATTTGTAAGTGAAACGGGACCAGTGACTTAAGTTCACTGTAACCGATGATTCGCTTTATCCGAGTTCACTATAGCCGGAGTCGACTGTACTTTTCATAGACATTGTGTACTTTGAGTTCATTTACCCATCCCGATTATAATTTCAGCCTCCCCAATTCTTTTTCTCACAACAGGACTGCCTTATTGAGTTGGCACCGAGTAAAAATGGTTTGTTGATGGGGGCCGTGTTGCGTTCGCAGATGGCGCGGCTGAAGGCGTGGGGGCTGCAGGACCGGCCGCTGAACACGGTGCACTTCGAGTCGCCGTCGCACACGGGCACGCTGCTGGGCGGTCTCAACGCGCTGCGCTGCCGCGGCCTACTGCTCGACATCACGCTCGTCGCGGAGGGCCAGGCCTTCCAGGTGCGTACTCCGCCTCTCCTCCTCCTCCTCCTCTCCTTCCCCTCCTCCACGTCCTCTTCCTGCTTCTTCACCTCCTCTCCTTCTCCTCTCCTCCTTCTCATCACCTCTCCTTTTCCTTCACCTCCTCCTTTCCCTCCACCTCCTCCTTTTCCTCCACCTCCTCCTCTTCCTCCACCTCCTCCTCTTCCTCCACCTCCTCTTTTTCCTCCACCTCCTCCTCCTCCTCCTCTCGTCTTGTCTCGTCTCTCTCCTCTCTTCTCTCTCCTCTCCTCCTCCTCTCCATCCTCTCTTCCTCCTCTCCTCCTCTTCTCCTCGTCCTCATTCTCTCCTCCTCCTTCACCCCTCGCCAACCTCTTTTCGTTTTTTTAAACTTAATTTATTAGTTTCCTGTTCAACAGATCATGCTTTCCAGGGAGTTCAACTGGTACATGATATGAACATTTTGGATGCCAACCTCCTAAAGTGGCCCCTAGGCGGTCAATATTTACGTTAATGTATTGCACTAAAATGGATTTAGTACAATTATATTGACCGTCTATAGATCATGTAGAAAGATTGCGCAATATGTCGAGTCAATCAAAATGAGTTTGATTTTTATTTTACAATCTATAAAATATTGTGTCGTCTGTGGCTAATGTTGCGCAATTCTAATTCAGTTGTAGCTTCACAAACCAGACATATCGAGGTCGCGGGCAAGGTAACTGAGTTCGCGGAACTGCGTCCAGATCAACTGGCGCGAGAGTTGAAAGTAAATGTTGAACAAATGCTCCGGAATGGCGGTCTGTCCCTGGACACCTAGCTCATGACAGTATTTTGGAGAAATTAGTGTGCAGCCCAATGTAGCTATATTAACTCAGCCCATTTCCTCTACTGAAGCAAAGAAATTATCCATCAAAATGAAGTAATACATCGGCCAAATTTCAAAATGTCAATTGAGAGTCAAATTAAACATTTTGAATCGCAAGTATCTTGATGTCGTAATCTGTTTACTCAAGAGTGCAATAATTGCGTTAACTTCCTAAGTTCAGATTAGGAGGTGAATGCTTTCTCATCACTTACTGCAATGGGCCCTTAATTATTAGTTACGCAGATAAAAGTGGAACACAGTACCACGCTCAAACTCGGAGCTTTCCGCGTCAACATTGTCAGCGTAAGAGCTTTCGTCGAAAGAAGCAGGAGAAAAGCTTAGCGATGTCACTCCTGTGTGACATGCTTTCAGTAAGTGTTTCAAATTGTTCCTTAGACGTCCTTTATACTCGTTCAAGGCCATGACCAAGAACTTTTTGGCCACTTGCAAAATTGGTTAGATCAGTTCTCTGTGAAATGAAAAAAAGTTATATATATGAATAACCAACGTATTGTCTCCATAATTGAGGGAATTTTGACGGTGAAGTTCGGGTTATTAATATTTCTTACACTGCTGCACCAACTGTGTAGAATGTTCTTTGAAAGGAATTATTTGTTTCGCCATCTTTAGTTTGAAGAAAATGTTCGCCCACCATTTAATCTTAAATTGTTTTCGATCGTTCATATTTGAAGGTGTATGTTTAAACACTTCTTAATCACCGCACAATCAGACTTGTTGAAATGCGTGCTATTTTGGTGCAAATCGATCATTTAGAAATTCATTTTCTTTTGCATAATAAAGAAACGTGATTAAGTGATTCAACAATCGAAGTGAGGAATTCATGACATCTGACTCTTCCCACTGATGAAATTTCTTGTCGAATACGAAGTTATAATGCTTGGTTTATACAAATCGTTTTTACTCTAGCTCATCTGAAACGACACAAACGTTTCGCATAATAGCCTCTTTGCATTTTCATTAAAATTAAAATTGGTATATGTAAAAAAAAAAAAGAATCGATGGAAGGGAACTTCTTCAAAGAATATGCAATTCTCTATGCCTATGTGCTTAATAGTAAATTTTATGAAAATCTTTGAAAACTTTAAAATTTATTAACTGTAGCAGAATATCGAGTAAACCGGAAAGTGTTATTCTTTAACTTCATCTCACATAAAAAACACTTTGTAACTTTTTCCTCGTTCTATCGTAAACATTCTTAGCGTTTATTGTGAGCCTTAGTTTTTGTTGTGATCCTCGGCTTTTAATATTAAATAATATATACGGGTTTATTTTACAGTTCGTAAAAAGAGTTTAAGTAAATGTCTTCATTGGTGACGAGACTTAGACCATTGGACCTGCTCTTTCGCCTGACCACTTTCAAGAGTTTAATGCAGTAGTACATAAACAGAAGGAGGTCATTCAAAGAAAATACTCGTATGCAAGCAATTATGGGAAAGAGTTTACCATAAGTGCGAAAGGGTTTCTCACAAATGTGAAAGGAGTGACAACGAGGAAGGAGGGGGTTGATAGAAAAGAAATTCATAGCATATGTTTGATTATATGTATTAACTTAGAGATGGATTTAAGATCGAAGTTTTTATTGTTGGCAAAACGGGTAATCAAAGAATTCTTCGCCGGCCTCGATAGCCGAGGTCGCAAAAGCTGTAGGATCGTGGCTGCCTCGACTCGAAGGGTTACGGCTTCAAATCCCGCCCCGGGCATGGGTGCTTGTATATGTTCATGTTGTCCGTATGTGTTCCTTACAGTCATCCTTAGTCATTCCGCACAGTCTTATGAGTTCCTTCCTTACAGTCACCCCAGTGTTAAAAATCACAGTGGTCGCTGTATGACCAAGCAGTTAAAAAAGAAAAAAGAAAATTCTTCTCATTTTCCGTGTTTTTTCTTCGAATCTCTCTCAACATGGCGCCGCGCGCCGGGCGGTCGCCTGCGGTCCACGACCATCCCTCGCGCCGCCGCACAGTGGTGCATTTTGGCGATTTCCTGGCCAAAACCTCTGAGAGCTATAGTATGTTCTCTACGACGACCAAATTTATTTTGGATTATCTTTATAATGTAAGGGAGCTGGTAACATAATACCAGAATAATGCACTGCTTTAATCTGTGAAATATAAATATATATTTTTCTACATAAACTTGGTTAAATTTTATCAATTCACAAAATTGATTTTAGAAAACCGTAGGGAACCGAAGAAATTAAAATGATTGTATAAATTTCATGCATTTTAATATTTCATCCCACGTCCGTATTATGGATTAATGCATTATAAAACAAACATGAAAATACTCTACAAACCTTCAGGAAGAGAATCCATACTGCCAGTTTTCTCTGCACAACTTTGTATGGCCACCACTTACAAATAAAGACGGTCTCTCTATGTTACTCTCGCACTGCAGGTCTACTGAACGCCGCGAAGGGTAAGTTCGGGGGACTACTGATGCCAGGGGAATTGACCCGGAGACACGAAGTGGGCAGAAACAGATGCCCCCAAGTATAAAGTGTGTCGTAGTATTTGCAAAAGTTCAGTAAACGCGATTTCATTTTTGAGGTTTTGGCCAGGATTTTGGGAAAATGCACCACCGTGCGCCGCCGTGCGTGGTGCCCGCATCCGGGTGCGCGAGCACCCGCGTGCGTTTGAAAGCCTCCGCCTGTCTCGCGCGTCGCGGCGCCCGTGGCCCTACTTCACGCTCCGCGTGCAGGCGACAGCGTCGCGCGTGCCCGTCGCGGCCCAGTTGCCGCACGCGCCGCCGCCGCTTCACTGTCGCTGGCGTCGCGCGGCACGCTGCTTCACTCTCCCGCCTGGGGATGGCAAAAAAAACATCGAAGTTTTTAAAACATTACATTAGGCTTCACTCTCCCATCTAGGGATGGAAAAAACATTGATGTTTTTAAAACATTACATTAGGCTTCACTCTCCCACCTAGGGATGGAAAAAAGAAACATCGATGTTTTTAAAACATTACGTTTGGCTTCACTCTCTCGCCTAGCGATGGCAAAAACAATAACATCGATGCTTTTAAAACATTACGTTAGGCTTCACTCTCCCGCCTAGGCATGGCAAAAAACATCGATGCTTATAAAACATTACATTGAGCTTCACTCTCCTACCTAGGGATGGAAAAAACGTCGATGCCTTTAAAACATTACATTAAGCTTCACTCTCCCGCCTAGGCATGGCAAAGAAACAACATCGATGCTTTTAAAACATTACAATAAGCTTCACTCTCCCACCTAAGGATGGAAAAAACATCTATGTTTTTAAAACATTACATTTGGCTTCACTCTCCCGCCTAGGGATGGCAAAAACAATAACATCGATGCTTTTAAAACATTACATTAGGCTTGACTCTCCCACCTAGGGATGGAAAAAACATTGATGTTTTTAAAACATTACATTATGCTTCACTTTCCCGCCTAGGGATGACAAAAAAAAACATCGATGTGTTCCATCAGAAACATAGATTTATTAACATCGATATTTTGCTTTCACATGGATGTTTTGTTCCTAGAGCACGGATGGGGATACTTTCATGTTGGACGGTCGTATTTATTTCTTTGGTTCCAAATAAGTCTGTACCCAAAACACTATCCTTGAAAAGTTTGTAGATTATTGGCAGAAAACCTCTCACCGCGAGTTTAGTATGGACTTTCAACCAACTTCTTACCCATCACGTGGCGGGGGGGAGTGCCCCGCGATGGCGCCAATTTTTTGGAATCATGTTTCTAATTACTATTAATATTATTATTATTATAGATTAGTATTGTCCCTTATCGTAACAATTCGACACCGATCTCGTAAAGGTCGGTGTACGAAAGCGAAGAACGAGCCACTGGAATAAGAACGCATCAAATTCGTCAAATCCATTTTAAATTATATTTGAATTGGTTCAATGAAATTTTATATTATTCGGTAGTTCGAGAGCCGCGGCCTGGTCAAGAAAATGGACACGCATAGCGAAGCGTCATTTCGCCCTCAGAGTTTGAAGTTTTAAATCTGATGCCTTTCCGCTCGCGAGCAAGTGTTGTCGTTCGCCATCATGCTAAAGCGAGCCTATTCCTTCAAGTTCGTTACGGCAAAGGAGAAGAGCCAAGTCTTTTACTTTCTCCGTCTTACTTCATTTTAAGAGAAAGTATTGTAATTGTGCGCCGGAAAACGGCGAATTTTCGACGCATTATTATTACCGCACCCTATTGGTGGGTCCTGGTAACGAAAAAGTGCATAAATCTTGTTCCTGTATATAGAAAATTACTTTCTATAGCAGGTTATGTGGTCAGGCTCCATGTTTTGTGTGTCCTTTATACCGAAATATACATAGACGGCAAAACGTCTGTACGTTGTCCGTCTGAGGTCAACGCTAGCACCAAAACACATCAGCCGATTTTCTCTAAAATAGATATTCTTCGACCTTTCTCAAGGAACTCGAGGCCTTCTCATTTTTAAATGGATATTTTGATTTCTAGACACACCTTCCATTAAGTCGCCAGAAAATTTTCAGACTTTTCTCAAAAATGGATTCAAATTGTTTTATGAAACTTTGATCTCATATTCATACAGCATAAAGCACGTTTAGAGAATGGGGCAGGTCACATTTTCTTTAAACTCTCTGAATTTTCATAAATTGCTTAAGTAAGAAATGAAGCGAAAAAGTACGTCTTGTTGTAGCACCAATAGTGTGATGCCGATCCTGTGGCCGAGATCGCTGAGGCAGTAGTGTCGTAGCAATCTCGGACCGAAGGGTCGCGGGTGCGAGTCCCGCCTAGGGCATGGTTGCTTTTGTGTTCGTCCTTTCACCCCTTATCACCATATCGTTTCATCTTCACAGATACCGTAACGTTAACTCAAATAGTAGTCGTTAATGACCTAGCAGTTAATGCGAAGTTAATGTTAAGAATGAAATGAGCGCTAAGCTTGATGAAAAATAGTTTTTATATTTGGGACAACTGTATTTATAGGCCGATCCGGAGGCCGAGATCGCTAAGGCAGTAGTGTTGTAGCGATCTCGGACCGAAGGGTCGCGGGTGCGAGTCCCGCCTAGGGCATGGTTGCATTTGTGTTCGTCCTTTCACCCCTTACCATCACCATACCGTTTCATCTTCACAGATACCATAACGTTAACTCCAATAGCGGTCGCTAATGACCTAGATGTGCCTCTAAAAACTTGGATTTTAAAACTTTCTTCCAATTCCTACTCTTCTCTTTCATCTTGCCCAGCCATTCCTTTGTACACTAGGTAAATCAGTCAATCTTTTTCCACGAATAAAATCAAGATATTCCAAAGACCTACTACATCCTCCTTAATTAGCTGTAAAGCAGGTTCCAACATTTCTAAATTCAATATTTATGTTTTTAATCCAAATATTGTATGTATTTTTCTGAAGGACCCTTCCTGGGTATCCTTAGTTGTTAGTTATTGTCTTATATTGTCAATATTATTGTTTTCAAACATTATACATGTATGTTGAAATGTAGTTTAAAAAAATTGTGTATACTATGTACATAAAAACCCTTAAAAGATATAATAATGTCTAACAAGGATAATAAAAACTATTTAAAAAAAACTAAATGTGGATGCGAACTCAAATCTTTGACCCCGGTGAATAAGCTGACAAGTCAAAAGAACTTCATTTTACTGAGGAGCAAAAAACAACTTTAAACAAATGCTATGAATAGGGATTAGTGATATTCAAACAAAACCTACACAAAAATAGTTTTGTTTGAATATCATTAATCCCTGATTTGATTCATTTAGCAGACTTGGATGGCCGAGGTGGCTAAAAGCGAGTACCGACTCAGCGCTTCGGTCCAAAGGGTCGCGGGTTCGAGTCCCGCCTTGGGCATGGTTGTTTGTCCCTTGACTTTGTATGTGTTGTCGCGGAGGGCCTCGCGTTCTGCTGACCCCAGATCAGAGGAGCCCGCAAGTGTGTTGGTCTAGTGTTTGGTCGAATATACGTCCCATCGGGACGTAAAGGTAACCGGATAAAAGCCCTAGAAAAAATTCATTTAAACGTTGTTTTTCTCTCTTGTAAAATTAAGTGTTTATGACTTATCAGTTTATTCCCGGGATCAAAGAAATAACCAAAAGGAAGCAAGTGTGCTATTTTATCCCCATGTGTGTGTGCAGGCGCACCGCGCCGTGCTGGCGTCCGTGTCGGACTACTTCCGCGCCATGTTCACGGACGCGATGCGCGAGGCCCGCCAGTCGGAGGTGCGCCTGCGCGGGGTGTCGGCGGCCGGCATGCGCCTGCTGCTCGACTACGCCTACACCGCGCGCCTCGCGCTCAACCTCGCCAACATCCAGGACGCCCTCGCCGCCGCCGCGCACACGCAGGTGCCGGCCGTCGTCGAGGCCTGCGCCTCCTACCTGCAGGTACGACACGACCAAACCCAGCCCTTCGTTGGCATCGGCAATGAAACAAAGAGAGATTCTGTTTGAAAGAGAGGTATGTCAAGTGAAATGGACGTGATAGAAGATAATTATTTTATCCATCGTGAGCACCAGAAATATTTAGCCTTTCATCTGCAATGAACTCAGTAACGAAGTTGAATAAATATTTTTGCTCTTGAAAACAGTAGGCTCCAACCGCAAACTTGCAGCCACCACTAGTCATCACCCCCGGCCACCACTTCCAGACCCCACCTCTCCGAACTCTACCTCTCCGAACTCTACCTCTCCGAACTCTACCTCTCCGAACTCTACCTCTCCGAACTCTACCTCTCCGAACTCCACCTCTCCGAACTCCACCTCTCCGGACCCTACCTCTCCGGACCCTACCTCTCCGGACCCTCCCTCTCCGGACCCTCCCTCTCCGGACCCTCCCTCTCCGGACCCTCCCTCTCCGGACCCTCCCTCTCCGGACCCTGCCTCTCCGGACCCTGCCTCTCCGGACCCTGCCTCTCCGGACCCTGCCTCTCCGGACCCTGCCTCTCCGGACCCTGCCTCTCCGGACCCTGCCTCTCCGGACCCTGCCTCTCCGGACCCCACCTCACCGGACCCCACCTCACCCGACCCCACCTCACCGGACCCCACCTCACCGGACCCCACCTCACCGGCCTCCGCCCACCGCCTCCGCTCACCGCCTCCGCTCACCGCCTCCGCCCACCGCCCACCGCCACCGCCCACCGCCCACCGCCCACCGCCTCCGCTCACCCCTCCGCTCAGCGCCTACAGACACCGCCTCAACTTCCAACCTTTGGGTGTTCGGGCATCTACCTTTCGGGCACCAACCCTTCGAATACCAAAAGTTTAACATTGCAAAAGTTCAATATTGATGATAGAGATTTTTCGATGTTTTTAAAATCTAATCTAAAAAATTAGATTTTTAAATAATGTCATGTACATTTTTTTTTGAAAAAAACAAGTATTTAATGTGTAATTTTTTCGTGAATTTAATGCAATTTATATTTCTTTCTCAAAAGCAGCTCAATATTTTTTCATTAAAATATTTCCTAGATGAATAAATAATGGTGCAGGTCATTTTTTGTTTACCTCTGAATTTTCAAAACTTGCAAAATTACCAGTCCAAGAAAGTACGTACTGTTGTAGCTCTTCTCATTTATTTTACAAATTACACCACCCTTTAGTTATTTGCAAGCTCAAATATAAAATTACAAGTGCTGTTGCTATGTAGTCTTCTTGTGTAATGTTGTACCTCCAACTCAAATATCTACTGTGTATTTTTATTAGTCTTTTTTAATATTAAACATTAGGGATACTAGAGAGGAAATGTGCAATTGAAAGAAATATTTATTATATATAAGTACAATACTTTGTAACAAGTTGATTTTTATTTTCTATGTAGTATTTTTATTGCATCCCCCTTGTCATTTGTAATTCTGTGAGACCTTACTGAATTTCTTGTTATTTCAATGCCACTACATGGCATATTGGCTTTTATATTCCCTTTTTCAGTCTGACATTTAACAGAACTTGTAGAATTGGTAATTGTTTGTTACTATACTATATTTTAAAACTACAGAGCCTGGTTGTAAAATATAATCCCTTCAAATATTTGTAATTAATGAAAACAAATACGTATATTTAAAAGGGTTAAATGCTTTAAATTGACATCAGCAACTTACTGAAACTTCTCCTCTTGGACATGAAATGCTTTCAAATAACTGATATATTTTTTATGATTCAGGCCCAGCTGGACTTGGAAAACTGTGTAGACATGGCAACTATTGCTGAGACTTACTCATTAGCAGGGTTGCGTAGCAGAGTGTATCGCTTCATGAGTGCCCATTTGCGAGAGTTGGCTGACTCCCCTGACTTCCAGAGGCTGGCACCACCACAGCTGGAACATTTATTGGCCTGTGATTTCCCTGTTGATTGTCCAGAGGACGAAGTTCTCCGGATATCTCTCAAGTAAGCTTTCAAACAATTTCAATTTCTGCTTGTTTACTTGTATGTATTTTTCATCAATAAATCACATTTCTATACTTAATGAATATTTCAGTCTGAAAAAACTAGATTTATCATCATGTTAAGTATTCCTTTCTTGAGCTATAACTATTCCTCTACTTTCTCTTTTCTTACTCTCTGAAATCATAAGTAAATTTAGAGAAAATTTAATGGAAAAAAAAATTGTGATTTAAATTATTGTAGAATATCATAAGTAATTAAATTTCTGAATATTGTAACCCTGTTACCTTATGATCAGATTTGGTATATATTCTTACGGATGGTACTATTAAAATAAATTAATCTCATTTGTCCTGTAGATGGTTGCATGGAGACACTGGTAGACTATCTTATGCTCCACGTCTTCTTCGGCGAATACATTTTCCAGAAATATCTCCAAGAGCTTTGGAAGCTGCATTGCAGAATGCTCTTCTTGGACATTCCTATCCAGAACTGCAGTTGTACAGACAGGTAAAAAATTAAAAATCTTTCAATAGTACATGATTGAAAATTCCATTTGTATTCTCTGAGGAAAGTATTCATGAGTAAAGACTAGTGCTGCAAGTACGAATTGCATTTGGATATATATAAAAAATTAATATTTATAGCAATAAGACTTTGTGTTGTACTGAATAAAGTGATCAATTTTATACTAAATATAATGAAATAGGAAAAATACTTGAATTAAGTTGATGATATGTTAATAAGATTCTTACTTTAAATCAGAATTGTGCCAGTCTTTAATTTCACATCCACACTTGTTTTTTTGTTTGAAATCTTGATGTAGTCTCCAAGAATTTTTTCTTAGAAGATTATGTAGACAATGTAATCTATGTACACCGGGAAATATTTCACTTCAAATAACCAAAAAAGGTATAATAAATAATAGTAATAATAATAATAATAATAATGATGATAATAATGATGATGATGATGATGATGATGATGATAATCATGATAAATATAATAATCCCTTTTTTTATTTGAAGTTTTATTTTCAGTTCAAGTAAAAATATGTAAACAAATTCCATATGTTTCATTACCAAGATTTTCAGATCTCTGAAATGCTAAAGGGTTGGTAGAATGTAATAATGAATATATAGAACTTAAAAAAATATTCTTAAATGGAAAGTCAAAAATTATAAAAAATTACTTTTCTGAATGAACTAAATACACACAGAAAGTCACATGGCACCATCATATAACATTAGAGTTGACACATAACATATCGTGAAAACTTGTTAAAGTTACTGCAAAAATACTGAAAGATGAAACAGAATTTCTAAAAAACAAACATACAACTCAAATAAAAATGGATATTAATAAATCATTAAATTATCAATGATACATTGTATTTGTATATTTTTTATTTTTTCCTAACACACTAGGGAGTTTTCTTTTTTCTGAAATTCTGTTTCAAATTTTTGTATTTTTTAAATATTCTAGTGCACATCCCTCTCTCTCTCTCTCTCTGCACTCCCTTGCTAAGATGATGTATTACCTTTGCCCACGTAGATTTCACAGTGTACATTGTCTACACATTATTTAAATAATGTCACAAATCCTTGAATGCAGGTAATTCATGATTCTTGTTGTTACATTAGTTTTTTGAATATTCATTTTAACATAATAAAATAAATACACATCACGTACTGAAAGAACTGTGGTTTCTGCAAAATTATCAAACAGCATAACTCTTTTTCACTGCCTTTTTCTCTCCAAGAATGTGAAGATTTCATGGAATACAAAGCAAATTTCTTTTCCCATTTTAGTCACAAATGTGCTTTGAAACTTGAATGATACTTAAGGACAAATATTGTTTTCGATTTGAGTACAAATTATCAAACATATATGTAACTGTATAGTATAGATTAGATTAGATTAGATTAGGGGAGAGTCACTGTGGATCAAGGTGGGGGCAATGCCTTCCCCCCCCCCCCCCCCAGGCCTAGAGCTTTCATTTACCTTCCTTTATTTGGAAAACTTTATTTAAATATTTATTTATGTTTGAATTATGTAATTATTTAAACAATAATATTGAATATTATATCTACAGCATATAAGTAGTATTCAAAATAATAAAAAATATGTTTATTTTTTAACAAAAATCTTTGATTTTTGTAACCCTGTTTCCCCCCCACCCCACCCCCTTGATTGGTTGGATCATCCCCTGGCGATAGTCAAGCTAAGCGGTGAACATTTCTTCAATCCTAATTTTCACAACAATAATAAAAGTTATTTAATGAATTGCAGTGCAACTTCATTCAATGAACACATTTCCTGTTGTATAACTGAAATACAGCAAAAGCCATAAAGGTACTAAAGCTGAAATCTTAAACTTTCTGGAGTTCTAAAGTATTCATTTCATTAGCGTTGTACTTCTGATGGAATTTTTCAATAAAATATAATTACTTTAATGAAATATATACAACACCATATGTTGCGGAATAATAACATAATATTGCATTAAACAAGCACATAAAACGTGTTATTTTGATTTAAAATTACAACTTTTTTATGCAGATTCATTTAGTTATGCTGCATTGTAAATGCCACCCCTTTTCTACTTTTAAGAAGTTTCTTTTTTTGAGAATTTGTTCTGTTATTTCTATTCCTATTTCTTACCAGTCTCCCACCCAGTAATTTTGCAACAGTGTGATTCTGTATTGAGTGCACTTGAAATCCATTTTCATCCATTGTCAAACAAAAATAGTTGAATGTACATTATATTTTTCTTGAATTTTTTTTCATTTAATATTTTTTGGGGGCAAAAATGACATTTCATATACACGTGCAGTGAAAATGTATAAAGAATGCAAAATTGAAAGTATAAATGTAGAAAGAACAAAGGAAGGCAGTTTATTCATAAATAATTTGCAATAAGGAGATATTCAAAATTGTTCATATAATTAGTGTTGTAAGAAACCCATATTATATATTAATGGGAATATTTAAAAAGAGTTTAAACAAACAAAGTATACAAAATTTGAGTGTAAACAAAGTAAAAAAAACAAACAAAAAATACAAATTAAAAAATAAGCATATATAAAATGTATATTAGTATATTGTGCTGTAGGTGTCATATACCCAGTTAGTCTAATGCATACATATTACACTAGTCAGTAATATTACTTCAAAAAATGTCTTATTGTAATGAGTTGTGCCCTGAATCTTTAAAACAACACAATTCTCCATGTTCATTTTGAGCAATGTTTTTCTTTCTTTTCTTTCATTGTTTTTAAGCTTGAGGCTGAATGCTATCTCATCATTTCACAAATCATGAATAATAAAATGTAATGCTGCCAAATCAGGCGATATTTGTTGTGTCATATTATTCACCTCTAAAATATGTTTCTTTTTATTCTTATTAAATAATAATAACTCAAGAAATACATTGTTTACTTTAATGAATTTCAAGAGATTTTGGAAAGAAAGTTCGTGGAGTATGTATTTCGAGAATTGGGATGCTGATATTGTAAAACAAATTAACACAAACAAAATATCAAAGAGTCTTCACTAAAATCTACAAGAAAAACAAGCATTGTCAGCTTTATTTGTTTATTTAATATCACAAAAATTAACAAGTATGAATAATTAATAAAGTTAAAAGTAGGAAACAATGCCATTCTGGGAGGGAAAGGAAAACTATATTTAGTGTTCTAACTTTAGGTTAGAATTATCCCAGCATTTGCTCAATGGTTCAAGAAAAATTGCTTGCAAAACCCAATATGGTATCTGCTTAGTATTTATATCAATGTGTCAGAAATCTGGAAGGTTGATAAACGAACAAGAGGGAAGCTATTAAGCCTTGAAATGGACTACTGGCATAGAAGTTGCTGTTACAGCATACATGACAGAATCAGGAACAATGACATAACAAAGAAAATGGATGTAAAGAAATCTATCCTTGACGAAATAGAGGGGAAAGAAAACAAATTGTTTGGTATGGTCATGTTATACGAATGTCAGCTGAAAGATGCCCAAAACGAGTCCTACAATGAGTACTGACAGAAAGACAAAAGAGAGAAAGACCCAGACTTGCATGGCAGCAGGGAGTGCGAGAGGCAATGACGGCAAGAGAAATGCAGGAAGATCTATGGTCAAATAGAGTGGCATGGAGACTGAGAGCAGAGATATGGCGACTGCTGTAGAGCAACTCTGTATATGTATATTTATATGTATGTGTGTGTGTGCACATGTGTGTGTATAATGTTAAATACCACTTATAAATTATAAAATTCTTTCTTTGTATTACCTTTAAAATTGTACTCAATGTAATAATTTTAAAATGGAATATAATAATAATCAGGCATTAAAAAATTTAATTGAAAGAAAAACTTGGAAAGAAATTCTTTGAGTTAATTTCAGCCTCTGTCAGTTACAATGAACAATGAATATACTATATCTGACAGTTGCATGTTAAAAATGACCATTGTATTATCATTCTTGAGAATCAAAATTGGATTTATAAAAGTGAGTGCATTTTCCAACTACAAGCCTGTACATAAAAACGCAAGTTTTGTTACACTTGGGCTATATGTTTAGTGACAAGAAATCTGTTGTAAAGTAGTAGAAAATAATTGAATATAATATGTTGAATAATGATAAGTTGAAGAAAAAAAATCAGAACTGATGCCTGAAAAGAAAAATTTTGATAAAACTCCTCACATTGTGTGCTAAATGTGTTCCAAGATATTGGAATTACTGGTACTAAACTATCAAAATTAAATGAAATTATAAGATATACCTATGATGCAGGGTGAATACAACATTAACACTATTAATTATGTTTCTTCTGATACTTTGTAAATGTAATTCAAACGTATACCAAGAAGAGAAGCATCAAATTATCAAATTTGTGTGAAGATGTAAAAATCCAATTTGACAATTCCTGAGAGCTCTGATGTATGTTGAATATGTTTAAATAAATCAATTATAATTTTAACAGCTCTTCATATCTTATTATTAATATTGATTACTACTCCCTCAATGAAATGTGACCATGCTTTGTAGGTGGGAAATTTCATTAGAGTTTGTAGGTAGGGCAACTTGACATAATGTCCTTAATTTAAATTAGAATATAATTAATGCATGTTATATTTAAATGTTATTACAAAAACATTATTTCCATTACCAATCTATTTTTTTATTATGTCAAATACTATTAATTTACTGATTAAAAGCAAATTGCTTTTAATACACTGTTCCCTCAGAAGTAAATAATATTAAAAAGAAAATAATGAACATAGAGATTCTGCAATAAAAAAAGATGTAATCTGGTAGATATTGTTAAATATATTACCTTCTGCTGTCATTTTAATTAAATATATTTCTTTTCATAAACCAAAAAGCATGTTATTCTTTATTTCTGTTGTATTTCTTTTGTTATGTTTTATTGTGTTGAGCCTTTCAAATAATAAATGTACATTCTTTGTAAAAACTGTAAAGTAATTTGAAATTTTACTATGTAATATTTTTATACTGAAAAAGTTTTCAATTGTGTTCAATTCTTACAAATAATTATTTTCTAATAGATCTGGAAGACTGTGAATAGTAGAACATAGATATAAACATTTCTGCTAATTGACTTTCTCTTACAATGTTTTAAAGAAGAATATCTAATAAAATAATTATATTTTAACAATTTTGTGAATGTGTGGAAAATGATGCATACATTGAAATGGAAAAATGTGTGGGAGTAGTGAATTGAAATCTTAAGAGGACACATTTACGATGATGTAAGAGAATTTGAAATAATCGATAAAAAGAACTTAAAAAATATAGTAGAAGAATTATCATGTTTATTAATAATGTTATTTGCTGTTCCGAGAGTTTGTTATGAATTGTTATAAAAGGATGGAGAAACTTACAAATGTAGTAAAAGGATGGAAATAGTTACAAATATTGTAAAAGATTTTTACAAGTTTTAATTCTTTAACCCCTTCATTATCAACAGGATAGCATGTTTATAAAAATGATTTTATGTTCACAAATAATGCTTTTAAAATAATATTATCCTTCGGGTTTATTTTTTCAGGTGCTTGCTGAAGCTTGTCGCCAGGCACGTCCCCGATGTCCTGCCATTACGAATGGTGCTTCACCTTTAGTTAATTCAAGGGGCATGGAACTAGCTGTTGTAAAAGTTGGAGGCTTCAGCATTGCTGGCATCACCAATGAAATCACATACCTGCTGCCCAGTACAGGTCGATGGAGGCACCTGACAACCATTCCTCATGTTGAACAGTGCAATTTTGGCACTGCTACTCTTGGCAATGAGCTGTATGTTGTTGGAGGTTGTTTCAATCAGTCTTTACAGGTTAGTAAAAAATAAATATAGAGACCAACAGGAAAAAGAAATTGAAATTTAGATAAAAATGAATTTCTGCAATTGTATTCCAAAACATTTAGTTATGAGTAATTTACATCATCTCATTACAATAAGTGACATAACATTTCTACAAATATGTTTTCACTGTTCCACAATAAAAAAAGAAAACTAAAATATGAAAAAGTAGATGGAAAACAATATTTTTTTGCCATGACTTTATGTGAAAAAAGGAAACAAGAAGTACTAAAATTATTCCTAAATCATTTAACCATACTGTTTGCCAATTTAAAAAAATGATTTTTAACTAAAATAATTTAGAAACGATTTTTAAATAGCAATAATCATGAAGGGAAATTTGCACCAATTGATAATTCATCATCATTAGACATTGGATATTAGTCTCTCAAACTTCTATTTTAGAAATCTAAAACAGAAAGGGAAAAAATTTCCTGAAAGGGAAAAAATTTGTGGTTTCTTTTAACAGGCAGTATAAATAGGAATAAGAAAATATAATTTTCAATTTATTAAATATCAATCTGTTGTATTGAAAATATGAATATGTAGTATTAAATGAAACTCTGCTAAAACATCTGTGACATTTCTCACTCAGAATAATTAAAATGTAGAAAATGATCTTTTATTTCAACCCTTAGTGTTAAGTGTCACAATTCTTTAATTATCTTTTTTTCTTTTGAAGTAGCCTGCAGCATGGGTAATCTGTAATTTTTATTTAATACCTACATTTTTCACCTTTATTCTGATTTTCTGCCTAGAATCACTTTCTTTTATTTATTTAACATTCGCATTAGTTGTGGATTATTAACAATTTTTTTTTCTTCAAGAGAAATAAGAATAATACGAAAATTGTTTAAAAACTGAACTTGTGACTAGAATCAAGTTTCAGTAGTTTTAAATTCAGTAAAATTAAGAGCACTTAGGAAAATATTTACATGAAATTTTATATTTTACTACAAATGATATACTTAAATTCTTCAGAGCATTTTGAGTAAATGTAATCATATAAGATATTTGAAATTTTTTATGTGGTTTATTTTTAGGAGAACATTCATCCATTTGGGTTCCGATATAGTCCTCGTGCCAATAAGTGGAGTACAATGGCACCAATGCAGCGAGAAAGATGTCGATTCTCTCTCAATGTTCTCAGAGGGTATCTGTATGCTGTTGGGGGAGCATCAGAAACAGAACTGGATTCCCCTGATGAAACAGATGTGAGTGAAAATGTACTTTCTTTTTGGCTTTGCTTTCTGGATTCGTATGTTTTGAAATAATTGATGAATATGTTTCTAAGCAATGAATGTTTTGTTTAAATGTGAAGTTATTTTCCAGCTTTCAGTGAAGTGTTGAAATTAGTGATATCAGTAAAAATAGGTAATAAATGTGTATTTTTTAATATCTGATCCAACTATTTAGAGTGGCTGTAGATAGCTGACAAATATGAGGAAGGCATTTCATTCAAGAGTTTTTATTTGATAAAGAATTATCTGGATTTGTCATCATGAACAATTGTTAATTACGTCATTGTAGAAGAATACATTTCCATTCTAAATTCCAAAATTAATTGTTTCATAAGAGCCACAGGCATGCGCACAGAGGAGGCCAGAGAAATGGTGTCCCTTCTGAAAATTCTGAAAGAGACCCTGTAGCCTTACAAATTAAATATTTTATTTCCTTTTAATCAATCCCTGATTTTCCCCTTTCTTATCCTGTCAGTTCGGGATATAGTTTCAACACCTTTGGGCAAGAGGCTCTTCAAGCAATCTGGCTACTGTATAAGTGGCCATCCATAAATTATTTCGCAAATTTGGAGTGTTTTGAATATCCCCTCTCCCACCTGCAACACACCCATAATGCACACTTGACAATCCCCCCCTCCTCCCCCAATATTTGCGTAATGCTTGTGACAACACCTCGCTCCCTTGGGAATGCGAGAAGTAAAAATAATTTATAGTACAGTAGAAACAATTTGCATTTATTAAAATTTATGATAAAGTTGGAATTAGTTGGCAGTACTGATTTCACCTAACAAATCTAATAACTTCAATTTACCTATGTTTTTAAAAATTAATTAGTTAATATGTTAAATTTTTTTGTACGACTCAAACAAAAAAGGAATTATTTCAACAAATGTTGAAAAATGTAAAACAATATCGATGTTAAATAACAATAAACTAATACCCCCCCCCCTACCCTTATGTAACATAGCATACTGCTTCCTCAAACCTCTTCCCCTCTCCCCTCTTTAGTGTTATGTAATTTATGGATGATACCTAAATGGTTTAACATAAAATCAATTGTATTTATTAATTGTGTCATTAGCAGTGGTGCACCCAAGGGGAACTCATGACGCTTCAGCCCCCACTCCCCCATTCAGAAGTCACTGATGCATATTCAAAAATAAAACTTTTACTAATTTTCTATACTAACAAAATTCATTCAATATGTCATTTGTAACATTATAAATAGTAACCACAAGTACACAAATATTATTGTATTTTAAATTCTGTGTGAAAGAAAATTCTTTATAAGTAAATATCAAGTCAGCTGAACACTATACCTATGGCGCCCCCAGAGAAAAATCCTGATAATTTCATTCTCATTGTATTTATTATTAATTTGACTAGTAAATATCTGATATGTAAATAAAAATGTTCAATGGCAAAGGAAGGCTTGAAATGTAGTTGGCCCCCTCCTCTTTTAGGTTGTGCATGTGCATGATAAAGGCTCATTGTGAAAAGATGCAATTATTCATTGAAAACCAGTATGAAAATGGTGCATAAAAAGAAATAAAATTATGTGTAAAGAATTCACAATTTCATTATTCAAGGTTGAAAAGAAAGTGTGTCATAACAAAACCAAATATATGAACAAACGTATCTTATAGGTTTGCATTTCTATGATTGAGGAGAATGAAAACTGTTTGTCGTACAGTGGTATGACCAAATAGTTTCTTTTATTAACAACAATCAAAACAATTCTCTTTTGGGTTACATATGTGTATTATCTTGTCTATAAACCATGGCGTTTTGTGATCCTATTGACTGCATCTTTAGGTGTACTAGAATACAGATTTTGTAATAATTACAAATGTTTCTTTCTTAAAATATAAACTTTAGAACAACTTTATAAAATTACAGAATTAATCAAGGGAAAACAAGAAGTATGATGCAACAAAAACTCTTATGGTATGAAATATTTTTAAAATCTTTAAGTACGAATCCCAAGTCTTACCCAAGACAAATAAAAAGACATTAAAAAAAATAAAAATAAAACAAAACTCTTGGGTACATGTAAAAATATTTGGGCATAATAAAATAAAATAAAATAAAATAAAAGTAAAATTAAATGGTTGAAAGTGATTAATCAATTCATTTAGGTCTTAACCAACACATCGACAAAAAAATGATAATAAAAAAAGTCTAGCGGGGGAAGAGGTGAAGGAAGGGCGAAGGAGTCACGCAGAGCAAGGAATAAACAAACAGTTGAAGAAACGAAAAAAAAAAAAAAAAAAATCCATTGAATTATTCTTTGAAAAGTAAATTCAATTTTGGTCAGAACATTATTATAGGCGTTAGTGAAAATATTGGATTCAGCATTACTATTGACAGGCTATGTTGTTGTAGTAAGTTTATTTTATTTTATTATGCCCAAATATTTTTAAATGTATCTAAGTGTGTGTGAGTGTTGATTTTTGTTTTTAATGTCTCTTTTATTTGTCTCAGGTTAGACTTGGGATTTTTACTTTTAGATTTTAAAAATATTTCATACCATAAGAGTTTTTGTTGTATCATACTTCTTATTTTTTCCCTTGATTAATTCTATTTAATTCTGTAAAATGTTATTCTATCATGTGTCAGTTGTAAAATGTTATTCTAAATTTTATATTTTAAGAAAGAAACATTTGCAATTTTTTTTTAAAATCTGTGCTACAGTAAAACTGGAGATACAGCCAATTGGGTCGTGAAATGTCATGGTTTATAGACAAGATAATAAACAAATGACCTAAAAATGAGTTATTTTGATTGTCGTTAATAAGAGAAGGATACCACTGTAGGAAAAATATTAAATTAGAAGACAATCTTTCTTGGTGTCCTCTGTTTATCAATAATGAAAACAGTTGTTATGTCTATATTAAAATAACTAGACAATTATGAATTGCATTGAAGCTGTTTGATAGCAGTCATTGGTACATTTAAAAATATTCTTCTTTTCCTTCCATTTTCCTTTTCAGCAATAACCTTCTATACCTTCTTTTCCTTTTTCTTTATTTTCATTGTCCTTATTTGATCTTCTGATGGTCTCAGTCTCAGTATTAGAGATTCAAAAAATTAAGCAAATGAGAAAAATGTAAGTGAATATTTACGAAACACTGAATATAATTTACACGGTTTAGAAACACAAACTACCATATTCATTATAATTTCTCTTAATTTTCTTTTCTACAGTATTGTCTTTATCATTTATGAATGTGGAGGAAAATTTATATTTAAGATGTGAGAGCAAAAGTACATAAAGCTGAAGAATATTTTAATACCATTGTTATAACAGTAATGAAGTCCATGAAATTATTGAGGTGTATAGATTTAGCATTAGTAAACTGATTGTTGGCCACAAATAAAACCATTAGGTACATTTTCTCAATGAAAGAGGTCTTTGAAGATTCAGAAAATGGACATAGGTAGTTTACTGCATTTCTAGAAGTTTTGTGGGAGATAGCTGAAATGTTTGTAGTAAATAAGTTTCAATAAAGCCATTTTAATTTTACCTAAATGTCATAAATAACACTAAGTCTGTGCTATGTGACCTGTGCAAGCTTCACTAACTATCTTTTAAGTTCTTTTTGTTGTTTTTTCTTTTCTTATTTTTCCAATGTTAAAATATTACCTGTGATTTTCATCTTTAGGTGTCTGCATGCGAGAGGTATGATCCAGCAACTGATAGTTGGGAGTGCATACGCTCCTTACCAGGCCTTCGCTCTCAACATGCTGGAGCTTCTCAAGGAGGCAAGCTAGTAGTATCAGGAGGATTAGATCGAGGACTAGTGCTTTCATCAGTATTGGCATACAATCCAGATTCGGATACATGGACACCACAAGCATCAATGCTGACACCAAGAGCAGATCATGCCCTTCTTGCTCTTGGCAATAAGTTGTATGCCTGTGGAGGCTGGTGGGTCAAATTTTTTTAATATATCTGTATCAAAGTAGTAGTATACTTAAACAATTTTTTTAAAATTTTATTTGTTTATTGGGTTTTATGAAAATCCTATTGGAAACTGACTCTATGAAAAATATGATTTGATAGTTTCAAATCATCATTGAAAAAATTTCAATTCTAGTAAATGATGTCAAGTCAATAAGTTAGTGCAGAGGCAGTATTTAAGCTGCCACTACATTTTTTTTAATTGAAATTTGTTAATAATTTGTTATGTCCTTCACTGTTGACCATAATCACAGTGACTAATAAACTTCTTTAATTCAAGCTAGGGTCAAATGAAGTCCACTTTTGATGACATCCCTTGAATTTTGCTCCAGAGGGAAACATATTGTTCTTTGCGTTTATAAAGAATTACAAATAGAGTGTGTGAATGTTCCTTCTTGTTTTATGTATTAATTCACTGGATTAATGCTTTTTCTTTTATTATTAGACAAAAAATGTTCAAACAAAACAACAAATAAATCATTTGTAGGCAACTTTTTTTGTTCTAATATAATCAGATATGTGGATTTAATCTTAACCAAATTACTACAGTATTATGGCATTGAAAACATGAACTACATAATAAAAACTGTCTGATCCTAGCACGATTAAATAATTATGCTTTGAAAGATTCTCCAAAAACGTTTGGCCAAATATTAAATTACTTCAGATAAGAGCACGTTTCTTCTGAAGTTAATTTTAAGCATATTTTGTTTAATAAACTCCTTTAATATTTCTAATGGTTAACATGTAAATGGTTAATTATTTACAAAAGAAATGAATACATTTGTTTACAAAGAAAAATTAACATAGAAATACAAAAGCAATTGAATTGTATAATGTAGATGCTTTTTTATTTCTGAGTTAACTTTTCTTTGGGAGCAAATATATTCATTTCTTTTGTAAATAATAAGCTATTTACATATTTCTGGAGTGTTTATATGTTTCTGAAATGCAAATTTTTGTATAGAAAGTCTTTTTTCAAATCAAATTTTGAGTGCTTATTGTGGCTCAAGCATTTGAAATCTCAAAAGAGTTTAGTATACAAAATATGTTCAAAATTGACTTAGATTATTTTCAAAGTATTGGTTTCCTCCCTGGACACCCTGAATAACATAATATTTATATCTATAGATCTTTATTTATATATCTATATCGCAGGGTTTTAGTTGTACTTCTTTTGCTCTGCCAAGAGATGTAGAGATTCTGAACTTCTTTCCAAAAAACGCAAAGAAAAAAGTCATCAACAACAACAAGAATTACATGTTCTATCACAATGTGCGTTGTCATAATTTAATTTCATCTTTTTTCAACATCAAGAAACTGTAATATGATAAGTAGAATAAGAAGGTAACATACTGAATTGCAGAATGAAAATAATTTTCATTAATTTGCAGAGCAATAAATTCTTTGTCTTAAAATATTTGCATTTTTTCTTAATATAGCAAGTTGTTCAATATTATATATAATAACATAATTACAAAACAATTGTCATTACATACAACAATAAAAAAATATCAAAGCTGTTTTGCCCAACTACTATTTTGCCATGTTGTTCAAATGGAATTTGATTTGCAGAAAGTTTTCTAGAAATTCATTAGCTTGAAAACCATATGTACTTATTTTAATTTAATTTTATTGAAAAGAAATTAAATTTATTCAAATTTGAAGTGTTCCCATCATGTACCATGTTTATTACCTTTAATGAAGAAACTTTCTTCATTGAAATATACGAAGAAATTCACATTAAACTCTTCATTAAAAGCAAAAATCATATGAAACACTTAAATGAACCCAGAGAAGATATAACCTTTTAATTATAATACTATATTTGATAAAAAGAATAACTTTTTAATAGAATAAAATTGTTTTTTAATTTTGTAATGTTATCAGATTAATATATATTTAATTTCCTTCATAGGTATGAAACAGGAGAAACAGGAAATAGAATTCTGGCAGATACAATTGATGCATATGATCCTGCCACTGACAGCTGGGAAGTAATAACTCATGTGCCCACTCCTCGATACCATGCTGGAATTGTTGGAGTGGGCAGTTGCATTTACTTCATTGGCGGATTTCATAGTGATGCAATGTTTGATCGAGCTACTGGTAAGTTTCCTGCATAAATTTACTCAATAATGTGGTAAGCAAAGTACAAAAGAATGACAAATTAGAGAAAGATGAAAAATGATGCAAAATAAATAATTGTTCTGTAAAATATTACAAGAATTAGAGATTGAAGACTGGACAGGAAAACAATTTTTATTTCAATGGTAACCAGAGCTGGAAAATTTGGTAAAATGTCTTACTTTTATAATTTTAAGTCTTAAAAATAGAAATCATATAATTGTGCATGTATTCATTTAAAAGATTTTCATTATTTTGATTCTTTCCTTCCTTTTTACCATCACTTCCTTTTTCTACTAACATTGATCTTCATCCACCATGAAACCTATCGGTAAGCCTGGACAACACATGGGCACTATCAAATTTTGTCATTCTCTACAAGCTCAGGCATGAAGTATTGAACGTAGGCTCAAGGCTCAGGAAGTTTTAAAAACAACTGCTAGAAAACGTAAACACTACTAGACAAGATAAGATTTCTTTTAGTGATGCCAACAGGCTTTCTTTAGGAAGAAATCTGTTAAAACAACAATGAAATTTTATTTTAAACATTTTTTTCAATTGAAAATTCTAATTAAGGTGAGATCTAATAAATGACTGTCAGATGATTTTTAGTCAAGGTTGGATATTACATCTTCTCAAGCATGTGATTACAAATATGTTGCTTGTAATTTGCGAATTCCCACTCTTGTAAAACATAGAATTTTATAAAAGAAAGAAATAAGAGCTTTTCTGCCAAAAATTCGGCATTTTCCAGTGCATGATTACATAACTTTCTCTTTTTACAAAGAATTTCGTAAGGTGAGAAAATAAAAATTGATGTGATTGAAAATATTTTAAGTGAATACTTAGTGTAATTTATTTAATGGTACACCAGGTTTATGAATATTAACTTCAAATTGCGAGTTAGATTGCTATTTGGGTTGATATCTTTAAAAAAATGATTCATTCATACTTAACGGTGGGAACATATTTTCATGTAATACTGATATTTATAGTTACAACACTCGACGTAGAAATCATGTTCATCAAGTGTCAGTATCAGCAGCTCACTACAAGAAATCCACATACAATACATGTATGTTACTTTACAATAGCCAGATGAAATTAAAGAATTAAAATTGATACACAAATTTAAGTTAAAAGTAAAATCTTTCCTGCTGCAAAACTGTTTCTATACAATTAAGAGACTATACTGATCGTCAAAAAGAAAAATACTATGTTTACTTTAACAAAACAATGATATAGTAGAATGAATTAGTTTACATTTGCGTTGTATAATTTTTAAGAAAGACTTAAATGCCTGTAGCAAGTAATGTACTTCAGCTTCCGGGTCAATGACCCCAATCTCGATCGGTTTTTTGTCCAGTTTCCCTGATCCATTGAGCAAATGCTGAGATGGCCCCTTGATTTGCTTCTGGATGTAAATGTAGCTTCACTATGCGCACGTTTTGTTGAGCTTTCCTTTTGCTTGTAGTGGTAGTAGAGCTTAGGGTGAGTTTCTATTTGTTTGCAATAGAGAAAAATCAAATCTATTCGTTTACCATTACAAATAAGTTTTCTATAATTCGGCAACGAAAATATCTAGTTTTTGAAATGTTCATCTCTCGCTTTTTTAAATTTGTTGTTGTTGTTATTGTTATTATTATTATTATTATTATTATTATTATTATTATTATTATTATTATTACTATTTCTATTACTATTACTATTTTTTCATCTTTCACCTATTAATAGTTAAATAGTTGGGAAGGGATTCTGAAACTCAAGAAAGTGTGCGCAGATGATTTTTTCCCCCCATATGTCACATACAGTTTTGGACTGTTTTTGACTAAATAAATAAAATTCAATAGCTATTTATGTTAAAACACTAGCAAATGTTTCAGGCAAAAAAAATAGGGTAGTTATTAGAAACAAAATATCATTACTAGGGACTGGATTTCAAAATAATGGGGAAAATGTATTTTTTTCCCATGTAGTCAGAAAGTAAGCTCATTTGGTATACATGCATGAAACGCCCTATTTCCTATTTAAACATAATTGTTTGATAGTTAACTTGCAAATTTTGCCTGATTTTTATTAACCATAATAGTTTAGCAAATTTCTTATATTTTGAAATTGTACTTGAAAAGGTTTATCATTAAACATATTTATTTACTATATTTAAATTAAGAAATTTAATTTTTAATTGTGTAATGTGAGTAAGTAAGGATAAGATATAAGTGATTCATTGCAATTCCCATTTCCTATATCTGAATTATATATCATATTTAACTTGAAAATCTCAGTTGATTTGAATATTACATGTCATCAAGTCCATTTTCAAAATTAGTTGTATTGATGAACTAACACAAATGACTTGAACTCTCCCAAGTCACAAATTTAAGTTAAAAGTAACGAGTTTACCCTAAAAATGTGAGGAAGACAGAATGTTAAAAAGAAAGGAACTTCCTTTTTCATAGTATGAAGGTGACTGTTTAAGGATTCTCAGAATTTTTTTCAAATATGGTTCTAATATTAATTCTTAATCAAATTTAGTATCAAACATTCCATTATGGAAGCTATTACTTCTCCCCAAATAGCATCAATTGAGTGATATTATTATAGTAAAGTTCTGGATGAATGTAATATGCAAAAAATTATGAGAAGCAGTGATATGGAAGATTAATATAAAACAATATAATATGTAAATTTTACATGGCATATTTGAATACATATTTTTTGTTTTTATGGCATAAGTACTTAAATATTTCAATGATTGTAAGTGCTTATAAATCTAGTCTGTAATAATTACTAACTGACAATTCACTTACAAAGTAGCAAACCTGCCTGTGAACAATCATTAATAAATTTGAGCCTTAGCTTTTGGGTAACACATTGATCGAAATAAAATTGTTATTTTGATTAATACTCTATTGGAAAAACTAAGTATGTTTGCATTCCTTTATGAAAAACATGTTTCCCTCTTTTCCTTATTCAGTAAAATTTCCATATTCTTTTATTTCTTTTTTAGTTTAAAATTATTTATTTAGTTTGGAATTTTCTTTAGCTTTCTTTCATAATACTTTTTTAAAAGTGTAGTTCTTTGTATATGGACTTACAATTGATGATCAAAGTTTTGAAATTAAAGAGGATAAAGAATATTATTTAAAAAATAAGACAAAATAAATACTAATTTTTATTATTTTGTAGATTTTTTTTAAAATTTCTATATTCACTCTCAAATCTCAAATAATTAATGAAATACATTTTCATTAATCAAAATTAGTGATTGTGGTCGTTCAGAATATTATTTGTGGAACCTGTTTATATGATTGTTATTGTCCATATTAGCTTACAAATCTTAAGAATAGCGAGTTGCTACTCATTCTTAATTCATTTTCAATCATTTTTGTTTGTGTGTTTTTATTTGTTTCAGTTTTTATTTGTTTCAATCATTTTTGTTAGTGTCTAATTCATGTGGTTTATAGTAACACATTTGATTCAACCAAATTCAGAAATAATAATTTTTAAAATCATATTATCAATACACAATTGTTACTGTTTAACATCTTTTGATCATTGTTTGCTGACAGTAAGCAAATTGCAAAGTTTTCTTAAAGTTGCAGAGATAGTTCATCAGTTAGGGGTGGATAGTTTAGGAATCATTTGACCCATGGACTAGACTTTCTTTATTCAAGAGATTTTTCAAATGACTATTGGTGGATCAGTTAACTCTTATAACCATGCATTTTTGTATATTATTACATTTTGATTTCAGACATAGCAATATTTTTCATTTTATTTATCTGGTAATTACATCTGCTCTTCATCAGTCTCATAATTTTATTTCTCAAGCATTGTCCTCTTAATGTTTGCATTAATTATATTTTAATAAAATGATTACAAAAATTGATTCCAACATGAATGATAACCATAATGTTTACAAAAATTATTTATTTTGACTATGTTATATTCAAATCAAATTACTTAAATGAATGCTACCAAGTGAACAACAGATGAAATTTCCTTATTTTAACATATTTTTTAAAAAATTTATCTATTCCTAGTCACAGTCCATTTCTTCTTCTTCCTATTAACAAGTTGAATCAGAAACTGTAAAAACACATTTTATGAAATTCTGTTACATTAGAAGCTTAGAGTCTTGTGAACTGATTTTTAGAAATAAAAATGGCACAAAGTTGAGAAAAAACACTTTTCAATATCTTTTCTATGTGCTTGTTCAAAGTATAAAGAAAAATTTGTATTTTCTCTGCCAGACAAAAGATTCCTTTACTTAAATTATATTAATGCAAATGCATATATCAATGTAAATTGGATTTCTCACATTGGAATAAGGAACAGACAATATGTTGTTTAATAGAAAGAAAATCCATGTGTTGTGCTGATTTTTCCTGTTCCCCTTGCCTGACCTAAATACTGTAAAAGAATCGGAAAAAATTGTTTATTCCATTAATATTTTCTGCTTGTCAATTGTCACTGATTTCATTTTCCTAATTGAGGTGCTTAGAGCCAGAGTGGGCTCGGCCTTGATTAGCATATCTCTGTCTTCAGTTGATGAGCTTGATCTCTATGGCTCACATGGCCTGGACCAGATCGGCCTTCTGTTCACTACTGCTAGAATTCCATTTGTACCATTCTGTCTTTCAAAAGGTTGGCTTGACAAAGCCTCTTTAAAATTAAGGGTTGTCTTACTCTGGTTCTAAACTTTTCAATTATGAACTTTTCCTGTTTAATGATTTTCAAGATATTGTTTAATTACGATGGCCTGTTTTGTCTGTTGTCAGCTGTAATTGAATATTACAACCTTGATACTGGACAGTGGACCACTGGTGATCGTTATCCACAAGAAATTTGGGAGCATGCATGTGTGACTCTATACATACCTCGGTGTCGTGATGACATGGAAGTTATGGACACTCCAACATCTGCACAGACTCGATAGCTAATGTGTCATAACATGTGTTTCATCTTTGACTGCTCATTTTCCTTTTTCAAGAACTTGTCAAGAACATTTGACAAGAATATTTAATTCATGTGGTGCCATTGCAGGCTTCTCTTGTGTTTAACATTTTCATAAATATTTTATAATAAACTATGAATATTCATGAACTTTTTCAACTCAGAGCTCTCTATTTTTGGAGTTAAAGTTGAAGATTGGCTGATGCTTTGAAATGTACATGGCAATGTTATATTGTTAAATTACAAATCGCTCTTCAGAGTCAGTCATATGTACATACTTAAGTAGTAGTTCTAGTTCCAGATGTGTTCCTTGTGTAAATTTCATGTTATGTGATGTATAAAACTGTTATTATAATATTGTAGGTAAATATTATGTTTAAATTTTATGACTTGGAAGATCTTCAATTTTTGACACCAAGGTAATACTCTTAAATTACATTTTTATGAACCTATAATGAAAATTCTCACTCTAACTTGTTAAGAAATGTTCATATAATTTATACAATATAATTGTACATCTGTTGCCATTCAGATTTGATATAAGATTATATACATTCTAAAAAGGAGAAAAAATAGAATAATAATTATATTACATTAAGAAGTTCATGTTTGTTAAACTTTTCTTCGAAATTGTGTACAACATTTTTCTAAAATGAAAGGTATGCATAAATATACAATTTCAATGTGTACCTTATGCTCAACAACTAAGCCTTACTTGAAAATCCATTGTCAGATAAATGTATTTTTCTTAAAATATTCAATTTTCTTGTTCACAAGAGAATTTGTTATCATTCAAAATGTAGTAAAATGTTATGGTAGAAACTAAATAAATAAATGGATATTGTTATGCTATTTTCAGCGACACACAATCAGTATATGGTATTATAACCAAAGTAATCTAGTAATATTACGCATTATCTTAAACCATTTATCAATTTAATTTTGATGTTTCTGGAGTTCCAAGAAACAAAAAAATTTGAATTTTGAAATTTGATGTATTTTCCTTCATTAAATATTACTCATAGATATTAAATAATGTTACAACATAACTATAAAATGGCAGTCTTGAATTTATACTGTATTGTTATTTTAAGACATTTTAAGATGTAAGTGGCCAGAGAGAAGAGGAAAAATTCAATTGACTTGAAATGAATCTAACCCATTTATCTCCTTTGGCCAGTATAATTCACTAAAATTACCAAAAAAGTATTTCTGTGCAAAGTGTCCAAAAATTTTGTACACATTAATTGAATTACATTGTGAAGGGCATTTATCAAGTCAGTCAACATGCATTTTTGTGTGCATTGATTAATTATGTTTCATTACAGTAAACTATTCTTCTTAAGAACTTGAACAATATATTACAAACTTGCACAATAGTTAAAAACATTAATGAAATAGTAAACCTTATATTCGTGAGTGGAAGCAGAGAGTATATGTGATTATCAAACGAATGCAATTAAATCAGCACCCACTGCTGGAATTGCAGTTCTGATCAATACAAACAAAGTATCAGTTATATATTAGAGATAAGGATCCAACAGCATTTCTTGAAGAGTATTTTCCATGCAGTGCATTAGAACAGAATTGAACTGACTTGAATATACTTTTTCATGTAAGCAAAACAAGCCATATCGTAAATAATAAGATTGAATGTTAATTTATTAATAAAAATCATGTTAATGTTTATTAAGTGGGCTTTCATTAATTCTATATTAATGTTAAAAAATGTTTTACTTTTCTAGTCTAATAGAATTCTATTTTCTGTCGCTAGACTTGTCTTTTAAATTTATACTCTTTGATGTTGACTGTTAAAATATGTATTGAATTTTCTGAAGTTAAATCAATTGATAAGTTTAATATTCTTTGTTTTAGAACAGAATATGATGCTTTATGTATTTTTTCTCTTGTCACAACTTTGCTTTCAATAAACTTTTGTGTTATTTATGTTTTGCGAGTCCTTTTGGTAGTAAATTAAAAGCATACACTTAATTTGTAATTGATACTATAAGCCTATTACAGAAATTATTAACATGAAGTGCAGTATATTCTTATTCCAGTGTTCAGTAATAAGCAGAAATATAGAAAAGGATATATTAATATGGGCTTTATTGTTATTTGGTAGACCAAAGTTACAATTGAAAAGCAATATTTTAAGACATTAAAAACAAGTTTATTCCACCACAATGTTTCTATTCCTGTTCATACCAATTATTTTCCTTTCAATTAATTCCGGCTAGTTCCAACAACGCTCCCTAGGTAGCGTGTGATACCAACCATTTAGTTTTCCATTTGTCCGCAGCAAGCAGCAGTGTCCACAAGGTCGTAAGCCGATCGCTCAGTGCATTGGGAGACAGTATCGTGGATGTTACTTTGTTGTTGCATTAGGCAGGCGTTTGTTTGTTTAAATGTCGGTATATTTCCGCATTATCGGCGTGTGCTCACGAAATTAGAAGTATGGAATATGTGGTCTGTGATCTTGCGAAATACATTGTAATGCAGCCTTTCAAGGCACGAAACTAGCGGCCGTGATATCCCGTTAAGCCAATGAGCAGCAACAGAGACCTTCCAGTAACATCATCAAAAGGGAATGTAGAGTGCTTGTGTGAATTGAATGATCCATGGCTGTGAATTGCAGTGAAAAGTGTTTTACCAAATGTCTATTAAGCAGTAAACAGTGCTACGTCTGTTATATAGACGTATTAATTTGTGAATTTTAAGTTAAATTTCTGGTCCGGAATGCCTGGAAGTCGCTCGAGTAACGATCCCGATCATAAGTCACCACGCGAAAGCGGCGAAGATTCAGAAGATGAGAGTGAAATTCTGGAAGAAAGTCCCTGTGGAAGGTGGTTGAAACGCCGAGAAGAGGTTAGTCCAGTATTTTTTTGTTAAGTTATCTTTTAATTTTTATGGAAGTGGCATGGAAGAGCCGTATCGATAAGAACGTTTGTTTACTAAGATACGAGTACTACGACTTCCATTCACAACGTTTTGCATGTTTTAGATGCTACCACAACGTATATTAAGAAGTCTATCGGTGTGCATGCGTCTGTAGAGAGCATTGTTTTAATATCCTGATGCTTAACTATCGTGTATTGGTTTTTAAAATGTATTGTTGAGTTCTACAGTTGCATGCATAATGACATTGCTGCGCGCCTATGCGAAATCGTTACTTTCATCGTTCAATAATAGGATTTCCTACTCCCAGCGTGTAACGATCTTCCTAGTTAACGCGTGCCAAGCTTCTCATGGGCCGGCGTCACCGTTGTCTCATTTCTTCTTTTTTTTATTCCGCTTGCATCAAATTTTTATTCCTACGTGAACATCCAACGTGCATTCTGGCCACGGAAATAAACACTACTGCAGTACGAGACCGCGTGTCTTAATTCATTTGTTTCTTGCCGATGCTGTGTTGCTCCTCTACCCAGCATGACCACGCATGTGATGTTTATCATCATTGTTCGAAACGACGTATGTTTCGTCCGTGGGTAGCGAACTATCACGGTAAAACAATGCCGACGAAAACGTTAGGGCGATTTTCGCCGGCTCGTGCCGCTCGCTACCACGCCTATGCGAGTTTGTTGCAATATTGATTGTTTGGCGCTAGCGTGTAGCGCCAGCGCGCGGGTCCGTTCGCAGTATGCTCTGCCCGCCTTAAATCTGTGTTGTCGGCGAAACATTGATTTTCTTCGCATGTGTGCGATAACGCCGTTCCCAACCGTTGCATGCTTTGAGTCCCCCCTTTTTTTTGTAGCTCTTTCTGTACAACGGTGAACGTTACGTTCTGCCTCCGCTTTGTTGACGTCGGCGGCGCTTCTCGCCGCTTGCACAACGCCCGGCAAGCGGCCCCAAACCCGCCGGCGCACGGCGGCGTGTTCCAACGTGTCCGCCGCGCGCGTCGCCCCCCCCCCCTCGTTCACGGCGAGGGCACGCGCACTCCCATCTCTGCGTCCCTTTCTCTCCGTCCCTCCCTCTCGCTTCCCGCGCGCTCGGAGTCTATCCACGGGGTGCGACGAGGGAACGGAAAAGACCCGACCCGCGGGAGGTCGGGTGCCCCGACGCACCTTCGGAGCCGGGACTGGGCGGGACCGGTTGGCTGGCGCGGCGACAGTGGCAGTGCCCATGCGGGTCGGGCCGGCTGGCTGGTTGGGCTGCCAGGTGTCACGGCGTGTTCGCGGTCGCCTCGTGCACTCCCGCGCGCGCCTCGCAAACAAATGCGCCAGGAATGTGGAGAATCGACGGTTGTGAGAATTGTCTGCGTTCCCTCCGCCCCTCTCCTCCGTTAGTGTTCGCTTTTACGTTGAAGTAATGCCGAATGCTTTGAAAAATAAAATGCTGCTTGCAATACCTGTTGTGCTTTGTCATTTGGTTCTGACATTTCTGGTTGGAAATGTTTGCGGGATGGAGTGTATTTTAATAATGTGAAAGAAAGTGAGGGACACGACGAAAGGTGAAGAGCTTTTAAAGTTCACTGCAGGTCACTTGAAAAAAGAAGTGCAAATGTTGTGCCGTTCCTAGCACAGCTACATTGAAGAACTGTTTAAACGGGAGAATTCGTATCTATAAAACATGTATTATTGCTTTGAACAAAGAACCAGAAAATTTAACGTTGTTCCAATGGAGCATGATATGCGTGATTACTCCCTTTTGGGTGCAAGGGACTACACTGAAATAAGTTTCCATTCATGTCATAATCTTAGTTTTGCTAACGAGAGCTTGAATGTTTACTGGATTTTAGAAGAGCGTTCTTATCACTACTACAATACTACAATATCGAATTTATTATATAATTATTTGATTTATTCCCTATCTTTGTTATAAGTGAGGGTTGTCATTTGCACCTCTGTGTCGTATCCTCCCTGAAACTTGTACGCAGAAAATTCCAATTTCTGCTCTTTTCTTTGATTAAATTGTTCTTTAGCCAGGATTAATCAGAGATTTTAGAAGTAACTTACCCTAAATATAGGTGAATTTCGCAAATATCTGAAGAAGAAATTAGTTGTCAAGATTCACTTCAACATTAGATTTACATTTAACAGGTAGTGCGTGTTTTTAGTAACCTTGAGGCTAATGCTTTAGAATAAAATTGTATTTAACATCTGAAATGAGTCATGGTGGTATTTGCTGTAATTACAAGGTATTGTTGGAAGTTTCTACGTCCATCTAAGTACGTATAGATGAATGTACGAACGTATGTACGTAGTCTTCACATCTTGAAGGTGTGCCTTTATAAGGGAACAATTAAACTCAAGTTTTGATATGCAAATCAACAGCATCGAAATGCTGAAGACCTCGCCGAAGAGACAGTTTTTTCGAAATATATCTCTGAAGAATATTATTTGTCCGTTTTCTTTTTTAAAGTTTCTGAGGTCAGTTATTGTCGTTGCCGACAAAGTATTGAAACGATGTACACGAACTGAAACGAATGGCATCGTTACAATATTGTGATTGTTACGAGATCTATGTTTAATTGAAAATGAAACGATTCAGAATACAACGATTTTTTGTACACAAGACAAAAAAAAAACAGAAAAAAATATAATAAAAAAACCGGATTCGTGCTGGTACACTGTAGCAGTGCTAACATAATACTGAGAAGTTTAGTCATCGCTGGTCAAAATTTACCGCTACATGGAGAAAACTAAATATATTTCATATCCAGGTCAGACAAAAGATTCTTCTGGCATCTACTTTTAGTTTGGAAGAGAAAAATATTAGAGAGTAAATTCATTATGTATTATTGAGACATGCGAATCAAACTTAAAACATTGTGACAATTCTTTTCTAGTGTCATGTGTAGATATTCCATCTCTTAAGGACCCAATTCTCGAGGCCGCAGAGGGTCGATTTGATTTCACGCCAGAGACAAGATCCGGGCGTATCGCCCGCCCTGTGCCATCAGGAAGGAACGGCGCCACGCCCCCCTGGTCGTGTGTGCGCCCAAGAAGACACATCGCCCCGCGTGTCACTTCTTTTCGAACGAGGCCCCGGGTGGCAGCGCCGCCTTGTGCACCGGCCAGAGCAGCTGTCGCGAGGCGAGGCGGCGGCGGCAGCTGCGTGCTGTTCGCGCGGGAAGCGCCAGCCGCGAAACCTCGACCCTGGCGGCGGACCTTGCGAATGAATGCACGGTGGGCGGGGACCGGTCCCGTGCACGCGGGAACGAATTCCGGCGGGCCTCGCAAGGACGCGCGGGCGACGGCGGGCGACAGCGCTGGAAGCGCACGGGACGGGTGGAAACAGGCAAAGGCTTGAGTTGGGAGGCTAGGAGGGCTTGGACATTGAGATTTTGGTTCGTTTTGTTGGGGGGCTCGAAAGAAAGGTATCGTTTCAAGGCAGGTGATGGTGGTCGTCGACAATTAGTTCCATTGAACATTCATCAACGAGCTTACTTTTTAGCAGTTGTCGTGAATGTGATTGGCGAAGGTTTAACGGTTGATCTTGGTTGATGTTCTAAAAAGTTTGAACTGAAAATTTGGTGTGGAATAATGTTTCATGTTGGTGAAGTTTTATTCGAAAATGTATGAGCAGGCTTACCAATCTCTCGGATATTTGGGGGACGGGGAGATGTTTCGCAGCGAAGTCTCCACGTCCCACGAAAAAGAATAATATCTTGTCATCGCAAAGAGAAAAAGAAAAGTTGAATGGCGTCGCCCTTGGACGCGCGTCTCGCACGTCGGAAGAGGCGAAGTCCCTGCCAGGGCCGGCGTCGGCCGTCGCGGCAGCAACCCGCCCAAGTACGCCCAATTGACTGGCGCCGCGCAAGTGCTCCCTCTCAAGTGGGTTCAAGACAAGCGGAGGTCGGCGGCGGGCACTGCGGCCTTGGCTGGCCGAGCGGGCGGGCGGGCGGCGCCGTGCCGGTTGCCCGCCCCGCCCCGCCCCCGTCCCGCCTCGCGGAATGCGCGCTCGTGCTCGCCCGCCGCGCCGGCGGCTTCCGGTGCGTGCGTGATTCACCCACCGCCGACTGACCGCGGCGCGGGTTGGGTCAACGAAAGAAATAAAGACAGCGGGTCCATGATGTAGATTTTTAAATGGAGAAATTGGAATGTGATTTCGGAGCGAGCATCAGCTGCCTTTTTTTTTGTCACTTGGGAAATTGAAGTGAAGTAACTTCTTGCGAGGGTCGGGATTGATATAAGGTAATTTGATTTTCTCCCACAAACCAGTGCAGAGATAACTTACGTGACCACGGACCGTGCCCTATTGCTGTGAAATCGAAGATGATGGGAGGGGTGGGTAATATCAGGGCTGGGAAAAGATGTACAACAAGGAAGTCCTTGTGCCATAGTACCGTCTGTTTGCTTCTTTCGATATCTTGGTCGTATTCCTACCCACTTAAGCATTTAAAAAGTTTAAGTTTGTATTCGCGTATCACGTACATTTGTATCGGGCCAGAGGAAGTAGGCAGACATGGTTGACCCGAACGAAATTAATTCATTTTTAATTAGCAAACTCTTTGTATCAGAAATTGGCCATGGGTTGTGCACGTCATACTACTTCGCTAGGTTTGCTATCACTCGCTAATTTGTATACTTGCGCAAGTGTAATTATTTTAATACTGATCGGTTTCGCTTATATAAAACGTTAGTCCTCGTTCTCAATTTCAGAGTCATCGACACGGTTTCGTACGTCTTCTAAATTTCACGATCAAAAGCGCTTCCAAACAAGCGGCCGTTAAATTTTAGAGGTCGTCGCGGAGCCTAAATTGCCGGGCGAATTGACTTGCAGCCGAGCGGTGGAAGTGGTTGCGGCAGGTGGGCTCTTGCCGCTTGTTAGTCCTGGAGGGTTAATTGCCCCGCGAGAAACCGGGAGTTATGCATTCCTTCTGCCGCCGCACGGTGACGTTGCAGTCTCGGGCGCACTCTGAATGCATACACATGCATTTTAAGTGTGCGCCGAGAGTTTGCTAGGGTTGTGGTAGGTTCATGCTAGAGGTAGGTACGCTCGTGGTGGTCTTGAATGCTGTACACGAAAACTTGTGGGGGAGGATCTCGCGTAAAAAAAAATAGAATTTCCGCACGCCTGCACACAGCCATTTGAGAGGTACATTCCCACAATATCGATGTAAAAATCGTTCAGGAATTCGGAATTGGTTGGAAGAGCTGACGCTCGGTGGAGCTGCGCTCCACCAGAAAAGTAAAACTTGTAATAACTATTGCACTGGTACTTGTAACTGGTATTGCAGGTTATTTGTTGAAGTTTTATCGTGAGATACTTTGAAATGCATGTGTGTAGGATGCTGTAAAACGCTTGGTGTTTTGGTTTTGTTATTCGAAACAAAGACCCACCTCCTCATTTTCCAAAACCATTCCATTGGCGTTTCGTTTGTTTCGAATTGTCTGGCTCAAAAGAGTTTGTCATTGCTGGATAAAATTCCAGGCGCTCACATTTTGTCTAGATAATTATGGCATGTTTAATGTAATTATGAATTAGTATAATGCAGGTCCACGAAATGTTTTTTTTTCTTTGGCACACGACTAGTCACATCTCTAAAGTTAAGTTTGCTGTGCTGAATTGAAAAATGCTTGCCAATTTTTCGTATCGCGTACGGTTTTAGTGCAACGCAGAAAATAAAAATTCGTTTTTTAGTGATTTCTTGATAGTAACCACGTAGTAATCGTGCAGTGCGTAAAGCACTGAAACATGACAGAATATTAATAGAGCTGATATCGTTTAAAATGGATGATGAAGTATACAAACATGGTTTTAAAAAACGAACGTTATGATGGTCCACGTATATACACCAGGCGTGTGTTCCCATATTAAAACCAACAGTAGTCACCCACCGTAGAGACACTCAATTGACCCTGTTACCCATTTTCCTCTTTTATTGATATCCTATTGACCCTGTTTTATCTCCTGATGAAACCGTTTTATTTGGTCTTCACTTATTGGTTGTAAGTTTTCTGGAGAGTATTAAAGATGACAATGGGGAAAATGTAACTTCGAGCTAATGTCACTTTCGAGTCTTTCGAATTTTTCGAAAATCGTTTTAACCATACTAATCGAACATGAACATTGCCCGGAAAATTGTTAATAACATCTGAATGAGCTCTACGCTAGTCACTATTTCTGAAGCCAGTATCCTTCATTCATCTACGAAAATGCCTTCTTTTACTCTTGTTTCTGATAACAATGGACGTTTCTAAAAAAAAATATTGAAAAGATGGGCCAATTTTGACCAAGGCTTTAACAAATGGGTATATTATTTTAAGTTTGTTATGCAAGGAGGGGTGAGATAATTTTCTGCGACTCGATCAAAGGGCAATTTATTTTATATTTGCCTTGGCACCCTTCTTCTCAGCCAAGCTGTAACTTCCCAGTGCCTGTCTCTAGTAATGAAGATCCACTCTCACAAGAAACACGATAAAGTGGTGAATCCTCCCGGTTGTTCCATGATTTTGAGATCATTTTCTGCACCCAAAGCATAGGAAGAACTGGTAGAAGTCTCTGGTAATGCTGTTGGTGGTATTGGATTCGGAACAATTGGTCCATGCAGCATGAGTCTCATTGCTGATGGTAGTTTTGGATATACGATTGTGTGACTTTTTTTATTCAATCCAGACATTTTATTCAGTTAAAAATCATAATTGTAATAATGACGCTGTTCAAACCAAAACAATATCAAAATGCGTAAATGAATGGCCACCGTTGAACCAATGTCTTAATTTTTTTACGCAAGTTTTATAAAAGTGGAACCAACGGTTTGGCTCGATCCCTTAATTTAACTTTAATATCATCCCGATTTATAGTTTTGATTTTGGAGTAATATCGCTTTTGTTTCTTAATAGCACAACATCCACATACGTAATCAAAACAGTTAAGATTGTTCAGAACCTCTTCTTAAATACAACTGAAGCTTTACATTTTCATCAATGACATCATTTTATAGCGCAACAACATTATACCCAGCGGACTAGAGTTACAAGAAATGTCACTCTATCGGCGTGCCCTGCTGCACACAGTATCAATGGAACGGTCAGTGCTGAGTTGCAGCATAGGATGTTTTTGATAAAGAACGGGGGGGGGGACAGAGCCCAGTTTTGTTATTGGTCGCCGTCGGTATGAATACCTTGCTACATAGTGGTGTTGAAATTCAGCGTGACAAACAGTTGCCTCAATCTTTCATTCCAACGATTTCAATGCGTGGTAGCAACATGTTAATGTCAAATGCTTATTATACAAAATATGGTACAGAGTATCGCAGCAATGTTATGCAAACACGATACGTAAGATAAAGTATAATTTTCTAAATGAAGACATTCGATATGATATAAATAATACACTATTTTGTGCTGCCAAAATCTGGTGTAATCAATACGTGGGTTGTTAAATTAATAGACATAGCTAATAATAGGACTACATCGAATTCAGCGCCGTATGTGACTTCAAATTTGGAATCGATATACAACTGCATGTGGTATATTGCTATTGGCAATCATATTACTGCCAATTATTATTTCTGTTATCATTTCTGTTTGGACCGCATGCATTTTCATTCACCGAATCACTCGTCCAAAACAACACATTTGGGTTGATACAGAGAGGTAGTTATAAACAAGCCACAAAGAAGGTTATTGTTTCCGTTTAATTCCGGGCACCCTCTCGTTGGTTCGTTTAATCAACGCACCTAAATGTCAACGTCCTACCCTTCGCCCTGTCCACTCCACCGTCGCCTCGCGACAGAGCTGCGCCCGGGGCGATGTGTGCGTGTGTGTGTCCGCCCGCCCGCGCTCCTGGGCGGTGTGTGTCCGCCTGCGTTCCTGGGCGATGTGTGTGTGTCCGCCCGCCCGCCTGCGCTCCTGGGCGATGTGTGTGTGTGTGTGTGTGTGTCCGCCTGCGCTCCTGGGCGATGTGTGTGTGTGTGTGTGTGTGTGTGTGTGTGTGTCCGCCTGCGCTCCTGGGCGGTTCCATCCGCGTGGGGCCAATTACGCCGTCCCCTAACGAGCCCGCTCCGCCCCATCGCTTGCCTGCCCGGCCGCCCGCCCGGCCGTCGGCGAAAGTGCCATAAAGCCCATTCCACGCAGCCGCCCGAGCGACGCGTTAAATGGGGAATAATCGAGAGAGGTAAGAGGACGAGAAAGAGAGAGAGAAGAGTCGAAGTGAGCTGGGTGAAACCAGACGGTCGACGCGGTTGATTCCTTTTCCGATGGGGATGTGTCGGAATGTTGGTTGGCTCGTTTCGTTTCAGTCGTGGGTTCGGAATCGGTAAAAAGACGGATGGTGCCTGGAAGTCGCCTTTGGATGACGAACGTTTTGCGCTGACTGCCTGTTTTTCTTGATCGATTTCTTGTGAATCAGTGATATGACTAGCCTGTTAATTGGATTGGATTTTCTGTTATGTTTTTGGTGTAATTTCATGTAATTACCTTCCACTACATCCCCGCTGTCTTGGCTCGCTCTTCCTTTGTAAGAGGCGTGGAACTGCATTGCACACAATGTACAAGTATATAACAATTTGTCATATTAACGTGCTATTGTAGTTTATGGTGTGATAAGCAACCTTTTCACGATATTCTGTTTGTTACAAATTATTTAGGTTAGCATGTAGTGCTATAATTCCGTGGTATTATTGTTAACTATATTTTATTTTAATAGTTTAGTGTTAGGTGATGAGTCAGACCTTACACTGCTAAGAAACGAATGCGACAAGAAGAATTAGCATTCATAATGCAAAACGCATGTTGCAACGAGTTCATCCTCCTCAATTTCACCCGTTTACATGTGTACTTTCCGTATTTATTTTTTATTCGGGGAACTTGCTGCGTACCACAAAAGCAACACATGATCTATGTTTATCAATCTAGGAAAACCACTCTTAATTTAATTTTCGCATGTTGGACGGGTTGAAATCTGTTCGTCGTTCCGGAAGAGATACAGATAACGCTCAGCAGAAGCGAGCTCAAATTTTGCCGAATCTGCGTCTCATGACTAGACGGAATTGATTTTCGACTTGGGAAGCAGGAAGATAAAAAGCGATAAGGTTTTGTTGAGCATGTTCTTTGTAATGTAGTGCTGGTTGGCTGCCAAGGAAGGAAGGCGTAAGAATAATGACTAAAGCGGCAATAATATATTGGCAATTATTTAGTATATGAGAATGTTGCGGGGATTCCTTGGGATATGTTCGCAAGGCTTTGTGGTTCTGAACTTACAGCGGAAGTTAATGCAGGACGGAAATGGCGAGTTCTTGAGCGAGCATGTTGAATAACTAACGCTGAACAGCATAGGAAAGAAACATCAACAACTTAGACTGCACATGCGGTAGCGTACAGCTTGATGGCTCTGCCTCGCCAATGCTGCTGCGACACAGGCGGCCGTAACTTCCGCTCCCGACGTTCAAGGAGGCGCCGCTACGCGTTGGGTGTCGATGACACTTGATGCTCTTGGAGCGCGGTAGTACCAATCGCATGGCATTCCGTTGGCATTCGCCTAGCCTCTCAATCGCTCCCACTCGCTCCCAACAATTCGCCATCTCGTGGATGAGGAGGAGGCAGAAGTCAAAGATTGGTGGCGAATGCTTCCTCTATGCTTTGCGAGATATATTCAACTACAAAACTTTTTCCTAAGCGATGCATGTTTAAAGAGGAAAGTGCTCGTCTATTTGGTGTTTTTGGAGCTAGTTTGTCAGGAAGCGTTACATTTTGAGGGGGTGGCGTATATGTTATGCACTGGTGCTAAGTGCTGTCCTACATGGTTTAGATCCTGCTTCGCGAAATTTACGTCACCTTCGTATTCATGCGATTTTTATTGAAATATTTTTTAATGTGTCATTGTTTGATTGTTCGTGCCTTTGACTGGACTCCTAATTTATTTTCCAAATGGACGCATGCAGTTGGATTTCAACAGTATAGGGAAGTGGTTGTAAGTCTATGGGCATGGTTTTAACCATGTTTTAATTGAAGAAATGAAATAATTCCCTTATTGTCATCTTAGTACCATACGTATGAGTGGGTCCGTTCTTGCGTGGTTCAAGGGAACTAATAGTGTAGAGCAGAATCGGTGTACCTGCGGGGATGCTGGCGAACAGGTTCAGAGAAATGATACTAGGATGTATCTGGCAATTGCGAAATTAGGAGTGTTGGTTGATATGTTTGACGTACCTTCACTTCTCACTCTACAGTCATTGGCTTCATACGCAATTCAAACCCTTAGCCGTCGTCGGCCATCAAGAAATGTTGCTGGAGCGTAGCCAATGCCGAATTATTGATATGCTGGAGGGAAGGCAGTCCACTTGCATTGCACTAAGAGGAGAGGACGGCCCGGCCTCGTAATGGATGCGCGCAAGGCGAGAGCACGAGTCGCGAGAAGAGCGTAACGCAGCCAGCGCGGCGTCCTCGTCCCGGATGACGAACGGCTGCGCCCCGGGGCTGGCGCGGGGGACCTTGCGCCGGGGGCGAGCCGCGAGGCTGCGCGGGGGCGAGCGGGCCGCAGGGGCCCTCGCTTCCTGTTCCTTCAGGGCCCCCCTCCGGCTGCCCTCGCATGCTTTCTCCCACGCGGCGTGGCGGAGAGCCGATACCGCGCTCTTGCTTAAGTTTCTCCGGGCTGGGAGAAGATTGGTGTATCGTCTTTGTTGTCGACGCAAGGGAAGATAACGGTCTTAGACTATTGACTGGAAATCGAGAATAAAACCGTAACTGCCGAATCACTGCTGGATAAGAATTTTACTCCCTGGCCTCCATCAATGAGATCTGAGACGTAAAGAAGTGAAGTTTGCTGAATAATACAGGGCATATACCAGACACATGCAACCCGCAACACACGGTACCATTGTGCATAATTCGGAAACTACGCATCCCGATTTTTAAACCCGATTTTCGTGTTATTCTAGCGACAGGATGTTTTTTAAGCTGTAATCTATAATATGATACATACGGTATATAGGCGGACATTTTTGGCGGGTTCCCCGGTCCGTAGCATGGATAGTAGGAAACATTCGGAGTTGGGTTCCAGTATGAAGATATGTTCTCTTTAAAAACAATTATTTTTAAAGCGCAATCTTTTGGAATTTATAATGCGAAAGTCTGACCCACTGAATGACGGAAACAAGGAGCCACGGACCTCCAGCCATCCTCCCTTCGTTCGTCAGCGAGTCCCTTGTCCCATCCTTCCGGCCGGATCTGGGCGAGGTCATCACAGGCGCGGAAATGCCCTTTTGATCATAAAAAGTACGCTTTCTCAGCTGTTTCAAAAAGTCTTGCAGCGGTAATAACTAGATTAGTAAATTTAATACATGGCGATCCAAGGAGCTATTTGGAATTTGATTTAATTGTTTCACAGTGGTCAAGTGTTTTGAGATACATTGATGTTTTCTAACACTTCGTAGAATTGAGAAAGGCAACTGAGAGTTTTATATTTGAAAACTTTAAGAATCTAGCGTCTTTAGAGTTAAGCAAGCTCAAGGTCATTGTCACGTACCGATTTATTCCCATCAATAATGTAAAGGTAGAAATTCTCATCGTTGTGTCAACACTGGTCTACGAACCGAGAAAGCGGTTTTGCGGCGTGTCGCAGGGTAGAAAGCTGGCACTCCCGCGGAAATGAATAGAGAGGCGATAGGTAGTGGACTGATACGGATTACGCTGCCGGGCTTCATTCATGTATTCCGGCGAGAGGGTCGACTTTCTACGATATTACGGGAAACACGAGGCAGGACAATCGCTTGGCGACATTCTTAAAATAGTAGGGCGCGGTTTCGAAATATTCTCGGCCTGATGAAGTGCGTGAGGCTGCAGAAGGTCCTTGTGGAAGACCAATGAACCTCCGGGAATGAAATTCAGCGGCTGTGCAAGCAGAGCGCCTAATGAATCACTTAACCTCGCCCCAGCGACTAGTGCTATCCCAGGGCTTTGAATGAGGATTTATTGTTCCCTGGGGAAACTGTTCCGGTTAACGAACGTCGATGGGCGTTCGTTTGTTGATGCGTTAGATTAATGCGTAATGTAATCGTGCGTGGATCTGAGATTTTGTGTGTGCGGGTCCCAATCACATTCGATATGGATTCAACTTGATCGATTAAAACCACTCGAAATCGATGAGTTTTTACGGAAATTAACTCGATAGTAGTCTGTTTTAATAAGATGTTTTGAACCAGTATAATATTTTTTGGAGAAAATCTTCCCTAGGGGGAGCCTGTTTACAATCTGCTCGATATGCCAAACATATTCTTAGGGCTGATGCTGTATATTTTGCCAACCTTCCAGACGGGTTGTGTAATTTACTTATTCCTTTGTTTAGGTGAACTTGGCAGCGCATCCAAGAGCGGAGGGGGGGGTTCATCCCCCCCAGCGAAGACACATTCGTAAATACAGTTCTTACAAATTTTACAGCAACGGAAGTCTCCCAGTATCTTCTTGAATCCGTTATAGATAACTATAAATCAACTAGTAAAAATAAATTTCACCCTAAATGGAAAACTTTATCAAGTGAGCTGCACACTGCATCTATAGGTTTCCATGCAAATAATCCAGATTACGCTACTAGGTTTGCCAATATACATTTTTGTGCGGTTTGCTGGTAAAGTGAAACATCCATACTGTATGGCAAATATATTATTTATAATATTTATGGAAGTACAAATATGTAATTTACATGTAAGCCGACTGAGAGATTTCTTATTTATCAGGAATGTGATTGAAGCAGTAGGTGCAGCGAGGTTTCGAAGAATAAAAAAGAAAACGACTGCCTCTCATTTTGCTGTATTAAATCAATGGCGTTTCTCTCTGCAGCCGGCCTCCGGTCCTTAATTATTCAAATGCACCGAGCGACGGTACCCTCCAACGCCGTCACCGCCGAGACCGCATCCGTATGACGTTACGCCATCTTCTCGTTAACTCGTCGGCGAGCGGGCGCTGCCGCCCGCCTCGACCTATTGCCGCGGCCTCCGTCCTCCCCGAGAAGCGCCCCGTAATGTCATTGTGCGGGGCCGGCGCCCGCGGCGGGGAGGCGGCCGTGGCCAGAGGTGCAGAACCCGCTGATGCGGCTGCTTCCGGCGTCCCCAGCGAAACTCGCCGAGTCGGAGATGCGGGCCCGGAAATGCAGTTGTTAGGGAGTTTTTGCGCCGCATAGCGTTCGGCTATCGACTGCAGTCTCGGATTTTAGGCGCATGCGCAAGGGTACGAAAATGATGCGAAACTCTCGAATGTGCGTGCGCAGAAGATTGATAGTGCTGTCGATGGTTTGCCGTGCAAACACACTCTGTTGGCGACCGTTACTGTACATGGTGGGGTTCGGTCTTTTGATCTTTGAAAGAGTTTCGTGTTGTAAATCGGAAATACGAATCCAGAGCTCGGTGTGGAGAAATTGAAGTCTCCTTGTGAGCGGTGAGAGTTGGACCGTCTGGAGAACTGGTGCGTCTGGTTATGATAACGATCTAACAACGGTGCGATTGAAACTTGCATGAAGTAACCCGTCTTGGTTCTGTGTGTTCACGACCGTACTCAAGGTCGTTGTGCCGTTCGAATTTATTGAGTACTGTTGATTAGTTATTTTCCATAAAAAATGCCGCTTCCATGATTTTTCCCATTGTCCAGTGTCATTTCCTGGGAACATATCACTCTCTTCCTAGTAGAGCTGCAGTTGAATGCTGTCATTAATATTTTATGTGTCTATGAAAGTCTGATGTGAAGGAGATAGTATGTTAGAAAAGTTATGAGAAGTAATGTGTTGAAATATTTACCATATTTGCAATTGATTACACAAGCGGCGTTTCTGAACAGTTTTCTAGCAAGAAAGTGTGTGTCGTCGACTCTAGACGCTGGCAAACAATTACAGAACGGCATCAGAACGGAACTACGGCAACTGTACCGTTTCACCAAAGCGCGACTTTGGAAAGTCCGGTGCATTGGTATCGGGGCCCGGCTTCGGTGCCTGTTCCGTGGGGCGACGGTCTTCATCTGGCCGGGCCGGCTGGCCGTCCGACCGGCCGCGACCGTGACCTTTGGGCGCGCGGCGATTCCGGGTCACGGTTGCCAGCGCCCGCCCGCGTGCGTCCGGCCGCGCAGCGCTGCGTGACCGCCTCGCAGGGACCCAGAAGTACTTGCATAGGGCCCTACGCTCCGGAAAAAAAATTCTTAAAATATTTGGGGGGAAGTTGTAGAATGTTTGTATCTGTAAAATAATTGTTGATAAACAAAAATGCTGTACGAGAAAGTTTGTATTTAATAATGAAGGTTAATTTTTTTTAGAGGGGGAGGGGCAACCGAAATTTATGTTTTGGCCCCGCAGTACTTTAATCTGGCCCTGCTGGGACTTGCGTGCGGGATGTCCGTCCGCGGAGAGTGGAATGAGCGGTGGGCGGTGACGAAAATGATGTGATACAATTATTGTTCGGTGGAGGCGTTGCAGTAAGAAGTCAGAAGATGAAACGAGTCGTTGGCTCCTGATAAACGGGCACACCGCCGATCCATGGTGACCGGTCAATCTATTTGTTTAGGAAATCAACGTATAGGATCCTGACACCGGAGCATTTGTCATAAAGATCTGAATCATCTGCCTTAAAAACCATGACACAAGTGTCCACTTCATTGGTTATAGTCACTGATTTAAAATCACTTTGTGGTTTGAATAACTAATAGTACAATAGATGAGGAATCATACAAAGCGCAAGTTTCATTGATTTTTTTTATTGAACACTGTGTATTTCTTTTCAAATGGGATACTTGACAATAAACTCCTAAATTGTGTACTTACGAAACGTTAATTCAATGCGTTTAGTTTATTTCCATCTTATGTATTGTGTGTGTATACTGACAAGCGTTTTGAAAACGAGGTGTAATATTGATTAGACTCCCACAAGCGAACTGTATTGCTTCTCGACGTAGTGACCAAAATCAATCTGCGCTTGAACACGATACGAGTCTGATTTTCAATCTGTATCTCTGCTCTCGCGCGGGAGGCATATATTTTCTGCGCTTTGCAACAAGACCTACAGGACAGATCGAATGTAGTCGTTTTATATTTCTAGAATCGGTCAGGTAGTGTTTCGTTATCGCGTCATTGCCCAGAATGACGCACCTGATCACAGCTGCAGTGCTATGGATACGCGTTGCGCCTCGTCGCGTCGGAACGATAGCAGACCCATTTTCTTCTGACTCATAAAGCGCCGCGTCCGAGATGGTAATTAAAGGTCCATAATTGCCCCGAGTGCCCGTAACGGCGCGGCGCGGCCGTCTGCGTTTGCGTAGGTTGATGCAGTCGCGAGGGAGCATAAAAATGAGTGACGCAAGTAGTCCCCCCCTCCCCCAACAAAATGAAAGAAACTGAATAAGAGTTCACTCGACTGAAAGTTTTTATGTTTCTGGTTGATAAGGATGGAGTTTCGTAGAAAAAAGAGGGTTCATAGATGTTCACATTTGTTGGAAAGCATTTTTTTGTTTCGGTGCCGTTGCAGAGACGGTGTTTGGTAAGAGAAATACAAACGAGTATAGCGGACAATAAGACATGAAAAGAAGCATGACATTAGTTATCTGAAGAAGAGGAATATTACAAAAATTTCGTTATTGTTGCTGAATGCGATGAGAATTCTGGATATTCCAGAAAGAGCATTTGGCAAGTGATTGTTTTCTGAGCAATAATGACGGTCCTTTTACAGTAATGGTGTCTTCTTGTGAAGGCATTATTTTCGGCGTGTTAAAGGTTTCTGCCTCCAAAAGCACATTGTTCGAAAATTACCTCAAATGACCGAATCATGAATACCCTTCCATTTAATTCAGCGACCTAGCACATAATGGTAAACTACTAGTAAATGACTACTATAGTTTCAGATTCGCAATGCAAGTAATTTTGTATTGTATACATAATAAATTTTGGACTAGAATCACCAAACATGTTGTATTAGTCGCAATGTATTTCATACAAATATGTACCTTTACGGCGATAAATTTTCAAGAATTTTCATACGTCCCAATTAACATAATTTGGTACACGGAGACATCTCCATGGGAACCCCTGAAGACACCGTGGTTTCCCCACAAGCGTCGGCCGCTGGTTTGAAGCGAGGCGGTGTGCAACGTGGTTTGAAGGCGGCGCGCGTGCGCCTGCGCGTGCGGGCGCCGCGGTGGGGGGGAGTGGGGGGAGGTGGCGCCCAGGGGGCATTGGCGCGGCCTCGACGCCAGGGCCGCGGCGGGGCCGACGCGTCGCCACAGCCGAGGCCGCTCTCGGAAGAGGAAACGGCGGCGCGGCGCGCCCCGGCCCGGCACGGAAGCGGTGCGGCGGTTGTCGCGCTGGTGCCCTGCGAATACAATGTCCTCGCCGTAGATGAAATCGCAAAAACATTTGTAGGAAATATTATAAATACACACTCTACGTACCCAACAGTAATGACATTGGTACCTCTTTACGCTATAGTAGTAGGTAACGGAATCAGAACGAAAAGCATTTTATTTTTTCTTAATAAAAGATCCAATATTTCTTTTTATAGACAGTCCAAACTACATTTATTATGATCATTACATTCAAAATAGTATATTGTACAAGAATAGCGTAGCAGCATTTCAGAGATAGTTGTGCCTCCATCATCACGCCTTGAACATTTATTAAGAAAATCCTTAGTAGCAGAGAGCCTATGTTTCATCTTTACAAAAGCATTTTACCTAAGAGTCTGCGATAACGCTAAGCAACATTACAAAATATTTTTAAAAAAATAATGATATGAATACGGAATTAAGTTTGGGAGCAGTGGAATAATTCGAAGTGAAGGAATGTTTTTCTGCACCGAAGACTGAAGTAGCGTTTTGAATTGAATTCTTATGAAATCATTGGCAACGTCATCCGGTTTCAGAAAGCTGATTTTCAGCGCGTGCTCCGTGGACTAGAGAGAGAACTCAGGGGCGAATGTATTTCGTAGTATTGTTGAGTTCGCTGGTATGACTGCGGAGAGTTGTGTAATGTAAATAGCAGTGAGACCAGATCCCGGGTGGCGAACCTCATCGGTTGGATACTAAAAGTTATATTGCGGAGAAAATGTTCTAAGTAAAATATTGAAATTAATCTGTCAGCGGGGTTTTGATTCATTACTAAATTTCTATTATTTACAAAACAAATACACAAAAATGGAATATTGTAATGTGGACGATATCCTCACTGTAACCAGAAGAAATTAGGTAAATTGGCTGAAAAATTAGAGTTAGACACGATTGATGGACAGAAACGGAGTTTTCGGTTTGCACAAACCGATTGCTCCTAGGCTCGCAGAGTTGTGTGCAATTTGTCCATGCTGATGTGTGACACAAGTTGCAGAGAAGGAAACGAGTGACTCTGTGTACAGAAGTCGTGGTCCTGTTGTGCGGGGGCTCTGATGGGGTGTTTCTCTACAGGCTACGCAAGTCATAGTCGGAATAGATGTTTCAGCTGTTAAAATAAAAGGCAATGCTAAATTTCGTGTAACGTAGGCTCTGGGAATCGCACAGTATTGGTGTTGTAGTATTTTTTTTCCATTGTATGGAAGGCAAGTAAAAATACTGATTTTGTTAACTAGAGTAAATGTTTAAAAGCTGAGTAAAATCGATTAGTATTGCAGCTGGTTGTAGATTCATTAGAAATTTCGACGTTGGTTAAACTGCAAAGAGAATCATCACACGTGTATGTCGTTGTGGCAATATTCCCTCAATTATATTGCCTGTATTTAGAACTACTGTTGTGATTGGATCCGTTGTAGGACTGACACACAGAAACGAATGTCAAGGGTTTGCATCGCTGCCAAGTCGACCTTTCCTCCATCCACAACTCTGCCAATCTAATCGAACGTCCATTATCAACTCAATCAGCGGCAGATTAACTGCATAAATCCTCAATTTGTGACCCGTTATATATGATCATAATTAATATGCCCGTGACTTCATTTTTCAATGACAAAGTTTATCACGGTTTTTGCTATTGGTTACGACTCCTTTTATCTTGGTGTGTCCATAAAAGCAAGTCGGACCTGAAAGTGTTCGTTGTCTATTCTATAGCATTACTGAGTTTGCAGATTAGAATCAATAATAAGGAATTCAATCATTAATAGATAAGTGACGTACTCTTTTTGTTAGCGAAGGCGACGGAAGAGGCATTTCTACTCTCCCCTCTCCAGGACAGTCGATGACAATGGGATGTTACAATTGCCTTCCTCATTGTGAACGATGGTAGATCACTTGCAGTGGAACTGCAGGTGATCATGAAGGATGTATGACAGATGAATGTTAATGGATCGGGTGATGGATTGTGTGCGATACGTGACATAACATGAGTGAAAATGCCTGTGCCGTGCGCGATATTCGAAGCAGACTTGGGGACTTCATACTCGGACGCAGTAGCAATCGCTGTGCCCCCGATGTAAATGCGTAACATTAGATGCGCACATAACGATTCGGCGAATGCTTTGTGCTTCACTTCCGAGACGTAAGACTAGCTCTGAAAGGTTAAGGCAAGAATGCGGATGTGTCGTGAGGGAGTTGGTCCGTCGTGCCGGCGGTGTAGTGCCGCCCGTGGCAGACGAGATCTCCTGCGACCGCGCCACCTGCCGCCGCTCCTTCCGCGGCCCCTCCGGGCGGAATGAAATCTTCCCGTGGTCTCGCGCGTTGGCCTCGCGCTCCTAGCGCCCGGGAGCCGAAGCGCTTGCAACGCCGCCATCGCTCCCACCCTCTACCTCCGCCATCACGCCCGCCGTTGCCGCTACCACTGCCATCGCTATCGCTCTCGCCGATGCCGCTGCCGCCATTGCACCACCCACCATCGCCACTGCTTCCACCTCGCCGCGGCTATATTTAGCTGCCGGTAGGTTGGTCACATTGGCGGCGCCTTCCGCGCGGCGCCGCCAGGTGATCGCCTCGCCTCGCCTGGGCTGGCCTGGCCGCCGCCTATAGGCCGGCGCGGCGCGCGCGGCCGGAGTGCGCTTTCTCCGGCTGGACGCCGGCCAGCGCCCTCTCAATTGCGACGCATTTCGGGTGACGTTCGCCACGCGCCCACGCGCCTCGCGACGGCGACGGGCGGAGGTGGCCGCTCTGCGAAGAATGGGGCGTCCCGGTGCGGCGGAGAAAGGAATGTCCATTCAATGAGGGTTTCTTGTTTTATTACGTATTAAAACTGCTCAGAATGGTGTGGATTTCAAACTTCTAAGAGAGAATCTCTTCGCAAACAACTAGTCTGGTCCCGAGAAACGTTATAAAGAGGAACATTTATGTACCTTTGCGAATGTATAAGCATCGCTTGATCTGTTCTCAGGAAATGTGAAAATGTGTTTCTTGCGGTCTGCGAGAGTCAAGTCGAATAAAACTGACAATAAGAAAGCTAAATGCAAGGAACATTCTCATTATACACTATATTGAATTGTAGCTTGAAGTCTGTGTGAGGTATTGATAGGTACTGTAACTTCTTTAAGCATCATCGGTGTCTGTTAAAATAAGCTACGAGATGCTGTGAACACGGATATTTTGCACGTGCATGTTTACGTCCGTTGATGCCAGCCGTGAAATTATGATCTTCTGCTAATCTAGTGCATGGTCTTGCAGGGAATTGTAGTGATATTCCGTGTGAGGAAAATGCCTGTGTTAAGGTAAACCATGTTTTTATATTTTTCAGAATACAGTTCGTTCTTGGAACGTTATTTAAATGCTGAACAAACATATTGGAGCAACGAATGGTGTACTATTTGCGCTGTTCATTAGATTTGTTGGTGCGAGCAATTCTCACATACTCCCATCGTATGACTTTCTCGTTTTCTCTCAGCGTATGTTGCTCGAGCTTCACTGTTGGACATGACAACCTTTGCATACATTTTATGTGGCCATACCGAGGTCATCAGACCTGTTCCAGTTCATAGAAGCTTAATTTGAACTTCACAGGCGATAGAAATCAGGCCACGGAATTTTTCCCAGAACAAAATGGTTGGTGTAAGGTCATTTCTTCTAAATTAGCGCTGCGGGACCCAACGGAGAATACGATTTCCCAGGAAGGCAGTGTTTAAGACTTTCGAACATTAACCAATTGCTTGATTCAATTGAGTGATGAATCTCGTGAGACACGTCGTTCTGAAGTATATCGTGACATATTGCTGGATTAGTGGGTGTTGCATGGATATTCGCCGTAGCCTGTTTTTCAGACTAGAGGAAATCCTATGTATAGCATTTTGTCTATTGGACGTTTTGTTGACGATTATCGAGTGCAGATTTTTTACAACACGCAAGTAAATTAGCAGTGCTCCAGGAATTAGTTGAAAAGGCGTAGTTCATTGGAACCATAGTTTCTTTTTATCAGAATGTGAAACGGAAAAACTATAAAATTCATCGACCTGGAGAGGTGGCTCAGTGCATCAACTGAGGTAACTGCAGTGCATCTGACCGGGAGGTCCTAGGTTCGAGTCCTGTCGGTGGCAAGATTTTCGACACTAGTATCAGCTGGGTCGAATTCAGTCGCTGTCTGGAGGAGAATTGTAGAGGCCGGCTGCTCTGATCGGTAGTTTTCCGTGGTTTCTTCGATCAACACCAGGGAATGCTGGAGTAGTACCCTACCAAACGGGCCACGGACAGCGCGCGCGATCTTTCCTTCCTCTTTCTTGTCCTATCCTCACCCCTTACACACTCCTACACTATCACACATGCCGGGAGACCTCCCGAGCAAAAACATATCCTACACTCACGGGAGTAATGACCATAGTAGTTGACGCGGCCGGAATCACTAACAACTTCACAATTAATAGAATTCGATTACCAAGTGGTCCGTTATTAATACGGGCAAATCGTTATCAAGGATTTTGTGTTATAAAAGTTCAATATCCGGTGTTAAGGTGTAGAATTCGTGGTGAATGTGAGTGCCAAAATCGGCCCTGAGGGTCGCTTGGGTGCGGTGTGGGCCACGTGTGCGCGACACGTGATAGCGCCTTTCCAAGCTGCAGGTGAGCGACCGCCGGAGGGCGCCGCAGTGCGGCGTGCTCGCACGTCCGCGCTCTCCACTCGAAAGGCTGGAGATGCTTCTCCCCTGCGGAGTGAGAGCTTCGCCTATTCGAACCACGGCCAGATGCGTCCTCTGGCGATGTATCGAAGTTCACTCACTCGGCGTTCAGTCCGCCTCTCTCGTCTACGGAAAATCGGAAATTGCAGATCTACGACGTAGATTATGTTTATCAAGAACTGCGTGGTTATTGTAACGCGAATGGGGGGGGGGAAATGGCTCATGGCTCTTGTCGCAACGAATACTCATTGAGAAGCGTATTTGCTTTGGGGTAACACCCCCAAACTTGTATTGAATTTTACCATTAGAACAAACGAATCCTATATGGTCAACTGGATTTTCCCGTTGGTCAGAGCCCACGCGTGTTCTTCGAGTTCTTTCCGATGTAAGGAGATATTGTTATACCCCCCTCTTGCCCTTGCTTCACGTGCCAGTGCGGGTGCGATCGAACGCCGCCTGTGCTATACTTGGGGTTTTCTAATATGGACGATGACACTTCAACTGTTACGGTGTCATCCAATCGAGAGCTAAAACGTCATCACGGGGTCGTCACTGTGGTGACGTTAAACCTCCTGATTGGACGAAACCGTAACAGCTGTCATCGGCCAGGTTACAGAATGTAAAGTATAGAAGGCCGAGCTGGCGGGTGGGCGTGGGTGGCGCCGGAGGTCGGTGCTCTCGAACCCGCGCGCGCGTCCGCGGAGACACGCTCCCGTTGCCGCGCGCGGTTGACCCAGCTGCGCGCCCCGCCGCCCCCGCCACCGCCCCGGAAGCGCGGCGCAGCCCCGCGCGCGGCCCCGCAGCGAGAGAGAGAACTACACAATGGGGGAGGATGAATGTTGCTATTTGCTAACTTCTTGGAAACGGAGGGGGTTCGAAGGTACGTTTTTGTGAATGAACATGCGGTAGGAAATCCCGTTTCATCAAGTTACACGTTGACCTTTGTGACGTCGTACTCCTGACTGATGAAAAACATCGTGTAATCGGGTTTGGTAGGGACGCGAACTCTTTTCGGCCGACCGGCGGAATGGTATTGGCAACATTCGCTTGCTTTTTTTTCTCTCTCTCTCTAATAATTGTGCATGAGGTTGCGTTGGGGAGGGAACGGAGATGCATGCGTTGGAACGGCGGTGCATGATCTGACGCAATCAAAGCCGGACACTAAAGACTAAAACTCGATGTTGATATTGACAACGGGCAAGTCATCCCTTGAGAGTTCCTGTACCTTGGCGCACTCGAGTGCGGGATGAGTTGCAATCTACCTATCAAGGGCGCGATTGTCAAAAATGTCAGATGAGTGACTTTGTTAAGAAACTTCCCACCACTTGTTTCATTGGCAAAACGTGATGAGCTTCGATGCTCCTTCCGTACCCTAGATGTTTCTAACATTGATTCTGAACTGTGTGCCTGTCACAGTCTCCCTTGGGAGAGCACGTTGCGGAAAGCGGCCGGTCGTGACATCCGCGGGGAGTGGACGAGCTGGTGGGCAGCTTCGCTGTTTGTGGCTATTCTCGGCGGTACCCTGCTTTCCTTTTGGCTGTTCCTGGCCTTATTTTTGGATCAAGCTGGCTTTCTATTAATGTGTGTGTTTCTCAAGAATCTTGGCCATCAAATAGAGGGACGGAGAAAGTTGAGTAGACTTTTCTGGAGATGGCCTCGCTTCTGAATTGTGTCCCCGAAACTTTGTTACGCTTTACGGAATGTCCTTTTCTTCTGCTAATCAGCGAAATGCTTTATAATTCCGAAAGTTGTTGCAATGATTGGTCTTGTGATAAAAAAAATAATAAATCGCGGTCGTTGTTTTGCTTCATAGCTTGCCGCACGGCGTTGATGATCGCGATTAGTGGAGGGTCAATTACCACTCGGATGTTGCAGTGCTTCAACGCTTTTGCACCTATGGATGCAGCGGCTCTAATCACGGTGATTCCGAGGACAATTTCCTGTGGATAAAGCATGTTCGCAGGTTTCCTCGTTCTCTCCGGTTTTTCCTGCTCTTCATTCCATCTACGCTCCATCATTTTGCCTTCCTAATTTCATCTCACCATCCGCTGTGTTAGTGAACTGCGTTGATGCACGAAATTTTCTTGGAACCATACTTTTTGCTTAATTTTGCTTTATTTCCATTTGTCCGTTTTTCGTAACTTATTCCTCGTTTCCTCTTAATCATCTTTTCTATTTAACCTGTTCTTTTGTTATGAATAAATTTCTGGCTTTTTCAAAAGACAATAATTCAACTCTCCCTATTATTACTAGTCGAAGATAGAGACAAAATCTTCAACCTTTAGTATGGAGAACTGAAGTACTCTATATTTACTCCGATACTCCAAATTATGGTTTGTGCATCTCATTTTTGGATAAATAATCTCAAATTCCAAACAGCAATTTGTTGAGAATTGCGGATATCTTTTAAAATAATTTTGTATTAACTTAGTAGGGTTATGCGGCTGTCTACAATAGTTTCGTCATCTATTTTCCCGTTTTAATAACAGTTAAAATATAAGACTGATGCCCTGAGAGTTTGTGCTGTCCGTTAAATAAAATCGTAGTTCAATGAGCTTATAATGTTAGAAAGTTTTGTCTTAATGCAATTTTCTTCGGTGATATCACGTATGCCTTTCGCTTGTATTGCAGAATCCCCTGTCCAGTGAGCTAGCAAATTGAATAAGGCGTCGGAATCAATGGCGGAAAGATAATTTCATAACTCCATGCGTGCAGTGAACACATCCCGGATGATGAACAATGAACCTTCGTTTTTCAAGGTTACCCAGTCCCCGATCGTCCATCATTTGGCGCAAGTATTGTAGTCGCGTTTAGACATTTCCGTCTGAAATTCGTCAAAACAACTTGTGAGCCGTGATAACTTGATTACAAGGAATAATTGAGATTTATCTGCGGAAGGAGTGACTTGTCTCTAAGGATTTCTAGAATTCGAGGCAGCTGTCGGTTAAAAAAAATTGAAAGCAAAGTTTATTGATATACTAAATTATCTTCATAATGTAGCTTTGAAAAATATGTTTAAAACTCACCTGCCATGAAGATTTAAAAATATATTTTCTGTAAGGAACTTCGGCTTAGAAAAATGTGTGGGGTGCAGTGTTTGAACGCCCTCTGCCTGGGTGCATGCTGCTGCACCCGTTGCACTTATCATTCACCAAACTCAGAGGTCAACGCTGCCTCCGAAACGGCAAACAAGGAGCCTTGCTGCGTCACCCACGTCTAAGTAACGGGAACGACCAGTGCGGCGATGGCAAATACAGTTTGCTTGATTTGTAGACTTATTAGTAGTGAAACACCGCTTCCGAGGACCGGTTGTTTAACGTAGAAAGCGGGACGTCTTTGGAACTCTTAAGCTTGAAAGGCATAGACATTCTGCATTTTGTAGTGGTCGGGAGTTTCTGCGTTAAGAGCTTGTGAAATGACATGACCCGCGTTTGAGATTTCCGTTGACTGCCTTTTACGGGAACGGGGGCAGTAAGTAGCAACGCGTCATGCAGCCGCCTGGTCTTGACGGAACAGAAGGGTAATGCCGCTTTACTAATGGTGCATTTCACCTTTGATGCGGCCTCGATGTGTCATGTCGACGAGAGCTGACAACGATCGCATAGAATCTACTAAATTCCTGGAAGGGGAAGGGTGGAACTTTTTTTTTCAGTCGGTTGTGATCATTACAGGGAATTTGTGAAGCTAATTAGGCGGAAACGTAAGTATTCCGAAATAATTTTCAGCGAGACTGTTTATTGGCTCATTCGGGTTTTGCTGTAATACCTGGAGAAATTCTGTGCGATTTTCGATTTATGATTTGATCGTTTTTGTGTGTTGCATTTGGAAAGGTGAAATATAACAAATAAAATATTATGGATACTATCCCTGAACTTTCATAAGCTTCATTGATAGTCTAAAGGAAAAAAAGTTCATTCATTCGCGTCTTCAGCATTTTCGTGCTGAAGGAAAGTCTTCCTGAAGTTGTCGAAACCGCCCATTGTCCTGCTGGAAGACCTTTAAGGCGTGTACGAACGAACGTCAAGCAGTTGCACTTTAAAGTGCTGGCGCGCCGGGATTTCCTCCGTGCAGAGCAAATGCAGCAGCGCCCTTGAGGGCCATCGGCAGCGGTCTCTTGTGTTCACGGGCGCGGTTTTCGCGGGAATTGACTGAAAACCCGGTGACGCAACGCGAAGCGGCGTACTGAGAAATCAGTCATACCGAGAGCTGCGGCTGAAGCCGACCGGATCGGAGGGGAACAGGGGAGATCTCCGGGCTTAACCGTGAAAGCAGCACGTAGGCGCCGCCCAGCCTCGGCGGAAACGAGTGACGTGGCGTCTTCAGGGTAGCGCTGTTGTTTTATTTCTGGTGAAAGAACGCTGCTGGACGGGCTCTCCTGTATTTCTTCTACATTGTTCGTTCTTGAGAAGATGGGAGGAATGTACAAGTTTTCAGGTGTGTGATTAAGAAGACGATGTCTTGAGACGCGATATTATGTCTTCTGTGTTGATTGTATCTGAGCCCTTGCCCCTGAAGACTATTTTGTCGCTGAATGTAGTTTGGAAATTCATGGTCGATTGCGTCGTGTTAGAACTGATGTTAGTTATAATCGCGTTATGTAAGACTGACCTTCATAATGAATTAAAGGAGACGCCCTTTCGCCGAAACCATTTCATCTTACCAATGGCTGGTAATACTACTGAGATCCATGAAGGTCGTCCCTGATGCTTGATTTTATTCTTTTCTTTCTTCGTTTTACTTTCATACCTTCCAAAAGATCCCTTTCACATTGCCTATCATATCAACTTTCGACATACTATTTCGAGCTCACATGGAGGTAATGAAATCTGGTTTGTCTTTGATTCAAACGCAGACAAAGTAATATTTCGTTGTACGTGGTATCAATACTCGAGTGTTGTTCGAAATTCAAATTTCCCAGAAAAAATGAAGCGGTCTGTTCCTGAATTTGAAATGACAAATGTTTTTCTGTGGACATGAACACATGTATTTTTTTCTGTATTAAATGCCTCACCGGATACCATTATCGGTTTGTTGGTATGCACGTTCATAATTTCTGACGAGAACTGTTTTCTCTGAAATCGGGAGCGATAACGTGACTTATCTCGATCACGCAACAGAAGATCTCCCTGGATTTCTAAAGAGTTTCGCGGCGCCAGTAGAAGTCAGGAAACTGTCGCGATAGTCGATTAGAGAAACTGCTCCACTTTCTGCACTTCAGTGGCGTTCATGTTACCGTGCGTTGGCGGGGCTAATTTATATTGGTGATATAAAATCGTTTCGGAAAACTTTCTTTGTAACAATCGCCTCGCGGAATATCTAATTCGTGCTAGTTCTGAAAATACAGCTCGAGACGAAAGAAAAAAAGCTGGTTACACGTAACGTGCTAGCAATCCTTTTCGTCGGCCCTCCTCATCAACGAAAGTTTTTCGCACTCGAGGTCTGTGCAGAATTTTCATTTGGCTTTCGTGAGTCGTTGTGGCTAGATGATTAAAAAACAATGAGAGTCAAAAACTTAAAGGAAGCTGACAACGTGACTGCCATTTGAAATCCGGGAGAGGAGCCCGGACAGTAACTTTTGAGTATAGTGAGGAGACGCAACTTCAAATTAAAATGACACAATCAGATAGCGAAAAGTGGAGTTATCTTGGTTAGGTTGAGAGATATTTGTGTAATAAAATTATAAAGTATGTATGAGTGAACATTTTTTATTCAGATCATTTCTTATGTAATCGGACAAATGTCCCATAAAATATCTGCAGGGCTTCTTTCAATGGGTCCGCAACTCCATTTGCGCCTTGGTCTGATAAGTAGTCTTCGAAGTAATGCTGAATGATTTACTTTTTGGCGTTTAGTGGTCTTTAAATTATGGTCATTGAGTCCCGTAAGTAATCTAATGAGTAAGGTGATATCGATAATGTCGATAAAGTGGTGGAATCAGAGCAAGGAAAATCGACGATCCACGAGAAAACCTACCGAGAACCCGCATTGCCTCCAAAACATTGGACTTGGGACTTAACCCCGATCCCAACCGCGTAAGTAATATTCGGTAGCAAATGCAGCAAGAGCCGTCGCCACCCCATCTCCACACCCATGTAATGTTGTAATCTGTGGAGATCATCCCGGAGGAGACATCGGCCCTTCGTACGTATCCTACAAACGTGGGAGTGAGAACAGAAGGGGAGAAGGAAAAATCGTGTGAGGTCCGTAGCTCGTTATGCGATGTACTGCGGCGTCCACGGAATTGAACTGCAAAATCTGTTCAATTTCTCCCAGCCGTTCTTCCGTGACCGAGCCGTGATCCGCTCACCAAGAGTGTTCCCGTCCTCGGGCGAGGCTGGTGCCGGCTTCGAGCCTCGCCTGCTCTCCTTTCCCAGGCGAGAAAAGCCGGGAGGCTGCAGGGGTCGGCATCGGTGTTCCGGTTCCGACAGAGGCGCCGGTTTCTTGTGTGGGGAGTCGCTAACGGAGCCCCGAGGTTCTTGGATCGTCAGAAGGAAGAAGAGAATTGGTTCCACTCCCTGGGAATTTCAGTGCAGTGGGAATGTAGCTTCTATGCCGCATAGTCGACTCCATAACTACGTAGGTCTGGGTGTCTTGCCTCTCTTCCGTCAATATTTGTTTTTATGTGAAAGTTTCGCGACTATTTCATAGTTGGCAATATTGTTGATTGCAAGTTCATCAGCTGCTTCGCGACTGTTTTTACTACAGTGACTGGATCGATTCAATGTTTTTAATGTTTATATTACCTTCATATCACAAAGTTTTAGAAGACTCAACTGTTGTCTCGCGTTTTCCTATCGCATCAAACTATTTTTCGTCTTCATTGTTAAAGATTTCTCGTGTGTGTAGTAAATATGTACACGAACATCTCCGAGGACATCACGATATTCCCTTAGCGGACTTCCTCAAATTGTGTCGCCCACGCCCGGAAGTGCGTTTCCGGGATTTTAGGAGAGGGATGATAACCGACAGACAGCTCCTCCCCCCTGCAAAAGCAGCCTAATTTATGGAGCAGATACCGCACCCTTGATGGAGGAAGTGGGATGGGCGCTTTGGATTCCACTGAAAATTCCTGTCAGTCAGTCGTCTGTCACGGTCTGCACGATTGTGCTTTCCGCGGGGGACGGCATTTGGATGCGAAGTGAAATTTGAGTTTGACGAGTCACAAATTTAGAATTTAGTGCAGCATGCTTTTGTGGAAAAGCGGTGTTACTTTCATTTTGTTTCTGGGAACAAGTTTTTGTGTGGCTGTAGTCGAGACAAAATTCCGCTGTCGTTTCCTGCCGCCTGAATTTGCAATCCCGGGGAGATTTATATCATAGGCAAGCCGTGCTCGATTTCAATGTCACTTAAAAATCCAGGTATCGGGGTCTCACCTAGCCCGATCACAGCGGACCGGTAGCATCCTCTCACCCGGCTGATGGGAGGGCTTGCCGGCGGTCGTACTTAAACGGAGGCACATAAAAGGAGGCTCTGAGTAAAAGGCGCGCTCTGGGCGTGTGTGGCCTGGAAAGGCGTGTTCGCGTCGAGGAGGCAGCAGGGAAAGGCCGCTGAGGAAAGCGGGGGAGAAACGGCGCCGGACGGTCGCAGACTGCCGGCCCACCCAACTCGGGCGTCGAACGGCAGACCTTGGTCATATGAATAAAAAAAAAGTTATTGTGAGATGTGCTGATTTTGCGTGGTTCTGTTTTTTTGTCAATTTTTAAATACGTTGATAAATGAACTTCGTTTAATTAAACACGTTAAGGATATTTCAATTCCGGACACATTCCGAATATTATTAGAATTTTGTTAGTTGGGAATACGTGGCGAGGTGTACGTGGGTTTGTCTCAAAGCCAGTCCTGACCTGCTACGCCTCTCGTCTATCGCTGATTCATTAACACAATCTTGTAATTCCCCCTGCTTATTTTTTTTATTAAAACGTCGTCGGTCATACGTATTCAATCTTAGAAACATTTGACTTGCAATTTAATTTATAGAGTATGGGTTTGCGGTCTTCGGACATTGTCTACACATGACACCCTAAATCCAATGTGACTCCGTGAAATAAGTCAACGCTCGTCAAATGTGCAACTGACGTACTTCCATTGGCGACCAGCGAAACCCCACACAGGCGGGCATCGAACTGCGGATGTGCCTAGACGGAGGGGGAGGGATTTCTCTCCGTTGTCGCAGGGCGCACCCCCGCACACGTGCGGCTTTTGTTTTGCGGGCGCCGCGCCGCGCAGTGGGTCACGGGCGCGACCTCGCGGGCGCGCGCCTGCCTTTCTAGTGCCTCCCGGGGGGCGTTGATCCTCTGGGCTCTTGAAAGAGGGAGGCGCTTAACACTTCGTGCACGGGAGGCCGCCCGCCGCACTGCACTGACATGCCGCGTCTCCTAGTAAATATTTTTTTTAAAAAATGTAAATGTTTTATAGGAATTGAATTATGTTCTCCCTCATATTTTGCAATATTTATTTAACGTCACTATTAATTTGGTTCGCACTTTATATGTGTAGATCTTTGTGTGTAGAACTCAAGTACGAATCTTCCACGGCTAAAAGCCAATATTTTCGCCCCCCTCTTCTGTTCTTTTCTTTCCATCGTCTCAGTATCCCTCCCGTTTGTGTCCCACAATGTTGGTCCCGCCCCCTAATTCATCTGTCCTTTTCGTGCCCCTTCGATCGTCATTCGTCTGAGAGTTCTCGTGTTCTCCTTGTTTCGTGTTTGTTTTTCGCTCCCTTCGACCCGTTTGCCCTTGGTCCCGCCCCGTCTCGTTCCCCCACTTTGTCTCTGCAGCATGCACTGGGAGAAGCCGTACAACGACCTAGCCGTCTGGCTGGGGATGGGGTGTGTCTGTTTTGTCTCGTGTTGGTATGGAAGTCCAGTGCATTGCCTTTTCGCGTGCTTTTATTTCTGAAGTCGAATAAGAGTAGAATATTTAATGCAACTTGAAAGTGACTCATGAGGGAATTAAGTAGATGCAATTCTTTACATTTCTTGCTACTCTGATGGGAGAAAATTTTGGATTTTCTTTCAGTGAAGAATTTTAATTTAATGTTACCATACGAAAACTTAAAAATTGGTCGCTTACATTTCATTTCCTTGTACACTTGAGCGAATATTTAATGTTAGTTTTTTTAAATTATTTTTTTAAGGAAATGGTGATCCCTTATTCGTGTTTATCGAGAAATCAGAATGTCCGTTCCAACATTCGAGCTGATAAAATACGTGCTAGAAAAGTAGCAATCTCTCGACTGTCGGTAGGTTTGACAAGCGCCGCTCTTCGGGTTTCGTTTAGGATTCCTGAGAGATGGAATGGCAGCTCCGATGCGTATTTCCGGTGGGCGTGTCGGGTGTCCGGGGCGTCGAACTCCAGAACGTAAGCAACTGTGCTCCATGTGCCGGGCGGAGGGAATCAAAAGAGCTGCTTCCCAGAAGCCAGTCGGCGCAGCGCCGCAGACCTCTATCGCCGAGCCCGCCTCGCGGGGACTCAAATGTCAGTCACCGTTGGCGGCGGCGGCGGCAGGCACACGTTTCTAGAAAGGACACGCGGGAGGAAAGCAAAGGGCGCTATTTCAGGCCCTTGCCAAGGGTGGTCGATGGAAGTCGCCCCGACCCTCCACCCGCCCTTCGCGCCGCGCCGCCCACGCCCCGTCGACGCCGGAAATAGAGCGCCACCCCCGCGCGGCCTATCTCTGCTGAGGCACCCCTGCGCCCCCTACCCCTGGAGACTCGGCTCGTCTCGCGCCGCCCACCCACCTTTCAACGTGCCTCTCTCAGCTCCCGCCCAGAGCAACTGGGAGGCATGGGCGATGAAAGATGCAACCCGGAGACCTTCGACTGGAGGAGGGGGGAGGGAAAATGCAAAATAGGAAATTATTATAAGGGAGGTCGTGCAGTATAATTACTTGGTTGGCAGGTTAAGGGCCTAAAATATTATAAATGTCACAGAATGAATGTTCCAAACTTCTAGATGTGTAAGTTCTTTCTTCATGTAAAGAGATAAGAATTATCACTTTTTGCCAATGAACATGCAGTGGGAAATTTAATACAATGAAGTTACGTGTGACATTCCCCTCTGTTCGATAGGTCACGTCCTGACGCCGTCAAAGATTTCATTTACTTGTCGCACATCTGTGTATATGGGGTTGCCTAACAATCAGGGGGCAAAGTCAATGTTTATGTGCAGTTTATATGCATTCCATTGTGTGCAGTTTCCGCTATACAGTATGTTGACAAAAGGTGATCATTTTCGACCCCTCAATAAAGCCTAGACGTTTGTAACACTTATTTTGAGACACCCGGGATGTCTATAATAGAGGGGAGAGGTGTCGGGTCGTTATTACAGGGAGACATCACAGATGATTATCTTTTCTTTGTGCTCTTTCTTTCTTTTTTCATTGTGATCATTTTTCTACTTTTCAATGGGCTTTTTCCCTTTTTGTCTCATCACCCTTTCTCTTTCTCCTTTTCCTTTTATTTCCCTCCACCGGCGTTTTCAATATTTCCTCCCCCGACGCCCTCCTAACGGAATTCTCGCCTTCACGTTCCTCAGCCGGTCGCAGCATTTCTTTCCCGCGCCCATCTTCACACCCCGTCCCACCTTCGCACCATCCATTCCGACGCCTGTCGTTGCCGTGAGGTGTGTAAATATCGCTCGGAACGTGAAGGTCGGGCGATCGAAGCCGCGAACGTCCCTTGCGACGAATAAAAAAAGGAAGTGTGTCAGTGGAGTTTCTGATTCTTGCAGACAATCATAGCTTGTGAGAAGCGTCGTAGTAACCTATTTTAAGTGTTATCTGGCCCGTATTTCTTCTCCTTATCTATTATTTCAAACAGTCTAATGAAGTGTGAAGAATCGGAGCAACAAGTGAACAAATAACTGAATTGGACAGACATGCTTGAATTTATAGGGATCACGCTCGTAATAGAGTATTTCGTTTGTCGACATTCTAATTTTAGCTGCTTGTATTTTGGGCGATCGATGGCTCTCTTAACTCGCTGACATCGCGCCCCGACGTTCCCGGATAGCACGCCAGAAATTCTGTTCGTTCGAGCGTCATTAAAGCAAATGCCTTCGTGAAGGATGGACTCGCAGGCACCCCTCAGTAAGTCACGAGTGAGCTTTGATGTTCTCATTTGCTTTCCCGGTTTCTTCCACATTTACTTGAATGTTAGTTATTGATGATGATCCTTTTGTGACTTTAATGTACTGCTTCGTGCATTGAAATATTTAAGAAGATCCACGTAACCTCCTGCCTTAACGAATGTCTGCGAGGGACTTCCGTGTGCCATTTCCGACCGTTCTTTTTCCGTATTTCTCGGGAGTACGGCTTCTGAAGCTCGCTCCTTATCTGAGAGGGGGCGCCGCCTATTTTTATCTTGTCTTGCGTCGGAATGTCAGGAAAAAACGAGCCCGGACGACAGCCTGCCTCCCGTCGCCTCAAGGGCAGCGCCCGATTTAGGGCTGAACTTGACCTCGTGGGCGCGCGGACGTGTCTCCTCCCATGGGCGTTTCACAGCCGGAGCTCGCATAGAATGGGCGGGGGCCTTCTGTGAATAACGCGCTTGGGTAGCCGGGCTTTAATATTGGTAGCCGCGACCCGTGGCTCATTTAGCCATTAAAGGTAATGAACCTGACGGTGGAAAGACGCAAGAGGGACCTGTGCTGGTTTGAGCGCGCTGCGAAGTCAATGCTTTCTGGTTCTGGTGTTGAAGATGCGTTGTAATGATTGAATTGCAAAATGGACTGAGCAAGAGGATATTCTTTTGTTTGGGGAAAATATTATTTTATTAATTTGACGACACATGGCGATTAGTATGCAATTCCAAGATAATTAAAAACTTAATAGTATTAAAAATTTTAATTAGAAGTTTTAGTATGCCTACTGCGCCCTGCCTGCTGAAATTGTGAAATGATTTTGAATTGGGACATTTTCTAGCCTACCATCAGGAAATTGGTTCATTTTTGTGCACTGCAGCTGGACGCGTGGTGACGGGTGCAGAACATGAAGCAAATTCCTCCCAGAACCTCGCTGGGTAAGACAAAGGAGAGGGCAAGAGCGAGAGAAGACTTTCAAATAGAAATACTCCAAGGCTGGGGCACAGAGAAAGGACATATACACTCCTTTCTCTGTGGCTTGGCGCTTTCCGAAGCCTATTGAACAATACGCTGCTTTGCCCGCGCCCCACTCTCGCCCATTAGCACAGGGCGCGGGTCTGAAGTGCATCTGCGCCTTTTATCTTCATCGTCGACTTTGCTCCTGAGTTCCCCACGATCACGTTGTGCACTAAAGTCATAATTTTAAAATACAATGTAATAAAATAAAGTAATTGTCAGGGGTAATGCCACACTAAAAAGTAATGGGTAAATAAAATAAGTTTCCGAAGCTTTATTACAAATAATTGAAAAGTAAGAGTAAAGCAAATTGATCAGTAATTAATAGGGTTATTACTAGTTGTTTTTACCGTTAGTTACTTCTTTAGAGTTACTTATGTTTTAATTCTCATGGAATAAAATATTTAAATCGAAAAGTGATACATTCTATCGAATTGCCTATTTTATTTTTGATGAATGCAATCTCCGTACGAAGTTATATTTGTTGCCTTAGTGATGAAACCTATCATTCAACGTATCCACCGCATGCTTTGTTTCTGCTTTTACGTATGAGCCTACATTAATACGTGATTGATTGTGAGTTATTCTGTGCCGTGGGTAACCGGGAAATGCGCGCATCTGTTCGCCCCGGCACTTTTAGGGACTTCCTTTACGAGATAACGAGGGTATCAGCGGGAACGGCTCTGCCCCGGGGATCGATGCTCGCCCGAGAGCGCGCTAGGGGGAGGGTGGCCCGTCGGCGCCGCGGGGGGTGGGGGTGGGGGAGTGCAAGGTTAAGGTCGCCGCAGGGGATCGAACGCGGCCTCATCTCGCCGCGCCAGACGCAGATGCTGTGGCGCCAGGCCAAGCCAACGCCGGGGCGCTTGCTCTGCAGGGCTGTCGATCGAGAGGCAAAACGCAAGAAGAAATGGAAGGACCAATTTTACGACGATGGGAAAACGTCTCGTGACCTAATGTGTTTGTGGTTTCAACTTCGAGTAGACCGTAAGTGTTTTAAATGGTGACGCATTGCTTTCAACTAAATGCTGTATAAATGGAATAAAAACAAAGTATTGTCCAAGGATGCTACTACTTCATATTGGTCCACATTTCATGTCGGATGGACTGTTAATCCTGTATTGTCATTTAGTTTCAAGACTTATTGCTAGGTAATTTTGTAAACAGAGTTTATGTACATTGGATCCCAAGGGATGTGTTATGTTCGACGTCTTACTTTGAGAAGTTTGCTGCTTTATCGTGACCATTAGCCTTTATCGAAAAAAGTCGCCTATCTGAATTTTTGAACATTTTATTTGTGCCTTTTGTCTTAGTTTCTGTCATATGCCATATCCATTGACAGTCCGGATAAAGATAAACAAACATGTTCTGGGAAAGCTTTATCACATGGCAGAAGCACTTCTTGGACACTATAGATAGGTGAAGTCAGCGGTCCTTCCTGACACGGCAGGAAACTAAAATTCTCAGAGGTAGCAATGTAAAATCATTGTTCATCCATCCGCCTATCTGCAGCAGGTAGGAGTTTTTTCACGATTGTCGTTTGGGGTGAAGGAAGTAACTGATGCACGTTCGCTCCTCTTTAGTGCATTCATATTTTTACTCGGAATCTGTTGCTCTTATTTCCGTCCCGAACGGGGGTGTGGCGGGTATTTTTAAGACGGTGTTGCGGGGCGTGGGCGCCAAACGTACAAAGTGTGCGCTACATCGTTCACAGGCCAGGCACCCGCGAACGAACACGCGATGCATTGCAGGAAATGCATGATTCATGAGCATTAATTCTGCCGCCTGTCGCGGCGCCAGACTGCGCCGTAGATCTGCAGGCCTTCAGTTCTAATAACGGGAGGGCGGACGTCCGGTGGATCCGCGGGACACCCGCTCCGGCGCCCCTGGGAAGTGACGTGCGCTCGACGCGTTTGTTCACACGTACTGTCTCGGGTACTCTGAGAAAGGAGTCTGATGGAGCTCTCCCGCCAATCCTAGGTTGTCGTAATTGAATGAAATATTACGCTCCTCTAGAACGTCGTTCCTGTATGAGAAGGCTGAAATTGATAACGAAGTCGACCTATTACTTCGCACCTTTATTGTAAATTAAATTTTCTCACTATTTTTAAAACGTGTAATTTGCCTCTTAGGACTTTACCAATAGAGATGATCATATTTGGAGAATATTGAGGAATAAAACAAAACTTTGAGATACTCTGATTTCAGGTGATTGAAATGTGCATGTCTGCATTTATTTGAATTTCAATGTATATATTACTTGAGAAACTGATATTTCGTGTCGGTATACCCAGGTTTGTAATGAAACAACCATTATTACAGTTAGTATACCTAAAGCTATGATTCGTAAACGCACGTTCGTAATGAAACAACCGTTCAAGAATTTCCGTGTATGTAGCGTCTCGATACCGCTGTTCACATATACATAGGCTATAACCCCTTTAAACCACTCTGCCCCACCTCTTTCCCAGGACACACACAACATACACACATGCTCTCTCTCTCTCTCTCTCTCTCTCTCTCTCTCTCTCTCTCTCTCTCTCTCTCTCGACGCATCCGTCGGGTGCTGGCCGGGCGCCGTGGGGCGTAAAGCATGCGCGAGCGCAGGGAACGACAGCCCCCCCTCCCCCCCCCCGCCAGCACCGCATCGGGGCTGTAAATCTTCGGAATGGGCGGCCGCCCCGGCCACCGGCGGTTTTACGCCGGCTTACAACGCTTAATCTGTTTCATTCTTGGAATTAACTCTCCATCGGACGGCTCGTCAGCCTGATCAAAGCGCTCGCCGTGGGAGGGGGCGCCCGGACTCGCCTCGTGAATCGTCTCCCTAGGAGGAGGGGGTGGAGCCGAGGAAAATTATGTGTACTGCTTTTCGAGGTGTGTTTTGAGGTTGAGTTAATGTGTGGATTTATTGCGTCCTCTAATTTGTGGCGGAGTAGAATGCTTGGTCGTCAACGTAGCGTTTATTGACGAGAAACGCCTCTAAAATTATAATTGGTCCGAGGAAAGGGGATCTTGTGGCAAAACCGCATGGAACGAAAGCGTGTTATAATGTCGGTTTTTCAAGGAATCTGGTTATCCGGGCTGAACTTCCCTGTAGTTAAAATGAACAAAAAATATTGAATACTACATTAATACAGGCAATACATCACAATATATTATGTCACTACAGCAATATTTCACTGTCATTCCTTTCTTTCCCCTTCGATTCCGATTGGCCGATTTCATTGTCACAAGTGCGCTTCATCGCGCCGTTCCTCAACGGACATCACATTTCCGCCGTGTGAACCCCGAGGCGATCAAAGCCAATGTGAATGTTTAGAATTGAAGGTTTTTTTATGGGTCGAGGCGTCCGAGGAAGGAAGGAAAGAGAGATGGAGGGGGGGCAGTCCATGCGTCGCGCGGCCGCCTTTGATCGCGGTGGCGCGTTGACGGGGCGTGTAGCGGTGTGGTGGCGGCGCGTGGCGGGCGCGAACGCGAGTGCGGCCGGCCCACCCTCCCTCCGCCTCTCCGCCACGCCCCCTCGCGAACGAGCCCGCGACAGTTATCGGCCGCTGCCGCCGCATGTACGAATGGCGACGATACTTTTCTTCTTTCAAAAAGGGGGTACAAGAAACTCGTTTGAATGGATATTTGTACTAGAGTGCTGGTAAAATCAATTTCAGTTACATATTACATTATTATTACTTTCTCGCATACTACTTGCGTAATGTAAAGAAACAGGTGTAATGTTGTGGAAAATAACTGCGAATTTTCGGCGGAAAACCTCGTCTTGCGGAGCCTCGAGATCGAAGAAATGGATTAATCTAGGTTCTTTATGTAGTAAATTACTTCCTATAACACGTGTAATCTGTATTCACATTTTATGGGTTCTCGACTCCGAAACATTGGTGTATGGCAAAGCGGTCTGTCGGCCGTTTGTGGTGAACGCTATCGCCTAAACTGTTGGGATGATTTTCTCCAAAATTGATATTCCGCGATCTCGTGACCGAACTCTAGGTATTGCGAGTTTGAAACGATATTTTGATTGATGAGGTACTTAAAAGAATCGTTAACATTTTCAAAAAATTCTCACAAATGGCTTCAAATTTTTTATTAAAAACTTTTTCCTTGGGCAGAGCAAAAAAAAATCAAAAAATTGCACAGGTCGCGTATTCGTTGAATTATCTGAATATTCGTAAATTTCAAACAGTTAAAAATAATACCAGAAAGTATGTGCTGATGGAGCGTTACTATTATACAATCTTTCGTCGATGACCAGTAATTTCACCCCCATTTAAACGTTTTGTTAGCCACTTCAGTTTTTATTCTGCAGACTAGCGTCGGTCTCATTTCTGGGTATAATAGAGCTATAATTTTAATGCCTGTTATATCATGTAATCAATATCAAGAAACCTGAGGTTATTGCTCAGTGGTGTCCTTTTCTTTTTCGCGTAATGGCACATTGGCAAAAAACTGATATGTCGCTGTAGTACTGGGTACAATAGTTACCGCATGCAATTTTTGGTCTAGCAGGATATTCTATATCGATGTGTACGCGCAAGAATAATTATAGATTCGTTATAAAAGTGCTATCCGTAGCAACATCGATGCGTGTGCTTGGGTAAATGCAAGGGTTATCAGGCAGAGATAATCGAGAGAAAGAAGTGGATTTAAAATTTCCTATTAATGGTACCAAAAAATGGATGGAAGACCTGTTTCATTGAGGTGAAACATTTGAAGATGCACGCAGATGAGCAATGAGGCAAGGAGATCCCAGCGAAAACGCATATTCAAAAGGATCTTCTTAAATTATGGCGTGCTAAGTCTAAGAAATTAGTGAAACTTTTTTTTTCACAATTACTTAGTAGTTAACTCTCATGGAAAAGGTTGTGGACACGGTGGAGAAACTACTGAACACGGGAGCTGGGAGGCATTTGCCTCCCTGTTGTTGTTTTTCTGCATGACGAATCAGTCTTCGCATAATCCTTGGAAATGCATTTATATCCGCACTAGACAGGTGAAAGTTATTTGAAAATATTACGATTTTAAATGTGATACCTTATGATGGTAATTTATTGATCCTAACTGGAACTAATTGTTTTGAACTTCATAAAATGGAAGTTTAAATCATTGTGCTGTAGGCTCAGTTAATAGAAATTGGAACTGCACTATTAAACTCACGGATTTATGTTAGTATTAACTTGCCTAACCTGCTGCCTGAATCCCATCTTCATTTCCTCGTTCATCCTCGGACTTCTACTACTCTCTCTTTATTCTTGACTCTGCGTGATCATGGTCACGTTGCACATGAAGCAGAATGAAGCGAGATGAAAGATGTATTCGTTGAGTGCTTCTTTTCCTTCTTTTTTCTACGGTGCTTTGTTAGGGTTTTTTTTTTCTTCTCCAGATACATGATCATTTGTTATGCCTATATTCTTACACGAGCTAGTTGAAAGAATTGTGTAGCATTTGTAACGAATGGCTACTTGCTTCAAGGCGCTAGCCATAAGTCTTTCTTTGAAGAAGAAGAATTGAGTATTTCATTTGTATTAAAAGTATATTATTAGAGAAAATATAGGGATTGCTTCGACGATAGGAAAAAATAGAATTTCGTCACTTTCGTCAGATTTTTCATTATGACTTTATGATTATACAGTTCTAAGAGGTCTGATTAATTTTATATTTAACGAAAAAATTTTAACATAGCATACGCTCGATTGAAATGTCACGTAAAATTTTACCGTTCATTAATAATTTTTCCTCAATTGATGTCACTCCACTGGCCCTGAACGGCACACTTACATGCACTAAACCACCACGCATGTCTGGAGATCAGTCGAGAGCTTAGAGCTTGTCCTGGCTGGGGCGGTGCCAGCGGATAGGTGAGAGATACCTGGTAGGGGACAATCCCGCAAGCTGGCAGGTAGGTCGGTGCCGGATCTCGCCATCCAGCGGGGGAAGATCAGCGCCACCTTCGGCGATTAAAAAAATGCACTACCCTTAAACGTTTGAAGACCTTCGTAATTGAAGCGCCCGGAATCACTAATCAATCATAATTATTCCATCCTAGCGGCTATCATCTAGTAATGCTTAAAGTTATTGATTTATGAGGGACTGGGAAGGTAGCACTGTAAGAGATCGAACTTTCTACGATTCTGATTAACTGTAGAGAAATATCGGAATTGACCCACCTCTTATATTTAGCCAAGTCTACTTGAGTGTTTGTCTGGAGTTGTTTCGTGGGGCGTTAATTGGCGGCAGCGTCCGTTACGCAAAGCGCATGGCTGGGCGGGTGGGCGTGCGTGCACGCGTGACGGCCACTGCGGCGCGTGCCGCGAGCCTTGGCGATTCTTTGGCGCGGAGCGTCCGCCCCGCCCCGCGATCAGCCGGCCGCGAAGTCGGAAGCACGCGAATGTCACTGGCGGGTCGGCGAAGGGAGGAGGCATCATTACGCGTATTTAGTTGGTTTCGAAAAGTCGCAACCGTGATGGAGTTTTTTTGGTGTGCTGTGCTGTGCAATGTGCTGTGCAGTGCTGTGTTGTGCAATGTGCTGTGTTTCTCCTTCTTAAACACAGGCATTCTGAATATTATAGTTGTTCCGTTGAGTTTTAGGTTTAATGTTTTGTAAAGTTCATGAAATTCCGTGTGTCATGGGTGCTTGAAATGAATAATCATTGTGGAATTTATAATCGTGAATACTTTTCTCTCTGTATCTTCTGTTAATGCAACTATTTAATTGTAGGGGTAATGAAAAGCGGTAAAATGATTTTGAAGTCTTGCTGGAAACTCAATATGTCGGCGTAGGTATTCGTATCGATTTACAATTTCCCAGAAATTAGCCTTGTTATGAGATATTTCACGAAAGGATTTGAAACCTCGAATGCGCGTAACATTTCTAAGAATAGTTTTGCCGAAAATGTGGTCTCACCTGCTTCGAAAAATACGAGAACGTCTTGGGAAGCCGATGAATTGGGTGCGAGTGCAGTTGCACTTGACGTGTACTTTGTATCGACTTGCGAGGAACGATTTCCTTATTGCCACAGTTCGAAAGAGGAACTTCAACTGGAACATAGATAAACGTCGCGGAAGTGGTGGAGGAAAATGGCACTTTTTTTGTCCCGCTGGACTGTAAGCGCAGATTGCACTTGATTGATCTCTTTGCACGACGTTCATGTTGTCCTGTCCTGTGCGCAGCGCTTGCGTACAGCGTGCAGGCATGCGAGCTGTCATTGGTGATAAAAACCGGACATTGACCTAATGAAAGGAGTCAAATGGACCGCTGGAGTGTGCTCGTAGAAGTTTATTGCTGGCAAAGTATTGTAACAATTACCGAGCTGTTTTTCTTGTTCTTTTGTTGACGTGGCTGTAGGATCGTGCGGGGCCTAGATTGTGGTGAGGCAATATTTTGGTGAGTTGCGATGTTTCTTTTGGGTTCTTGTATGCATATGCAACTGGCTCTGAATGATGTATAGTATGTGTATTTTCAATTTATAAGAAAATATGTCACCAAATATGAAAATGGTTCTAGATGTTGTTATAAAGACTCTTTGTATTCGCCGTGTCTTAAATGTCCTGCAAATGTGGTAACTCTGGTTGAAGATTAATTCTAATGTCGATTTCTCTTCATAATTGTTCTATGAAGTTTGTTGCACAGCTTGTTAATTTGTTAACTTGTGAAAATAAATATTATAATAGACAATTTACGGTATTATGCGTTCACGATTTTCTTGTGTTTGCAATGGAGGGTTGTCAGGCGAAGACTTGGATCTGGGTGTTTCCACTTCTGATGAGTTGATTCTTTACCCTCCATTTCCTACACTCGAGAAGTGTAATAAGCCTGCCGATCGTTTGTGGCTTGCACTGATGGTAGCCCCTGCTAGTCGTTCCTCGTTCAGCGGCAGCCCAAACCGTGAATGGAAGCGCGGTGGATGCTTTTCATGTGAGGAAGGAATCGTTGCCCAGGAATCCGTCTCGAGGAGTCTGGGAGAAGTACCGTATTCCGGCGGAGGTCACCGATAGCAGGTCGCACCAGCGGCAAGGAAGGGAAGGGAAGAGAAGGGAGGAAGAGGAGGCGGGTCATTGAACTTTGTAGTCGAGGGACGAATGAACGAAGTAACCAAGCGACACGCTCACACGGCCTCCGCCACTCCTTCACAGTCGGTGGCCAAGAGCCGTTTGCGGCGAGTGGTTCTCTTGTTGCCGGTCGCCTCTCGCCGCCGCCGCCGCCACCGCATCTACCAACGAACCGTAAATCTTTCGTTTGGGCTCTGAAGAAACGGGAAATTTAGGCTCTGGGTTGCGTAGAATACTGCCTACACAATACGTACATTTCGTGTGACATTTCAACTCAAAGTTGACCTCAAATGAGAACTAGTGTTCCTTTTTACTTTTCTCGTCTGAGCTGCAGAAGATCGCCGTCTGCACTGAAGTGTTTAAGATATTTACCGTTCTACTGACACGTTTCGTGTCGAAAGTGAGTGATTCATGAATGAATTCTTTCACGCTGTCGGTCTGGGCGAAAAGTTCCTTAACCTCACGAGTGAATAGGAGAGGTGAAAGTCAGACGGTAATGTAAATAAAAAGACGGCTCTAACTAAGGACACCTCATTCTTGTAAAATGTTGTGTAAGTGCCGCATTGTTTTTTATTTCGCAAGAAATTTTTCGATATTCGTGTCTTTATTTTGTGTATTGAATAAAAATAGATTTGAAACTTTCTGCAGCAAAACGTACGGTAAAGTTGAAAATATTGCGAAATAGTAGGCGTAACTCTATGTACAATATTTGCGGATGAAACATGACGACAAATGGATTTTTTGTTTGTCATGGCATCTTGTGTAGGGTTGGCGTTTCCGGTTTGACTGTCGCCAACAATTTCTATTTTTGTCCGTTTCCACGCCCGGTTCGTTGCACCCCCGCCCCCGCCGCAGGAGTCGTCGTCGTCGTGGCGGCCCGAAAAAGGGCAGTAGAAAGCGGCGCCGAGGCGGCGGTGGCGGCGCTCTCTTTCCCCGGTCGAGCGCCCGCAGACGCCCCGCAGACGGCGGCATTCCCGCGCCGTGAGTGTGCACACCGCGAGCGCCGCCGCGGAGGGGGGCGTGGCGCGGGGCGAGCCACTCGAGGAGGAGGAGGAGGAAGAACGGGAGAGCGAGCGCTGTTATCTCTCGGTGCGCGCCCGCCCGCGCCCGCGCGTGTGAGAGCCAGCTTCCCGGTGCGCTGTCGCGTCGTGGAGATGCGAGGGGAGCGGTGGCTTGCCCGCGGAGGCGGTGAAGGCGCAGCGGGAAATGTGGAAGTCCGCGGATTTTTTTTTCCTCTTAGCATTTTGGTATTTGGTTGACTTGTTTCCCAGACTCTGTTAATAGAAATACTTAATTGTACGTTGATTTTGGTCTGCAAGTGATAGTTCAGTAGCTCAGAGTTTTAGCTCGCTACGAAGTTCGCTGCGTCCACGATTTTGGGAAATCCACAAGAGCCTAAAATTCGGGATTAGAGACTTAATTAGTCGAAAATTAGTTTTTTAAATTTTGAATATGGTTTGGTTTTGGGGTGCTGCTGACTTTAGATGGCTGTAGTAGTCATTCATGGAAATTTGTGACGTTGCAATTGACCAAAAAGTATAGTAATAATTAATTCAAGATATTTATTATTAATTCATTTATTCGTTTTTTTACCAATGCGGATATGTTTAGAGCATTGAGTAAGTATTTCTTCACTCATGAAATGTCAGTCCATTCCAAAACTAATTGTTTTCTTTGATTAATATTTGTACCTGGTTACAATAACGGCATTGTCTACTCTTTATATTCATGTTGCTGTGTATATAAGATGCATTCCAATTTTTTCGGATGCTCTTCAAAATGTAAGTGGCATAGGTGGTGGCCAAACTTAAGTATTAAAACTTAACAATAATTTGGTCATGTAATTGATAAAGAGAACGAAGAATTTAGAAAACTATTAGCTAGATTGTATTTATTTCCTGGTTTGTTCAGTTAAGGTAGTTCTTCGTAAATTTTCGTTACACAACATATTCTTAGCAAGGTGAAAACAAAGAAACGGTAGCATCACGTGAGCGAGCAGAAGTACACGTGGGAAGCAGTCTTATCTGGCCCGGCCTTCCCTTCTCTCGTATGCCCGTACTCTGGCGCCACACACGTCATTTCTCCCGCCCACCAGCCAGATAGTGGAGATATTTACGAGAGGTTGTGTGAACAGCTTTATGGTTTTAAAAGGTTAGCCAGAGATCCTAGGGACAGCGACACTGTCACAGCGCTATTGTTTTCGCTCGGGGCATTTAGGAAGAGGAGGAGGCGGAGGAGAGCAGATAAGAGGAAGAGCCTAATGTGGATTCTTGAAAACGTCTTGAACCCTGCGATACTGATTACGAGCTGTCCTTTGCTCACTGGAACAATCATGGCGTGGCGTATGTTGAAATGGATCTTTCATGTTAGGTTTGTGGATCCTTTGAACTGACTTCTGGACTGGACTGTTCCGCCAACTAGTGATTGTTGGGAACCACACAGTATGAATATCGCTGGGTGTTGTCATCGTCGGAGTCAGGAAAAGCAACTAGTGTGTGTATTTTATATATAATCTGCATACATCAAGAACCAGTCATAAAATCGATATATTGACAAGTTTCTCCCCTCTATTTCTTTTACGAAGTCCAGTCAGTTTTCAGTAGATTGTTACGAAACTGGCAGGTCCTTGAGAAATATCTTAGGGATACAGCGAATATGTAGTCTCTTACAACTGCCGTTTATATTTCTTCCAACTGACGGAAATTATACAGCTGCGGGGCCAAATATTGCGCTTTCATTAGTAACTATGCGTTTAAACAAAAATGTGAATGCCACCGAGAACATTGTGTTTAACTGTTAATTAGGATATTAGTTTGGAGTTCGTGGATGACTAAATGATTTATTTGGTGAATAAATGTAAAATGTTAATTTAATTAATTTTTTTTAGTGTTAATAGGTTGTGCAAATAGATAAGACACAAACAACATTTCACATTCCCAACGTACGTAGATATGATTAATTAGCATAGAAGATGGAGGATGGTTATTAAATAGTAGTTTTTAGTGAAGAATTCTGTACCGGTGCGCCTAATGTATAAGAAAAAGGGGGGAAAATAGCTTGGTTAAAACTGGGCCAATATTTTAGGAAAACGAAAATTGACTTATTTTAAGACACTGCTATGAATAACTTGAAGAGTATTTGTGAAATATATTTATTGCTGGAACCAAAACCGATAGGAACTGGTTGGGTTCGTGAAAGATTGAATTTTCCTGAAAAATTTTCCTCAGGGTTCAAGTTTCGAGAAGCGAGTCATAGTGTAAATAAGCGATAAGAGTATTTCAGAGAGATATTTCATGATATCGATTGTTTTTATTTCTGTTAAGTTTTTTAATTTTTCCCTGGACGGGAAAGGAATCGTTAAGGAATGAGATACACGGTATCTTATGGATGTTCATTGCATTGTCCTTAAGTTCGAAATTATTTAATAAAAATATTAGAAAATCTTTTGGGATAATTTTTAAACAGAAATCGGAATGTTTGAAAACGGTTTGGTGACTTAATAGAAACGAAAAACAATTATTTGGGTTACCCGTAGCAAATTGTGACCCCAGAGGAATAAATATAGTATTTTTTAAAGTTTTGTAACAAAATACACTTGTTCGCTTTGATATTCTGCAGGAAACCCTCAGTTTTTTGTTAAATGAATCTCGGATGTTATTAGCCGGGTAAAACGGCCTTCGGAGAGTTCGACTGTGTTCCAACAGTGGAAGAGGCATTGAAAGGTGTCAAGACTACATTTCGATACTTAGAAACAGAGGACAACGCAGAATCAAGTACGGAGAGAGCACGAACTCTGGCTGGAGAAGGATCTAAAGAAATTACAAATGAAAAATGTACGAAGCAAACAATTGAAAATAATTGACTTTTTAAGGACAAATCAAGATACTGAAATTTTTACTTCGTTTCACTGTTAAGGAATTTTGCTGTATCTGTATATTAATAAAATCAACCATTACGGAGAAATTCTATTTAATTCTGACATCATCGGATATAGTGAAGGAAACATATTGGTCCCCAGAAGTTCGCTATATACCCAATATATATATATATATATATATATATATATATATATATATATATATATTGGGTAATGCGATTGAGAGCGCCTCCTTGAGTGAATGTGCAGCCACAGTCTCGGTGCGTAGTTGTGCGAGGGCGTGCGCGAGTCCGAGTGTCCTTCCGGGCGGGGCGGGGGCGGGGGCGGGGGAGTGCGCGCCGCAGTGAGTCACCGGCCGCGGCCGTCGGCGCCGGCGCGGATGGGTGCGCGCGTTCGCCTGCACCCGCCCGCTCGCCCGCCGGCTCCGCTCGCTCGCAAGGCCGCAGGATCGCGCTGGCTGACTCACCGGCGCGGCGCGGTGTGGCGCCGCTCGGCCCGGCTCGGGCGCGTGCTGTCCTGGCCGCCCTCGCTCCTCCCTGCCGCACCTTTCCTCCTCCCCCCTCCCAGCCACCACTGGCAGATCAGGGGGGGCGGGGGTCATGAGGATCATCTCCCCCCCCCAAGGACCTAGAGGTTTCGATTACCTTCCTTTATTTGACAAAATTCATTTAAATCTTTGTTGGAATTATGTAATTATTTAAACAATAGTTTTGTAAAGTAGCATATCTACAGTGCATAAATACTATAACAAAATGTTTATTATTTAATTAAATATACGATGCCCCCTCCCCCTGCAATGATCGGCTGGAACCGCCATTGCTCCCCTCCCCCACGGCGGATATGACGGGGCTGGAAGGAAGAATCGCGAGTACGTACGTTTCCGCTGATGACGCTCCGACATTCTGCGTGTAGCTGGGTCCTGATTCGTTGGAGCCTACTTAGGGAGGCCACGGTTTGGGAACCGAGGTCGCGATTGGATTTTGCGTAATGGGTATCGAGGAGTTACTCCAAGAAAGGTCCATTTTCACTGGACAGAAAACAAACGAACGTCATGCAGGGCAATGCAGTTGCTAGAGATACTGATTAAGCTATTTTCAGATGTAACAGAACGCACTGACAAAACGAGAGTGTAGACACAATTGCCATTATATTGCCTGCAATGGCTAAGCTGTAGCTGTAAAAGCGGTCCCTTCGTATAGTAATCCATCTTTACCATGAAGTGATTGAGTGCCAAAATGTTACAGCTCAGTAACCAACCATGTTACTGTAACTTAAATACGCTTTTCAGTTTTTAAAATTTTGAAGGATGTTTCGTGTAGGTGCACAGTTCAGTAGACTCTCGAGGCAGCAATTACAATTAAAACGTTTGGCTCTGGAGTCGGAACATCTTACATTTCAATCAACGCCATTTATTTCCCCCCCTTCTTTGTTTTCTTATTCCGTGGAGCATATGATTTATATTTTAAAAGTAAAATAGCATCGTTTTTAAAACGTGTAATTTTCATTTCAGAAGCTAGCCGTGCGACGTAGGAGTGCATTTCCACATTTTGGAGGTTTAACTGGAAACACAAACTCAAAGAAACGTTGTGAGATTGGTTTTTATATTTAATGGAATTGGGCGTTATGCTATGGCACGAGCACACATTGCTGTCGGAATTTCTTAACTTACATATGAAGGAGTTTTCTTTGGCGGAGATGACTTCATTGGTTGTGGAGTTACGAGATGCAGGCGAAAGATGAAACATAAAGGTGCTGGCCAGTTTTCCGCGTCTCGGTGGATTACCTGCTTTGTGGGAGGGCGCCGTTCTCTGGAGATTTGAAACAGCTTCGAGGAACCACAAACAACTTGCTCAATCAGAACAGCATGTTGAGCTTAAGGATGATATAAGTGTTGACTCTTCTGTTCTCGGAACCCAACACAATTTCCCTGATCTTAGCTTTCGAATCGAAGAAGTGAAATCGATGGCCTGACCGTAAGAAGGTGACGGATCAGATTTGAAGCAGTTGAAATGTTGCGTCGTGTTATGAAATGAAACGTACACGTAATAAGTTAACACGCTGGATGTTAAAACCAAACTGATTATCCTGATGTGATCTGAAATGGCCTTCTAGCTGATATGATTAACTCAATAAACATGAAAATATTAACCGGAGCACTAATGCGCATGTATGGAGTTATCGCCTCCTTGCACTGATTCTGTCAATTACGTTCTACGACGTGCTCGGTAATGCCTGATAATGCGGAGAGGGAAGCCAGCTTCCGCCCTTGGCGACCAGCTATACCTGGGTTTTCGTCACGTGGCGGATGACATTAGGTCAATTTTATACCTCCTGCCTTATAAAATGAATCTGTATAACGGTGATCAGCACATGTGTGAGGCCATGAGCCCCGTTGAGAAGGACGTTCGCGAATGATTTAAAAAGATTCGTTTTATAAGGCGGGAGGTGTAAAATTGACCTAATGTCATCCGCCACGTTACGAAACCCCAAGTAGTCTGGCAGCCAGGTCGCGGCGCGAAGAGGAAACGCCCGTCGAGGCGGAAGGCGGCGCGCTGCGCTGTTGTCATAGGGCTTGCGGAGGGGGCGCCCGGGGATTCCCCGCTCTAAGCTGTCCCGGGGAAGGGTGCACATATCGATCGTCTCGGAGTGCGTTGGCACGGCCGAGGTGAGTGCATTGTGCGAATGTATTCTGAAGCGTGCGAACGCATCGACGTAGTGGGAAGTTTTTTGATTTTCCGATAAGATGCATTGCAACGCAAAATTTGAACGCTTATAATTGAGCACTGCGTTATGTTGGGCAGGTTTGGTTCGTCAGATTGTGGTACAGATCCCCCGAGAATTACACTATTATATTCCTTCTTCTCTTTGAAAAAAGAATTTGACACGAAGAAATGTATGAAAAAATTTGCGATACATCCCTTAAATATTTTTTTTGTTTTAATAGTGGCCGCGTCCTGTCGTTTCCACTTTTAAGAATACGGCTGTAACAACATTTTAATAACCCTAATATGAAAGTGAACTAGTTTCTAATGTATCATAAGTATTTTTTAGTAATTTAACAAAATTATCTAACTATTAATTTCCAATGCACGCGGACACTGAAAGAAAACTGTGTAACCTGTGGCCATGTGAGGGGCGTCTATCGTTCCGTTCGATATCCAGGGGAAAATCGAAACTCAGTGAAACACTTTTGATTTTGCCCGATAGTTATTCCTCCTATTCTTATACTGTAGGTGACTTCTCATTCTCAGGTCGTCATTGCTTCTGAGACACCTGCCATGCGACCGCAAGGTTCCAAGGAAGAGGCCACCCGCCGTTAAATATTGCTTTTCACGTGTGGCGGCAATTCGTTACATACCAAGAATATAAAAAACCTGCCATATTCGTAAAGATTGTTTTTTTAAATATTTTATTGCTTTATTATAAGAGTATTTTATTTGTTCTTTAGTAATGTTCGTATTACTTTTTTGGAAAACCAGTTTGTGGATTTGTTCAGCAGCATGTTTTCTGCTGCAGGCGACTAGTTTGTAATAAGGGCGTTATAAAACGAATTTCATTCCCCTCAAAACGCTACTTTTAAAAACGGATGCATGATTAATTATTACCTTACTGTCTTTCCTTCGGTGTGTCTTAGCAGTAATGTATTGTAATGTGATGTAATGCATTTTGAGCTCAATCCTTTCATGGATCTCACCCAAGAACGAAATGAAAATAAGCCAAAGGAAAATGCGACCTGTTCAGTATGGAATTTTGGTTTTAAAGAAAGGGAATCGCAGCATTTCGAGCGTAGGGGTGAACCAGTCTGGCGGTGCGTGTTAGGAAAGCCGCGGGCCGTTCTTGGAAACTTTCCAGCGACCGGCCAGGCGGGCAGGCGGGGGAGTGCGGCGCGGCGCGGCCTGGCAGTCGTCTTGCTTCATCAGCATCCCGTCCCTTCTCCACTTCTTTCCTCCGAAGTGGGATAGGTTTACGCCGTCGTGAGAGGCTGAAGGCTAAACATTCACTCGTCTCGGGGGGGCTGCTGCAGGCGGCCGGGCTAGCAGCGGCTCGAGGGCGCGTAAAAGCCTTCCGCGGGCGCCCAAAGAAACTTTAGGACTACTGTGAACGTTTGGGTCTCTGACTGTTACAGATCAGCTTGTTCCACGCGTAGTGTTGCTACTTAAGCTGTGTGACTGATGTCTTTCGTTGCCGCCAAAGAATGTTGAAAATTCCAGTTGGTTGGACTTTTTTTTTAAAAAAAATTCTACTTTATCCGTTCTCGGAATTATACTAAAAGTGAATTTATGTTGGATACATTCTTTCAAGGACGGTAAGTTGTTTTCTAAATGAAGCGAGTAAGAGTCAACCGGAATTGTTATTTTTTTGTTTTATTTGTGAATGTTGGAAATTGTATCGTGAAAAATTACACCCTAAAATATTCAGGTTCTTCACATTCTTTGATTTTAATCACGAAATTTGTCTTGGAAAGGACTTCGAAGTTGAGACTAATCGCAAATGCTGGAATGCACTCAAGGCTCCACGCGCGCTCTCATTAGGTGAATCACTTGCGGTGAACCAACGGTCGTTCTGCGAGTCACATTCCGTTCCTGCTCGACACGTTATCCGAATCGAATGACTGCTTCTTAGTCAGGACCATTAGCCGACTCCATCTCTCTTTCGCATCGAGATTCACGTTTCGCCGTCGCCGTTCTCAGAGGAGGCTCACTGCGTTCTGCGGAGGACTTGAGATGAACGGGCTAATAAACTCCTGCACAGAGTCGCTCTATGATTAAATATCGCTACGGAAACCCAGACCTCCTCCATTTGAAGCCGTTTTCTTACCAGACCTCTTAACTTCCTGTTGTTCGGAGTGGACCGGCCTAAGAGTCACACTTATGAACTCTCTCGAGAGCATCATCCAAATCATGAGTCAGTCTTCGTGCCGAAGTTCTAGACGTCATCCAACTGAGACTGTATTCTGGCAAGTTCCATTAGCGATTAGCATATTCTCCTGTACAGTCATCTGGTCCATTAGTTGACTCACGTCTAATGCAAGTTTGGCTATTGGGGTCACGGCGAATGTGTTGCTTTTGGAATCTACCTACCGGAACTGGCATTAGATGACATTTTGAAACATTCGTTATTGGGGAATAAAGTTTTGAGTTCCGATTGGACAGCTGCTTCCCTCCCTCCCGCGTAGGGGGCGGGGACCTGTCCCCCCTTGAAGCAAAAAGCAAGACAACGGGACTTGGATGAAAATTGTCTTATTATAGCGCACTGACGTTCACAAATAAGCCATCCCTACCCGATATGCAAATCGGAAATTATGGGCAATCTCATGTCGCATGAGTCCCAGATGCCCTAGGCAAGTACAAATTGCGATCACCATCAGTGTTCTTATGTCCATAACCTCCACTGCAATCGCTTTCGCAGGCGCTCACCGTCATCTCCCTCCGAGTTACGCAGTCCAACCCACTCTCCATTCTGGTCAGCGCAACATTCGGCTGGTTGATAATTTTCCTGCCCCTCCAAAATTATAATATACTTTTTTAATTAAGAGAAGAAATATATTTATAAAAATAGAGCATTTTACTACTATAAATTTCATGAAGATGGTTCACAAGGCAGCCAGTAGATGTCTGTCTTGGCCCCGAAGTAGACGGTCTCGTTGGGAATAAAACTTCGTTGTTGGTTTTTTTAATGACAAAAAGAGAAGTTTTGAGATGGGTTAGTATCGTCATGCACTGACGATGTTTTAGAAAAAATATCGAATGCGCCTCATGCTTGGCCGCAGCGGGCTCCGGTGTGTCAGGGGCCCGTCGAGTCCGGGGATTCACCCGTGACGCCGCGGCGTGCGGTGTCATCTCGGTATCCGCGCCGCCGCGACGGAGGCGCCGCGGTGCTATTTGCGGAGCGCTGATTAGCAGCCGCGGCACCGTTTCTCGCGAAAGCGCGCCGCCCCGTCACGCCCCCTTCCAGAAGCTCTGCGGTCGCGCCGTCGGAGAAGAGCCCAACGCGCCCCCCCCCCCCCGCTCCGCCGCGGCGCGCCGCCACCAGCCGTTTTGGGGCGGTGTGGCCGGTCGCTCCTGCGGTCGGGGTGCTGCCGGAGATCTAACGCCGTCAATCAGATGCGAATGCTCTGTCGATGGGGAGATTTATGTATTACTTACCTGATTGACGAACGAAGTAGTCTGATTTACTTGTATTATGAATCAAGTACTACTAATGTATATAACGAGAGTTAAAACGTTCAGTAGTATTGTCATCTAATTTCCGTAAAAACAAATTGATTAGCTTTTGTGAAAACACCCATGAACGAGTATTAGCAAAGGACACGATTTTATTTCGAGCCAAACCCGTGCAATGTGGAGTACGAAGCGGAGCTGCGTTTTCTCAGAATAGACAGATTTGGTTGGTCGTGTGTTGAACAGTGTTCTTACAATGAATGGGATGGGGATACTGTGAATTCGAAATTGAATTTGTTGGAAGCGTTTGATGCTCTGGGGCAAAGGGCTTGGTAATGTGTAGTGTCTATGAACGAAGCTAGTTTATTATACTGATTACATTTCCCAAGCCGTTAACGCATTTTTATGCTTCGTTCCGAACATGACTTTCTGTGCCCCATATAGTCAGTGTGCTATGGTCCTTGCCCAGCAGGTTGAATGTTTGCCAGTTGATTAAATGTGTATGATATTATGTTTTAATGCGACACATCTTGAGTCCGTGAGCGTTGTGGAGAAGAATAACAGAGCAGTTGTGATCGTACATAAAAGTATGTAGGCGTTCCTTCTTTTGCTATAGCTTAGCATGAAGTGAGGAACGTCAGTATGTCCATTTTTGCTCTCAATTTTTAAAGCCTACATTTAATTTAATGTTGCTCTTTTTAGATTGGCTGAGATTGAATTCCTTTTGTGGAGGACCTAACGGAGGCAAAAAGTTTTTCCAAAGAGGAAGATTGCATCTGCGTTTAAATACCCGCACGTACCAAAATACAGCGAATGGAATGGAACCAGATCTACAATTTTATGGAGATTAATTCCAAACCTGTGGTTGAATATAATTGTTGTATTGTTGTCGTTATTGAGTTGAAATACAGATTATTTTATAGCAGACTGTCAGATTTTTTATTTCTAAATTTGCAGTACAAATTTACTTTGCCAATCTTTTTGTCCCACAACAGACTGGATGTGGCTTCCGCGGGACTTGTATCTCCGATTCTTCTATTTGTACATATTGGTAGGTATAGATGTAAATGTTAGAAATTAAACACAGATACATCACAGAAGTGGACTGAAGCCAAATACTTGCGTTCTCCACTGTCATCCAAATCAAATGTCGCATAGTCAGAACAATACGCACATATTGCAGAATAGAAGAAATACAAATTGTCATATGTAATAACTTCATATATATATCACGAATATTTTGCATACACGTTGGCAAATGATATTTTGTTATTACATTTTTCTAAAAGTTTTCTTTCTTCAATTATTCACTTTAATTCTGAAATTATACACTTTTAAGATATTTGGATTATAAGACATGACACAAAAAGTTCAATTATTCTCATTGAAATAAAAGCAATTCCAATTGTCATCTGGTAGAATAATAATCAAGGCTTCATGATTAATTTAAAACATTGAAAACGTAGGCGTACACATTCTCAAAACAATCACACAAACTTATTTTCATAAAAGGTATTTCGTTCAGAAAAAGGTATATGAATTTCAAAATATCACCATGACCTCACTACACTGACCCAGGGTATTAAACAGGAATATCTAGTTTCTTGATGTTGTGGGGTTCTCAGCCCCTTTGTTGACCATCCGAGAAGAACTTGTGTTGATGTTCTTTGTCAGAGTACACTAGGAGCGACTTCTATATCACCTCACGAGCCTTCAAGAGTTTTAGTACGTCACATAGGGTTATGAAATTTTCCTTACGAAAGCTTGATTTGTTTCCACAGTAGAACCCATTTGTTTGAGGCGATTTGTCCCGTCTTGAAAGATTCTAGGCCAGGGTTAATTTTGCTACATCGGGTCTCGGAGGGTAAAAACTCAGGCAGGACTGGAATCCGATTAATTCTGAAACTTTTAGTTTGCGACAGACATTCGTTACACATACCTTTTTAGATCACCATAGCACACCGTTCCTGAGGCGCAGGGAAGCGATTGTAGGTCTTCCACACAGAATGTAAAGCGGGCTATATTTTTTTCACCGCAGTGACATAGTAGTGTGAACAGAATTGAGGAAGTAGCTGTAGAGTTCCCGATTCGTCATGTGACAGCATAAGCTTTCGATAAACGACATCAATAACTTAACAGGATGTCGTTAGCGCTGCGTCGCTGGACCAATTAACTCCTGAGGAAGTCCGCCGCGGAGGCAGAGGCGGTGCTGACTGCTCGCAGCTCTTCATCCACAGGTGAAGACGACGGTCACCATGCCAAGGTCAAGGTCTGTTCTTCGCCCGCCCCAGCTTCCCTCTCACCGCCGCCGCCTATCGCGTTCTCCGCGCCTCTCTTGTTGCGCCTGTCCCACCGCCAATTAGCCTCATTACGGCAATGAGACGCTGTCGACGCCGCCTGCTTTCGCTTTGCCGGTTTCTGGCGCCGCGACGCCGCCGCCGCGGCCTTCTCCACCTTGACCGATCGTCCTGGATTCTCTGCGCCGATCGCACTTAGTTAGCTCTCTCGCATTTGTTGGGCGCTTCACATACTTGAAATGATTTTCCGTCGTGGAAAATGTTGCATTTCTATTCTTTTTTCTCTTATTTTCTCCCCCGACCATTTTCTCTCTTGAATTTTATTTCTTTTCATTTTCTGGCTTCAATGTAGTATATCTTAAAATTTCTTTTTGCTTAGTGCTACGTTCTACATTCTGTTCAGATTTGCTATACTCCGTGGTATGGGGGTATTTGTCTTGATCCAGCGAGATCTGTATGAGAAAGCTATGGGCGGGGAACTCGAGACAACGGATTCATCATACTGCAACGTTTATCTCTGAAATTAGTCACTGTTTATTCTGAGAAAGCAATATGCTTATTTATTTTGGAGGCTGGATGTTTGATTGGGTTGACGTTGTGCAATTCTGATGATGCTGTGCGCAATTATTCGGAAGTAAATTTTTAAATTATTGCACTTCGGCAGTAAACTGTCGAAGGCAAGTCATATTGCATTTCATCGCTGATATATTATGGAAGTTCTGCCAAGAGCAAGAAGTTATCAAACTTTGCCAGAAGGGATGGGTCAATAAAAATATTGTCAGAATTGTACGATTCCATTTTTAGAGGTCTCTTGCTTAGCATTTTATTTTCAGTACAGTCAAGGCAGTTTTAACTTACTGGATGACATTGTAGTATAATACAGGTTTTAGAAAATGATAACATTCAGTTTGAAGTCTCTTTCGGGTTGTTTAAGAAAGCTCATTATTATGTATGCGTTGCATAACTGTCTCGCCACATGTTATTTATATCGAACTTGTCCTGTCTCGTTATGCCCGCGTTCTAAATTGGATTCGCTTCTATTTTGGGACTCGTGCGGAACTGGAATCCGTTTTTATGTTGTATTTATTACCCTGTGATTAGACGGTTTTAATTGCATCACGAACACTTGCAATGTAGCTCTGCAGGCCGTAATCAGATTGTCGGAAGCTGGAACTCGTTACGTCATTCTTCAGACAGCCAACCATGATAAAGTTAGAATTGTTGATTGTGGCATAAATACCGGTTGTAATGATGTATATTGGTATTTTAACTTCATGGTAGACCCTTAAAAGGCAATCTTTATAAAATTAATAGATGTATGAGTTAATAAGAAAATAACCATTTCACATACTTTTAATTTCCACTTCCTATCCTAATGCAGGCAAAGTTTACTTATCCGCTGTTTTAATTATACTGAACAATTTTTTTTAGGATTTTCAGAACGAAGAGACATTTGGAGACTCTCAGTGAAATACTCATTTTTAGGGACCACAAATGTGGTTCCTTTATAAATTGTAACAAAATTCACAATACGTGGACTATGTTTATAATTAATTTCGAATGTCTACGGATAGAAAGACACGCATTTTCCTACACCAGAAATTGCGAAATTTTAACTGTTACTTTGCCCGGTCTTTCTTTAAGATATTTTTGAATTGTGAATTTGATTGAAACGCTTAGAAATTCGAGATGTGGAGCCCATGGCCATGTCTTCTGTTCCACCAAGGGCTCGTCTGACTTCAGGAGCAAATAGTTCTTCTTTGTTCTCGCTCACGTGCTGGACATGTCAAGACAGCTAAAAGAGTTTTCGAATACCAAAATATGTTTTTCGAAGTCTCAACTCGTACCTCGCTGATACAACAGATCAACACTACGCAACAAAATGCTTATTCACAGATTTAGAGACGCCTGCCGGGTTATTTTTGTGTACCACTCTTGTAGAACACCCTAGTGGGTCATTTGTAAACCAATGATGGTAGCTATTTGGAATGTGTTGGAATTTTTTTCGATATCTTCAAATTATATTTAAAATTAGTTAAATTTTACTCCGTCATTGTTGTAAACCCCTCTAACTGCGTGAATTCTTTCTCGCGCGCAAGAGGGTGTGCAAGTCGCCCATGGAACGATTCGATCCGAGAGCAGACCGGCATGCACCTCGCCATCGTTTCCGGTAGTTTGTGCTCGGTAAAGTGGGCTTGGACCTCCCCCGAGCGAAGGCGAGTTGCGTTGCATGCTTCACGATTGCCGGTCGTTGCACCCTTTTTTTCTTGTCGCCTGCGTCCGTACGCGTTGTTGATGGACTTGAATGCGCGTTCGTAACCTCCGCAGGCCGCCGGCTCGACGCCCGCCGCGCGCCGGTCGTAAATACTTCACGATGCATTGACTCTGCCTCGGAGCGGCTTCGCTTGCGCCGTGTTGTGCTTATTCGGCTTTATTGCTACACTTCATTCACAATCTAGGCAGATAATTCGAATCGTCTGAAGGTGGGAGTGAGCGTTTCTTTGAACGTGAAGGCGGTGGAAATGTGAAGAGGGCGATTAGACTTCAGGAAAGTTGTTATGCGGTGTCGATAAGGAAAAGTATTCATTGCGATTTGATGTTTCCGTGTGTATTACTTGCTGTATGGTGGATAGATACTTCAGTTAGTGAATTATGAGAATGGTAAATAATAAACTGTTGCGATTTTATTAACGCAAATATGCCTCTAAGTTGGTGTCATTTCAGTTACTGTTAATGCTTGGGTCTGGCACTAGTTTTGTGTGTGTGCACGAAGAAATATTTCGGAAATGGGTGTTTTAAAGACCTTCGGCGAGAAAAGTGTAGCAGACTTCGAAACTTGAGTAACAATTTCTAGCGTGTTATTTAGTATTGATATGAATTAAGAATTTCGAAAATGTTTAGTTCACGAAGAAAGTATTTTAAGAGTATGGGAAAAATGAATGACCTCTTCAGCCCGCTTGAAATTCAATGAAAGCTTTTGACGGAAAACATATGCTTGAACATTGTTTCTCAGCTCTCCTGCAACTTCACACATTAATACATTTCGCATGTGCTGCATTGATTGGGTTTGTAAGGTATTGTATATTGGCGTTGAAGATTCAAAAATATAGAGAGATTACAGTAAGGGCCCGCTTTGACATAACTACAGATGTCCATGCTTTCAATTGTTCATGTCAGTGCGTTCGTCTAGTTAGCTCCTTTGTAAATGGCTTTATCACTATCACTTGCAATGTCATCGCCGTGCCTGACGTTCATTTGTTTGTCGACCTGTCAGTGGTCCCTTCTTAGAGAAACTTCTCTGTAATATTTAACATCCCGACCAGGCTCAAGGACACCTGTTTCATAAAAAAACATCCGTTTTCGATAATTATTTTATTAAGTCCAGTGTTGCGTTCCTATGGACCAAGTGGTCCACCTGTAGATCGCCGGTTTGTCTGTCAACCACCCTCCTGTAGAGAGCAGGGGAGCAGGGTGAATAGGGCGTAGTTAGCGTCCAATGGTTTATGCCACGCCCACTGTGGGGGCGTGGATAAAGACAGCGAGAGAGCGAGAGCGAGTGAGCGCTGCCGCCCGCCCGTGGGTCGGCGACCGCCCTGCCTGGCGCCCGCCGCCGCCGCCGCCGCCGCCGCCGCCGCCGCCGCCGCCGCGGTCCCGCACCGGTGCGGTGAGTCACCGTCCCCGCGCCGCGGAGTTTCTCCGGCGGGGCGCCTCAACTCCCGCAGCCACCAGCGCTTCCGGGCGCCTGCTAGTCGCGACGCCACGCGGATAGCATCACGTACCCCTCGGCGCGCCGACCCCCATAAACGTCGCTGCGCCGCCCCGCGCGTCTAGGAACCGGCGAGGAGGCGGCGGCCCCGCAGACCGCACATCCTGTGGGTCGCCACCGCTACGTGTCACTCGTTGCACGGAACACACATTCTGTCTCTTCCATTGTGCCTCAAATCTCTTGCTTCGGCTTTCGTTATGGCTCCAAACCTGGGTGTTTGTGACGTTTGGACTGCTGCCACATGTATATCAGTTTTTTCTCTTCGTAATTCTCGTCTTTTAAAAAAATAATCTTGAAGCGTACTGATTTTACCAGAGTGAGCCATAACATAATTTATCATAACTAGAATATCTGCATTTCAGACTTTTATATAATGTGCGGAATCAATATAAACCGATAGACCTCAGTATGACATGCTGGTTCCCAGAATGTTTTAAGACGTTTCGAATGTGGATCATCATAAAATATTTTTCTGAAATACTCTGGGGCGATTAGAGGCTTCTTTTTATTCTGGAAAAAAGAAAGGGAAAAAAACTCTCACACTTCGGTGTAACCATATACATTTTCTATGCGCAGGTAGCTAAAAAGTGCCAATCTACATTTTACTTTCTTGACCATCAAATAGAAAAAAATAAACATTGTACAGCGTGGATGATGTAATAACATACCCAAAGTAACATCATTCTTTTGAATGTTATGGGTGTCAACTTTGGTAGTTATAAAAATGTCTTTAAATTTCGTACAAATATCCAATACTCTTTTCATTTCCTTCGAAATTATGGAGGTCTCTTTTTGTATGTGAAGGTCACGTCAGACTCGAATGCCTGCTTCGGAAGACTGACTTCTGAGGGCTGGCAGCGTCTTCGTGGTCGGCAGTGATCGCGTCCAGCAGGCGGGGCCGCAATAGCGCCGACAATTGAGGCAATGAGGCGATCGCGCTCCGCACTCGTGGAGCAATCATTGCTGATAGAAGCGAGTGGATTTATGGGGTTCTCTGGAGGTGACGCATTTTATGGCCGGGATTGTTTCTCTATATTGATGATGCAGCCCGCTGTTTATTAAAGTTAGGTTATTAATTTAATATATTTAGTAAATGTACTGTAATGGGACCATGTCATGATCTAATGCTTTGGCGTGAAGAGTACGTAGCATTATTTCAACTGGCGAGTCAGTGTTGTGTGGGTTTATTTAGTTACGTCATACTACGTGGCCAACCGATTTGTTCAGGTTTCTATTTTTAGGATTCCAACGAACTGGAAAGTGTTATGAAACGCTGTTGCTTTGAAATAGTTCCTTTCGCTGACAAAACGGATTCGATTTTGAATGTGGCGGGTATTGCGAACCACCAACTCATTAGAAGTAATACCGAAAGGGCAATAGGTTTCTTAAAGGCATATTCGGAACGTTTTTTTATCAACATTCATGAATTTAGTTCTCCCAGTTTTCGGAGCAGTTCAAAGAAAATGCCAAGAGAATGGGTTGTTCACATCTGAGTTGCCTGCTGCTGACGAGGAAGGGCTGAAGCCGATGTTTTTTCTGTCGATTTTTGCACTTGAGGTAGGTCACAAAGCCGGAAGTCATTTTGCGCTACTGCTAAACGATCCATGTACTGATGGCGTTTAATATCGGGCTGCGGTAGTCTCCTTTAAAAAGGTGCACTTTTTTCTCGTGGTGACTCATTGCAGCGTGATGCAGAGCGGATGATCAATTATTTCACGAAACGACCGTTGCCGTAGATACTTTTCGTTATGACAAGAACTTTTTGTTCCCTCAAAGCAGTAGCTAATTTTCTTTCTGAATTCAGTACCCACTGCCACATGGTAAGAAGGCGTACTGCAAATATCAAGTTTTCTTCCCAATGAAAGGATAAAAAGAAAACGCGTGTTGTCCATTAGAAAATATTACGTACGAGTAATTAATTTGAATCAGTAGTAATGGTTATTAAAAAATCTTCCAAATTTGATCACATGGTAAGTTTATAATATGGTTCATATTCACGGTTTCCTAAAAATAATGAGATGTATTATTTCTCTAATCACCTATGTGTTATATTTCTACCTAGTTATTTCATTATTTTTCCCACGAAACGTACCTTTTCGTTTAGCTCGGGCCTTCCATCACAAGTTTTGCCCTTTTTTTCTTTTTACTTAAACTATTTAAACTACTGTTGCAGATAGATGGCTCATTTCAAGTAGTTTTGGACCTTATAGGATCAATCTTACGTGGATGCCAGAAATTAACACTCTTGTATTTTATGTATTATCAGCTCAAAGTTTCGCACATTTAGCATGAGCCTTTTCAAAAGCAATATAGATATTGAACAAACGGTTGACAATAGCATGAACTGGTATAAGCACCAAATTGTATGGGTTTTAATACTTTTGTATTCCTTTGTTTTCATTACGTAAAAATGTATTGTTTGTTATTGTCAACCGTTTGTTCAAAGTTAATTACTCTTGAAAAGGCACTTGCTAAATGTGCGAAACTTTGAGCTGATAATATATAAAATACAAGAGTGTTAATTTCTGGCATCCACGTAAGATTGATCCTATAAGGTCCAAAACTACTTGAAACGAGCCATCTATCTGCAGCATTAGACCAGGATCAGCAGGAAGTAACTCAACAATTCCCATATTTTAACTACTTCAATAGAGCGAGGTTGGCCTCGGAGTGACTGGACGTTAAAAAGGTAGCCGCGCGGCCTCTCAGGTGCACTTGTCGATTCGCGTGCGCGCGTTGCATTTGCCGGCCTTAGTCGAAGGCGCAACGGACGTTGCCCCCCTGCGGGGCGAGCAACTGCACTTGGGTTTCGTAATCGCTTCGCGCCGCCTGCTGAGTGCGTTGGTCTGCGCCCAGCTGCACCTGGGACCCCCTCGCCGTGCGTGGGAGGACGAGGCGAGGCGAGGCGAGGCGGGGTCACAAGCCGCGGTACTCTTCTCTCCCCCCCTCTCCCCCCCTCTCTCTCTCTCCCTCTCTCTCTGTCCGCGCGAACGGACGGTGGATGGAATGGGCCGGAAGAATGCACCTTGCACCGGTTTAGTAAAGCTATTGTTATTGTTCAAAATGTCAATAAAATGGAAGTTAGATATTGGAAGAATAAAAACATCAAATTCTGTTGTTGTTTTTTTTTGTGTGTGTGTGTGTGCCAATTGGCGTGTGCCTTAATCGACCCCCAAATGTTAAACACGGAGGCTTACGTCTTACTTATTGCTAGTACTAGGTTATTTCCTGGACAGACATTAGGTATGATCATTAGAGGTGATTTATAATGGATAAATTAGTATTGATGGGATAAATGGTCCGGTTGTGATACATGGCGGTAGTAGATACCACATTTACACTAGTTACCTGCGACAACACACTTGTTTTCCAATATGTTCAATTCTTTCGTCCCATATTTAGTCTCACACAGTGGGAATACATGGATGGTTAAGACCGAAAATTAGCGTGAGCTTGCGTGCGTGAGGAGAGTAACAAAATAAACACCAATGGGGTTTATACTACTCAACATTCTTCTAGAGATCGATTACTACATTGCATCTAATTCAATATTGCAACGCTTAGTTCATTCTTCATGTAAGATTTGGAACGAATCAAAATACAAGAAGAAATGCGAAAAAAAGGGACAAACATTAGATCAACATTGCATTCTTAATATATCATTAATTGCAGCCATTTTAATCTTGCGTCGCCAAGTTTACTACTAGACGTAGATGGGCTCACAGAGCAACGCAGCGCATTTGAAGACGGTCTTCCGTAGTGTAATTATTTAATTTCGTTGACCGTTGATAGCTTCATTGCGAGTCTTGCGCCGCGCCGCCCTATTTGCTGTCAGACGGAGCGGCGGACGGGGCCGCGCGACGTGTCCACTCACTCCCGAACCCCCAAGCGGAGTGGCCCGTTTTCCCCGCTCCCCGGCGCTTGGCACCGAAACAGATTCGGCTCTCGTGTGTGATTAATGTTCCAATTTCCACGGCCGTGAACGACCGTCGCGGGGCGGCCTTCGCGAACCGTCGCCCCGCGCGGCCCTTTTGGCGTCGCGTCGCGTCGCCACTGCTTTTCATTCGCACGCACGTGTCGGGAAGATGCCTTACGCGAAAATGGGTGCCGCTCTAAACGGATCGAGGCCGCGCCCCCAGGGAGAGCGAGCTAATGGATGGGCTTGTGTGCGCTGCATACTGCCGCCCCGACATTGTCAGAATTGGAGGCGACTTACTTGTGAAGCAGTCTTGGCCTTGGGTGTAAGCTTTTGAATATTAATCATTTCTGGTATCAAGATAATTGTCATTCATAAGTATTGTGACGCGTAATGTTTGAAGAGATGTAGCATTCTTAACAAGCGAGAAGTAATTCATTTACGCTTGTTTATTTATTATATTTTCTTTTAGTTGTTGGCGTTTGAGTGAGTTTTCGTCATGTTATAAATACTACTTAGTAATTTAAACTTGGGTCTACGTTCTAGGAATGAAAGACGTTTATAGTGTACATCTTTTGACTCGTATCGAAAGGAAACTTTTGAAAGGCACCGGTGTTGAGTCGTGACCTGTTCTCAAGGTACTGTGCTTGCAATGCAGCGTGAACTGTACATCAGCTTGCCTCATTGAGCCCTTCACGAAGTTGACTGGTCATGATGGTCATGTGACTTGCGTGGTGGAAGTTAAGGGTGAGGATTATATAAAGTTCTCGGAACAAGCGAGTGTTGCACGTTTCAAATAAAGTTCCAGGTAAACTCCAACCTTGTGTGTACGTGGAAAACCTCTATTCACCGCGAAATCCAATCTGGTTAAATGAGTTAATTAAGTGTGATGAGAATCGCTCTTTCTTGGGTGGGGTCCAAAAACGATTTTGCAACTAGTGGTCATCAATCGTATTTTTAGTTTCATATTTTATTAGATATTTCAAAATTCATGGCTTTTCCGAATTAAACATTACCCGTTAATTAAAATGTTTGATTAATAAAATTACAAGTATGCGATTTAATAAATTATTTTGGTATGAATTTCCGTCAAGCATTCGCCTGTTCTGATTGTTTTTATACAATTTAAAGGTTTTGAAATGTTTTTCTCTGACCACAAAAGTACTTCAATTCTTGCCAATCGAGTTGGGTTCGCAAATTTGGGATTCAAAACCTGTTCCTCGTATTCGTTTACGGGGTTCTGTATATCCCGCTATCTTATGATAATAAAATTCTCTTTATTCTTTAACTCGTCTACTTCTTGCGTACCAGGGATCAAATCCCGGACGAGGCATGTGGAATTCGTGGCGTGTAAAGCTGTTTGGCAGTACGATCCACGTGATACTCATAAGTCGAACACGCAGAAGGTTGCTGCAACGTACTGCCAAAGCGCTGGTTTACAGTTTGAGTTTGAATTGGACGTTTCTCGCTGAGGCTTACGCAGGGTGCAAAAGGGCGGGAGGTATCCCCCCCCCCCCCGGGAGTTGGATGTCCCCTTTTGGGAAATTATTAATTTGATCTTGCCTGGGACAGGATTCATCCATATCCAGGTACCTCATTTATAATGTCCACCCTTTGTTAAAATTAAGAAATCCAAATCTATGTAATGGAATTCAGAAATTAAGAAATCCAAGTCTATGTAAAACATGTGGTTCATAAAATAAATGGAAAAGTTTGACACACTTTCATTGGGCTTACAGTCAAGGTTACAGAGGCCACATGTGAGTATATTATTCATCACATCCTCAATTGACAAAACCGGCGTTTTTATATTTTGCTATGTCACCTCTGATTGTTCACGTACTTCTCATAATACAGAAAAACGTGCTCAATGCGGAACGTGTATAATGGGGAAATCTGTCTAATGTGAACATAAATCGCTGTCCTGCCAAACGTAAGGTGTGTAGTATTACAATGCAAAATGCGGAATCTTGTCTAGTTCGGAAAAAAAATACTGGTCTCTTGAGGTTCCGTATTGAGCACGGTTGTACTGCAGTATTTTTGAACGTCTCCCTGCCCTGGAGAAAATGTCCGATTCGCCCCCTGGGCTGACGCGGCCGTCTCTTCCGGGAAGCCGTGCGTTCCCGCGATGCGGCGCGGCGTGTCGCAGGGACGGCGACGTGCAGGGTCGCCCACTTGTCCGCTCCCCCTGCGAGAACGTGCGTCAGCGGGCGCGAGACTACCATTCTGTGAGAGGTGCGCGTCTATCTTATCGCCGATGGCCCTCGGAGCTGCAAAAATACACTCGCAGGGGGTGCAGCGCGCTCCGGAGTCGGAGGGAGAGAAATTCGTCTCAAACGCTCCTCTGTTTCTCGAGAAACCGTGGCTAATGGGTGCTTCTGATGATTACGTGGCAACTCTGAAAATAAAGTCGGTTGGCAGCCCGCGTCCGAATGAAGCCAAGGGGTGACGGTTGGGCTATTACTCGCCAATTCGACTGTGTTAGGCAGCTATTCATAAGCCCTATGAAAGAATAGTCTGGCATTGCTAACAAAGAATGAAAGGAAAGTAGGGTGGATCTTACGGAGTTCTTTGTCGGTAGTCTTCATAAAGATTTGTTGATGTGAGGCTATTGTTCACAAGTCATATAAATGTGAGTCAAGGCCTCTCATGTGTCCTGTGTACATTCCTATTTAGGGGCTCACAAAAAAATCATTCAGATATAATGCAGATTCAAATGATCATCAGTTTTCAGGAAATTTTAATACATTATGATCGAAGTAGTAACATTTCTTTCAGACATTCTGTAACTGCATCTACAATTACTGGAGATACAATGTTTTTCCTACCGTTATTGAACGTGATGAAATTTACGTTAATCAGAACGGGGAAAAAGGAAAATCGGTATCTCGAATTCTTCCACGTAACAAACTTCAAGTTGTCGAATCCCAACTGGATGAAGGTAAGTGGGTGCGAAGAAAGTTTGAGTTCGCTGTATTGATTGCAATGCAATCAAGAGGAAAAAAAGAGAAATAAAAACGTCTCGCTACTAAAATTATTCCATGCCACACTCCTAAAATCATTCAATCATGTTAGCAGTAATTGTGGATTTTTTAAGCAATCTATAGGAAAATTATGTAAACATGTTCAGTCATTGAAATTATTTGCAATGTCCCACAAGAATTAGTAGAAATAAAAATTAATATAATTGTTCCGTAATAAAATAAAAAGCATTTCGTGAACAAATTATTTTCGGAACTCGCGTGTAACATGCTAATGCAGATCTTGAGGCCTGTTCCCTCGGCGCCGTACATATGAATGAGGCAGCATGCGAATCCGCCCATTGAGAAATTCCCATAGCCGGGCGCGAGCTCGATATCGTGTCCGCGTCGCCTCCGGGCGAAGTCGGACGAACGACGCCGAAGGGCGTCGGAAACCTCAGACGACGCGCGACTTCCGGCGACGCGACCGCGCTTCCGCCAGCGGCAGGCAGGCCGTTAGGCGCAAAAGACGGCGCCGGTCGGCCCCGCGACGCCCGGCTCCAGGCGTGGAACTAAAACGATCCCGGGAGTATTTGAACGCGGCCGGGCTCGGTGGTGAGTCGAAAGGTCAATTGACCCGCACAAGACAAAGTACGTCGTCAGCAACATTAGTATGGCGGATTAATACGAATGTTATAGTTTCGGTGAACGATATTGTAACTATTGCAGAGAACGCAGAAGTAGACGGATAAATGCGCGATTGGGTGTGAATATCACTTATATTGCCAAAATGACGTATTACTGCATTAATTAGGGTGCCCCCAGTGTACAATATTACTGCAGCAGCTATGCAATGTTGGTAGTTTGTATATGTATGCACCAACTCACTTTTTTTCGTTGAACTCTGAGATTTTTCGAAAGTTCGGCAAAGTTAGAAATAATGCGAAAAACATGTTCTATTGTAGGAACTCGTAATTTTTGTTGTTACTCTTGAGCAGTGTGCATGCTACTGTTCGGAAATCCATTTTGTGAGTTTGGTTCAGCAAGTTTTTTCCTGCTGCAGGCCACTAGACCAGTGTTCTTTCACTTGTCTTGCTGTCGTATCATCTCGACATTACTGCCGATCTTTTAATTGGTAGTACGGTGACTTTATAGAATTAATATGTTTTGTTTGCTTTTTTGCTACAATGTGTTGTAACTCACATTTAATTTGATTATTTTTCCGCGTTTGCTCGCGGCTTGTGTTTTGTCACGTCGACTGAGATCTTCCTAGAACTTCTCGTCCTTCGCCCCTTCCTATGCATCGCAGTTCTTGTCAAAAAACCTTTTTTCCGTTTTTAATATGAATACGTCGAGGAAATGTTTAGAAGATGTCAAAGCAAAAGATTAAACGAGTTCCTCCTGGAATATCGTAGAAGATTACGCTCCGAGAAGCAATTGGAAAACATATCCTGACGCAACACATTGCAGGCTGCGTACCACGTCATCGTGCATAATCATTTTAGATTTTTTTTTTTTTCTCTCTCTCCCGTCAATCCAGCGCCGGCGTTCCTCGTGAGAGGGATAGCGAAGGAGAGAGGGGCCTTCAAACTGCCCGCCCGAGGTTTCCTTGGGCGGTCACCGGTTCGCTCCAAACGCAACCGGCGCCCGCCGGAAGATGAACTCACGTGATGGGAGGCGGGCGCCAGCCACGCGAGGACGGATAGCCAGAGTAAGAGGCTGCGTTAATGAGAATCTTGTAACTGTCCTTGTCCTTGGAGTAGCAGCAACAGAAAAGCTGCGAAAGTATATTTAGCTTCGCGTGCTATCTTTGGCGCAGACTTGCGTGTTAGCGTTTGACGTTTGAATAGTATTGTGCTGGGTGATAATGCACGTATTGTGCAGTGTGATAATACGCGTTTTGTTCGGTAGATATACCTACAACACATGTATTGTTCTATGCGGTGCCCTAGTTGACATGAACTGAGTGTGAAGGAAACCAGTATTGCCCTGACGATACCACTGAAACAAAATGTAACCTTTATTATGCAATGCAGCGATGTCTCGCGAATACGGAAATATCAAAGTTCGCCTAAAATGTGCTACAAGTGGAATCGAATAAATACACATGCAGGGGACTCGTGAGTGAACTTGACTCTTTGAGTGTGTTCCTGCCGTCCCGAAGTATTTTTGGGAAGAAAAACATTCGAGAACGATACGAAACACGAGCTTAGCTAATGAACCCAAAGTGGCAAACATTTACATTATGTACGGCAAATATTTTATCTAGCCCGTGTTGCTAGTAGCTAAAGTAATGTGTATTCATGATCTCCCGTATCGGCCCGGTTTCCTTCTTCCGGCGCGTTGGCCTTCCGAAATCGGTCCGCAGTACCTAGCCAGAGCGCATACTATAGAGGAGTTATTCTAAGAATGGATCACTTTGACAGGTCGGGAAACGCATGGAAGTCATTTAGGGCGATGTCATTCCCAGAGAATGTGGTAAAGGTAAAACGAACACACTGACAAAATAAGAGCATGGCTGTAACCTGCAGTTACGTTACTAGCAGTGGCCAAGCAGTAGCTGTGAAAGCGGCCTCTTCTTAGAGTAATATCTCTAAATAGAACGATTTTCCTAAGGATGAGCCAAAGTGACAGCTAGTGCTGGCAACATACGTGAAGGTTCTATGGTTGTTGCGCCCTAGAGCCCATCAGACTCCCTCCCTGCATTAGTTCGTTTGCAGTTGGCAAACTTGTAAATGGCTTCGACGCTTCCTTTTGTGATGTCCTCGTCCGACAAAAATATAGTGCGCCGCAAAAAATAATTGAAGTTAGGAAGTGCAGTGTTATGTGCTCTTCTGTAAAAATTATTTTTTTCTGCAAAAATTACATTAAATTTACTTTTTGTGTTAAATATTATGTTTATTTTAAAACCGAGACTTGAATGCTAGATGCGTAGCGGTGCACGTGTTTCCGGCTTAAAATCATTTTTCTTTCTATTTACATTCGTGGCGTTTTTCTTTTACTGATTGAGAGAGCATGTTAAGAGATTTTCCACACACGTAATTAAATTTAAATGTTTCCCGGACTCGGTACGTGCATATACCTCAGCGAAATTCTTAGACTTGTGAATAGTGATGTCTTCACGAGAGCCATAACCATACACTTCACGAAGAGGCGCGGCTGAACAGCTGTCGCGGCGGAGGGATACTTCTCTGAATTACATGTGATGTGTACTTGTTACGCGAACCGTCACTTTGGCTCATCCTTAGGAAAATCGTTCCATAGCTTGCGAGGCGCACGTGGTCGCGGAGGCGGAGCGGTGGCGCTCCCTGGCGGCGGCGGCGGCGCGCGTCTCTCTCTCCGGGCGGGAAATACGCGCGCGCTCTGTGCCGCTGCCAAGGCCGTTCTGTGCCAGGCTGCGCGCGGGCAGCTCTCGCGTACTGGGCTGGAGTGGGCGCAACGACGCATTTTTAATAAAAAAAAATGTAGAAAAAAAAAGAAACTATTAACCGCGAAATGCGCAACTTTTCGGTGATAGTGACATCAACGCTTGGGGAGATACAGCAACTGAACGAGTTCAACCAGTTAAATGGTACTGTTCATTTTCGTAGATCAGAAATTTTGATTTTCAAATATTTTGAGAAGACGCTCTAAAAAGGAAGTAAATGCCTTCTAGTGTAAGAAAAGGAAAAATTGCTACAGGTGACATTTAGTATGTCCATTCTCAGTATAGTTAAAACTCGAAAATTTGTAGTAAACTGCAGAAATATTTAATAATTTCGGGTTCGGCAGACATCGAAATGTAAAAAAAAGCCAATTTACATCGTAGCTAGGCAGAATCGTCGTAAATATTCATGTAGCACAAGGCTCCTGCGTCATCTTATTTTGATACTAGTGTTGTTGGCCTAGAACACACGCCTGCCCGAGGGGAGATTCGAACCCGCGACCTGTAATAGGACGATCTATCCTCACCGACCTCGGCTTCGCAGCTCGGCTATTTTGATGCAGACTTGCAATAGTCATTATTTAAGCGGAAGTATCAGAAATTTCCTGAAATGCCGGGAAAAGGTTCTGCGCGGGCGTGGCGTCGTTCCGATCCACTGTGCCTGGCGGCGGAAGGCCGGCGCCGCCGCCGCCGCCGCCGCCGGGCGTCAACTGACGTCACGCGTCCGGGGCCGCGCGGGGTCGCCGCCGCCACGCGGACGCCGGGAAGCGGCCTCGCCGCCCCCCCCCCTCCCCACCTCCTCCTTCCTTTCGCTTTCGTGATATCGCCTCCGGAATGGACGGCGGGGGGGAGTGGAAGCGGGAGCTTTTGCGTAGGAGGGGGGCAGGACGGAGAGTGCGTATGCGCGGTGCGTTTGGGTGGTTCGCGCTTGCAGGCCTCTGGAGGTGGCCGCATGGCCGCCAGGAGTTGCGAATGAGCGAACGGGCAAAATTGGCGACCACGTGGCGATCTGCCGCGTGGTCGACTGGTGTAGCTAAGATATACAGCACATGCGAGCTACGTAGGTCAGTGATGGTTTGCAGATTGTTCCACGTGTAGATGCTAGTTCAGGCGATCCAAACGCGGTAGAAATAATGTCACGTTCTGTATTTCACGTCTCATGCAAACTCTTAACTTCTTCAGTATTTATACTCTGCAGTTAGGAGGTAGTTCTTTTGTATACCTATATTTCAAAGTGTTAAGAGTGAGTTAGGGTAAGTTACTTGGAGCAATTTGTGTGAGGAAGTAGGATGGACTGTCTCTTTAAGATTTGTTCCTTCTCTTTATCTTCGTTCCTTTTGCTGACAACACCTCATCTTTATTTTGAAAGGTGTCGGCTTGTTTGCTCGTTGGTCGCAGTAACAGAGATCATAATTCATCGGCTGTAAGATCTGACCATGGACATGAGGATGTATTGTGCATTAATGAGGGGAAGTTGGCCATCACACCTTGAGCGGGCAGTGATCGGTAAGCTTTTTACACACAGTTCTGATTTTATGTGGATTATCAACTTAGTGCTAGACACCTGATTAAATGAAGCGAAATCTGTGTTAAAATTGCCGTAAAATGGAAATCACATTTCTCTCCGGGGAACGATCAGCTAGAGTTGGCCGAACTCGCCGCTGCTCAGTTGTTCCACATCACGGAAGGGTTGAGCTAGGTCTATTTGTTGTTGCGTTGCTGGGCACTCTTAAAAAAATTGGCAGATGTGAAACTAATATGCTCATCAGTTGAATCGTTTATTTCAGAAACCCGTCAAACGCCAAAATTTAAAATGCGTTTTAGCGGTGTAATATTGTTCCATGAGGATAGACACATCGCTTATTCCATATTTACCTTAAAAATATGCATTTATTAACTGCTTTAATATAAAAAAATGAAATCGGAAAAACTGGGACACTTTTTCTCAATTTTCTCGACATGACGCGCGTTTGACGGATTTATGAAATAATCGATTTAATTATCCTAATGTTCTTCGGGTCTGTTTCCGCCAATGCCAATACAAAAAAAGAAAAGAAAAAAAAACAAAAAAAAACAGTAATCCGGAAAATTTCAGTGTCATAGAAAGTGCAACCTTTAGCACGACTTGCGAAAGTGTGCGCTGTGTAACAACGAAAAGGAATTCGCGCGATGTGGTGCAAGGCGTGATTCAGAGAGAAATCTCATTTGGAGAGTGGATGCGGGCGGGGTATCGGATTGACCGAGGCCACGCGATGTGTGGTGTTCCGTCAATTGGCCGCGTGAGTGCCGAGGCGCCGCCGCCTGCGGGCCAGATGTCGCAAGGCGGGCGCGGCGCCGGGTCGAAAGGTCGCGAGGGCGGACGTGCGCGGTGCGAGCGATGCGTCGCTGGCTGGGCGGCAAATTGCGCTCGTTACGGCGGCGGCCTTGCGGGCCAGTTGGGACTGCGCCGCGCCGCCTCTCCCGCCCCCTCCCGGCCACACACGCCCCGCCCCGCCCCGCCCCGCCCCGGTCGCTGTTGTCGGCTCCAGCGGGGAGGGCCCGTTCCAGTCCCTGCACCCGCCGCTGCTCTCCGCTGGGGACAGGCTGAGGTGTAGGAAGCCCATGGACTATACAAGTCGCGGCTCGTCGTTAAAGGCTGTAAGGCGGAACTAAAGAAATGGCTCCCAAAAGAAATTTAAAAATATATTTATAAATGTATTTATGAGTTGTATTATGTAATAATCATATCAAAACTTTTGTTTATGAGTTCGATAACCGTCGTCCGTAACGCTTTTGAAGCTGTGACAGGTAAGACGAAAGCGTTAGGCTCCCACTTCTTTCCGCCATAAGGCGGAATAAGGTAAAATGCCGGGGCGTGACGTGATGCAGTCACTGCACAGGCTCACGGGCGGGCGAAAGCTGAGGACAAGCAGCCTTCAAGGGTGGGGCGTAGGGTCTGAAGAAGGGCGTGCTCGCCAGATAGCATTACTGTGCAGCTCAGCGAGTAGCATTAAGCTTCAACTAGTTTTCCCAATATGAGGTAGAAGCGCTACTCTGTTAGCGTGTATCGGACAAGATTTTGTTTAGAAATACAATGCATGCAATGTGATGCAATGCATTTGCAGGCTTCCCCATTTACAAAACCACGAGCCGCGACTGGACTATTCTTCGGTTTTTGAAACGTGGCCGATGACATTAGGTCATTTTTAACTTCCTGCTTTTTAAAATGAATATTTATAACAGTGTTAAGCACATGTCTGAGACCGAGTGCCCCGTTGAGGAGGACGTTCGCGAATGAATTAAAAATATTCATTTTATGAGGCGGAAGGTGTAAATATCACCTAATGTCATCGGCCACGTTACGAAAACCCAAGTATAGCAGGCCATTTGATTTGTTGGTCGATGTTTCCAGACACGTGAACTGCCATGCTCATTAGCCCCGTTAGTGTAGTGAGTGTTTTATCCCGGGAGGTGGTGGTGTTTGTCCTCAGCTGGATGGTGTGATGTGGCGCTGACCTATACATCAGATTGCTGTGATTTTCCTCTGCAGGTATCTCCTCAAGGAGGGGTCGCCCGTTTCGGGACCGGGCTCTGGAAGTCGGTTTGCGGCAGTCGTATTCTGAGATGTTAATTGATACCTTGTGGTAGAAAGAATCATGTAATTGATGCTATCGTAGTAAGATGTCTTACGCTATTCCCCAAAACAATGAACTTGAAATCGTTAAAGTGTATACATATGTAGATATAACAAAAGTGCGGAATGTATTATTAACGTTGTAGCATCAATTGGCTTGTATCCAATTTCAAATTACTCAAATCTCTGAAGGCTGAACTCCTGGCACAGGGTTTCTATTACAAAACGAGAGTATAGATAACACTAATTGAAAACTAAAGATAGTAAGATTCTAGTTATAATTGAAAGTACATTCCTGGCATATATTATGTGGATAAGTGTTCTTTCGAGTTAAACGAATGATGTGTTTTCCAATTTCTTCGTATTTCCCAACAAAAGCTTGTAACTTCTTCCACACGTTGGAGCGCTAGCTCCCTTCCTTGGACGCAGATAGTAAGTATAAAGGAGCACCGAGCAGAAGAGCAGCGCCTCTTGGGTGGAGCAACGTCCTTCTGCTGGCGGCGCCTCTGGCCGCTCGTCTCGCGGGTCGCCGCGCCCGTGACGCGCGGTCGCGGCCGCGAGATGCCCCCAGCGCCCTTGCACCGCGCCGCTCGGCGACTCGCTTGCACAGCAGATTTTTTATTTTCTCCCACCCGACTATGCATTACGCATAGGAAGGGTGCGAGGAAACTCAGCGGGGTCCCGCATTCAGTGTAAACTCCTGTACAGTGTTTCTGGTTTCTACCTGCTCTTGTGGGTTACCATAGACAGAATGTAAAACTGGCTCTCATTTGCCATAATAAAATGAAACTCTGAACGAACAAGTTCGTTAGAGGGTTATTGTATTTGGATAAATAGTTGCAAAAATCCAAATTTGAGGGTTACCACTACTTTTTAATACGCTCATTATGGATTTCTTAAGAGCGAAACATTTTTTTCTTGAGTTTCCATTCGGTAGAGAAGTAAAGGCAGTAGTCCAATGTCGTAGTTTTCATGTAACGAACCCCAAGCGTAAATAATGAATTGGAGCTAATATGCGAAAGTTCACACACACACACACACCTCCTCTAGAAATATCTCCATTCGCTAGGTGGACCAGCCCTCCATTGCACATTTTCTGATATTATGAAAGAAGCGCAACGAATTGTGTGGCTCGTTATCAACGAACTGTGTAGATCGTTATCTCTCACAAGGGTATACTACTGAGGATGTATATACACCGAAAATAATTTTAAATAAACCTCCAAACCCACAAATATATAAAACGTCGTCAGAAAATATAATGTTCCTACGTCAGGTATTGATTCTGCACTATGTAGTACTAGTTTGTGAATTGGAATGCTGCGTTAATAAATGTCGGTGCGGAAATGCAATAACAACTCCATAAACATCGTATAGGAAATCACGAACCTTCGAATTGTAAGAAAAGATACTTAAACTGATTCCTTAACAGTTCAAAGCGGTCACAAACCATTGAAGTTTTGTCGGTTTTTTAATAAACATTTTTTGTATGTAATCTGGTCTTATATACTGGCAGTTGACGAAGGAATAATTAGCGAACATCTTCCATTATTCATAGAACTTATTAGAATAATAAAAAGCTTCTCGTATGTTCGGAGTTCATTGTGTGACGCGTCGGTAATTAAAATAGCCTTGGTCATTAAATACCACGACCATTCGTAGTATTCTCCGTGGTGAGAACTCTGAACAATGTGTTGCTAGGAAAATATATTACCGCGAAAACGTAAGACGTGCGATAATCATGAGAAGCGATTACGGAGCTTGCGAGGTGTGGGAAGTCGATTGGGAACGCGGCACTGTGCCAGCGCTGCACCTGGGCTGCAATGCACGCCCCCCCCCGGACATGCGTGCTCGCCGTGCCTGGATCGTTCAGCCGGTGTGAGCGACGGCGCCGCCGTCGAAGGCTTATTGCGCGGGCAGGCGAATGGAACACGGCCGTTCCGGGAACAACGGTGGCCGGAGCAGCGCGAAGCACTCGGAGCAGCTGCGGCAGGGCGTGGCCCACCCGCTCCAGACCCCGCCCCGCCCCGCCCCGCCCCGCCCCGCCCCGCCCCGCCCCGCCCCGCCCTGCACTGCCGGAGAAAGAAAGAGAGCCCAACCATCCCGCCTGGTCCTGTCCTGTCTCTTGTGGTCCGGGCGCCCCCGTACATCGTGACCTGTCTCTTTTGGTCCGGGCGCCCCTATTCGTCCTGACCTGTCGTATGGTCTGGGCGCCTCCATACGTCGTGACCTGCTCTTATGGTCCAGGCACCCCCATACGTCGTGACCTCTCTTATGTTTCGGGCGCCCCATACGTCGTGACCTGTCTCTTTTGGTCTGGTCGCCCCCATACGTCCTGACCTGTCTCTTATGGTCCGGGCGCCCCCATACGTCCTGACCTGTCTCTTATGGTCCGGGCGCCCCCATACGTCCTGACCTGTCTCTTATGGTCCGGACGCCCCCATACGTCCTGACCTGTCTTTTCCTGTCCCAGCGTGTCTCACCTCAGCCGGACCCCGCCCCCTGCTGGCCCAGTTGCCCCTCACTTGTTCTGTCCCTGGCGATTCCACCTTCTGCCTCATCCGTTCCTGCCCTGTCCGTCGCGATTCTAATCCGACGTCAGTTTTCGTCCCGTACGATTTCGACATGGATGCCATCAAAAGTTCTCTGCAGTTTTGCCGGGTCTCACTGGGTTTCGTCTCTTCCCGTGTTCATCTCTTTCCTACGAAATGTTCCATATGTTTCCACTCATTGTTTTCCTTTGACTTCTGTTCTTGTAATTCTCCTTGTCTTCCAATAGGTTCTGCTATAGCCTCCTTCTCTCTTTTATTAGTCTGCAAAAGTTGTTAGTAATTTTCTTCCTGGCCAACTTAAGTAAAAAGTTGTATTCAGTTTATTTTTTTACGTTATAATTGAAAGCAAATAGTGAGAATGTTAAAATTATACCTAGAATACGTGACTCCTCTACAAAATGTGTGCACACACGTCAAATTTCTTTCTTGCCATTTTAAATTATTGTAAGGAAAGTAAATTTACTAAAAAAGGTCATTAAGTATATTTCAGATTATAATGTAACCGGGAGATTCGAGAACTTCAAAAAAGCCAACATGTCTTGCCCCGCGATTTCGCGACCTTCCTCACGACGGCTCTCGAATCCTACCCTCCATTGCAGTCCTGTCGTTGCCCACGATTGTTTAAACTCGTCCAGTCGTGTGAGACGTGGCAAGGAAGCGTGTGTGTACTTTTTATATGCACGAACGTGTGTACAGTTTGGTACATTCACTGTTCGTGATGCATTGGCGGCAGAAAACGGAGAGGCGGTGTATTTTTTTTTCCTTTTCTCCGCGTCGCGCTGTCTATCGTAACACGATGTGTTTGTCGGGAAGTCGTCTTCGGGACTCGGAGCTTTTCAACGTAGGCAACTCCCACGTGCTACCAACGCTTCCGCTGCGCGACGGACGTGCGAGTCCAAAGCGAGAGGGGGCGTGGGCGGCTCGTGTGGTCGCAAGACTAGCCGCAATCCCGATGGAGACATTCTTGGCCGACGTAACTTTTGTTGTGGGTTGGTCGTCCGGTGAAGAAAGATTTTATTAACTCCGCAGCAACGGATAACCATAAATCTGTAGATTTCAGCTTTCCTCTTTCAAGTCGCGTAATTCCGCAGGAAATCTGTGTGAATAAGTAGGGAACAAAGGTCGTGATTTGTGACTGAAGTCGGTGTCTCATGAAGATGCCGAAACTGTGCACGATGTACATTTCATCATTGTCCAGCGGTTAGTGTAGTTCCGGATGCCTGATTCAAAAATAATATGAACAGAATTAGAGGATTTCGCCTACCTTGTTTTTCATTCCAACCCAGAACTTCGCCGCGTGGGATCTCGTGTCACTATTGGCACAGAATCGCAATAAGGCTAATGGCGAGTCATTAATTTGCCTGTCACGGGAGGTAATGGGGGACGCGTTTTCTCGCGAACACAAAATGTCCATCGGCCACAAATCTTCCATGACCTGCCGCGCTACGCACGCGTGTTTGTTTAAGGCGTCCTCGAGCGTGCGCCAACGATCATTAGGTCTCGCTCTGTCCCGCCTCGAGCCGCTCCGCTCCGTCCCACTTGGTTCCGCCCCACTCCGCTTCATCCAGCTTGAGCTGCATCCCGCTTCATCTCACCCCGGACTACTTCACCTCCCCCGAGCCCAGTCCTCTCCGCTTCACTCTGTCGGAGATCCGTCTGCTCTCCGCTTCACCCTGTAGGAGTTCCGTGTGCTCTCAGCTTCACCCTGCCGGAGTTCCGTGTGCTCTCAGCTTCACCCTTCCGGAGTTCCGTCTGCTCTCGGCTTCACCCTGCCGGCGTTCCGTGTGCTCTCGGCTTCGCCCTGCCGGCGTTCCGTGTGCTCTCGGCTTCGCCCTGCCGGCGTTCCGTGTGCTCTCGGCTTCACCCTGCCGGCGTTCCGTGTGCTCTCGGCTTCACCCTGCCGGCGTTCCGTGTGCTCTCGGCTTCACCCTGCCGGCGTTCCGTGTGCTCTCGGCTTCGCCCTGCCGGAGTTCCGTGTGCTCTCGGCTTCACCCTGCCGGAGTTCCGTCTGCTCTCGGCTTCACCCTGCTTGAGTTCCGTCTACCCGCTTCACCCTGCCGGAGTTCCGTCTGCCCCGCTTCGCCTCGTCCACCTGCGCCTCTCCGCCGCGGCGATTTGGCGCATCGCTGGCGGCGCTGACCGTCGCTGCGGGGCTCGGCCTTGGCGGTGGCGCGGCGGAGAGCGCGTATTTTGGCGAGCGCCTGCGCAGCTCGGCGCCGCGGCGGCGCCAAGGCCGCGGCGCGCGTGCGCTGCGAGCGCGAGGGCGGGCGCCGGGCCAGACACTCACGCCGCCGCCGACGCCGTCCCTGTTATATCGCTTACGGGGCTGCTTTTATACGACCGGGTGGACGGCGTGTCGTTTGTCTCAGGCCCGCGACCGTGTAAGTGCTGTTCCCGCCTACCAGTTACTCGCCCTGTTGGTGACAGTACCCGGAACTGGATTACGCGCAAAAAAAATCTTCAGGTTACGGATAACCATTTACACGCACATCAAAGACGGTAGTCGACGGATTTCGTTGATGACAGTTTCACCTGCGGAATTTGTTGGCTAGCCCGTTCGTGATTGCCCGAATGGGAACAGGGTACGTATCCGAGCGTGTGAAAGACCCTTCACCGTTACCGCCCCTGCGTTCCCATTTCTTTTGCCGCTGTCGAACAGTCATCTCTATTATGCCCACGTTTACTCTCGATGATTGTCACCAACGGTCAGCACTGGCGTCACCTTGCCGCACGCTCCCATGTGTGCGTTGTGTCGGCTTGGTTTTGCACTCATTCACGCGCCTTGCAAAGTCAGCTGTCGTGTGACCTTGTTTCTCACTGGTGTTCCTTCTTCAAGCGCCTTCGCCTTTCGCCTTTGTTCTCTTTCTCCGCCTTCCATATCCTTCTTTTTCTTTGCACCGCCAGTTCCACGGTTCCTCGATTTCAGTTTTCATCCTTCCCCCATTCCATTTTAATTCTCCAAAAAGAAATGATATATTTCCTTGCGGCCCTTTTTTTAACTTTGATGTTAACTGACGCGTGCCTCGGTTTTGACACTGTTGCCTAAGAGTTGCTGGGCTGGCGTGGCTAGCTCTGCGCGTTCTAATGTGCACATCCAGATGCGCCCGTCTCGCATTTCATGGAAAACGACGTCGCTGTTGCAACAGGCAGAGAAAAAAGCAAGTTTCAATGTTTGGGAGAGGAGTTGTTGCTGCGCCAGTGGTGCTGCTTCGTTTTTTGTGTAGCTGTCATATTTTGCAATCCCAAACAGCTCTTCAGCAGTAACTGTGCGTGTCTTAATTACTAGTTGTAAATAAATTCATCTACTTAACTACTAGGTATAGAGTTTTACATTACCTTCCTACATTATTTCCGTTCTTACTGGTCGAAGTTTCTTCTTCAGTTACATTCGTATCCCTTCTACTTCAAGTTGCAACCTGAGAATGATGTTGTTCTGATTTCGAGAAGAAGAGCATATACCAGAGTTTTGAGATGTCTGATAGAGATACATATAAATGTAAATGCAACTATGTCAACTTTTTTTAGACTTTTATCTACTAGTGTGATTTGAAAATTGTTTTAGAATGTTGAAGCTCTGGCATAGTTAAAATATGTCATCACAATTTTTGCAAAAAAAGTCAGATAAAGCCTTGTGATTCTGAGACCGAGACGTAATTGATTTACGCAATAGTTATATAACAGTATTCTAAAAAATACTCCGCATTGCATGTCATGTTTTACGAGAATTTCCACAGCAACGAATTTGTATTCAGCGATTGTCAATTGAAGCATTATATGCTAATGTCTCTTCCGCTGGTTGATCCTTCTTTGGCACAGTTAACATTATAATCGTGCCCAATAGAGCACTATTTTGGACGGGTAATTGTCGTCGGAGCTGTTGAATAGGGTGACGTCATTTCCTCCGAAACTCTGTCGTCATTCTTCGAAGCCTGAAACGAACGGATTTACCATCTGCGGGGTGCGTGTGTTCTGTCGCACTGTCGCGTACGCCATTCACAAGTCTTAGGCATGTTTTGTTGTGAATGGCCTGGTTTCACCGTGTACGGAAAAGCGATGCCTCTTCAGAACCTTTCGTGGATGCCTTACAGAGTTTTCACTCAAGACGAGGACATTGCACCATGGGCTGTGGAAGATGTTGGAAAGAAGTGAAGTCAATTTAACACTGAACCGGTGACGGCGATGTCAAGGAATACGCAGGTAGGAGATTGAAGAGATTATTCAATGCAGCAGAATATACGGGAGAGAGTAGAGATTATGGACCACTGGAGCACGAACATTTGAATATCGAACATTGTTATAATGTTCAGAATTAAAAGTCTCGAAGCAACGAAATTAAAATACCTTGGAGAAACAGTATATTTTACACTTTTTGTAAAGTTTACTTTTTAATTGAAAACATTTACTCTCGAGTTATTTTGCAGAGTTCGTTAAGGAAACTGTAATAATTCTGATGTTAGGTATGTTTGACCAAAGAGTCATTCGCTCACGTGGTGGTTGGGGACAGAGTGGGTGAAAAATAGAATTTTGCTTTCCTGGTCATGTTCGCCGTATGCTGTGCGGACCACCGGCAGTGTTCTCAAAAATCTTGTCGAACAGTGGACGATGTAGACGCTTGATGGGGCGGGATGGTTACGCCCAGTTCGCGAACTGCTGCCAATTTGTTACAAAAAAATCTCATCGAAAAGCTAAACGATGTATACTTTACGCTCGTTCCATAGCACTCTTTCAGCACGAGTGGAAGCAGAACACAGCGGAGATCTATCGCTCGGTTTACGCACTGCAGGCCATTCCTGTTTAGAAAATCTCGTCGAAGAGTGAACGATGCATCCAGAGGGCGCCTGGTCGCTCCCTGGGTGGGTGTGGGGGCGGAACACGACGGAGAGGAGAGAGATCAGGATGGGTCGGTGTGGAGAGGAGACGAGAGGAGAGGGGCGGGACGGTCAGCGGCGGGTACAGAGGGGCGGGGCGGAGAAGAGAGAAGAAAGGGATAGCGAGTGGGCGGAGAGAAGAGAAAAGAGAGGGGGCGGAGCGGGACGGGGAGGAGAGGAATGAAAAGAGTGGAGCGGAGCGGGACCCGGGAGAAGAGGAGAGAAAGGAGAGGGAGCGGAGCGGGAAGGGGAGTGAGGGGGATCGGAGCGGGATGAGGCGGAGAGGGAAGGGGAGTGAGAGGGAGCGGAGCGGGATGAGACGGAGAGGGAAGGGGAGTGAGAGGGAGCGGAGCGGAGTGGGATGAGACGGAGAGAGGAGTGAGCGGGGCGGAGCGGGACGGGATGGAGAGTGAGCGGAGCGGGACGGGACGGAGAGGACTGGGGCGGGGCCTGGCGGTGCGTTGCGGGGAGAGGGCGGGCCGGGGCCCGGAAGCGCCCATTCGAAGACCCCGGGGCCGGGGCGGGCGCGAGCTAAGTATAGCCGCGGTGGCGTAGGCGGCCGAGCAACGCTCCCACGCGCTCCCGCCCGCTGCCGCCCCCGCCGCCCCCCGCCGCCAGCTCCGCGCGGTTACGTCAGGGCACTGTGCGCGGGTCAGCGAGGCGTTGCGACAAGCCGCGCCGCGCAGCGCAACTCAGCGCGGCGCGGCCAAAATATCGCCCGAATGTTGTGATTTCGCGGTGAGAAAAAGAGTAGGCTACTACGGTCTGTTTCCGAAGGAAATGGAGAGTGGAGTGCAAAGAAATTCCTCGGATGAGCAATGGAATCGATTTTTATGTAGATAGCAGCCCCAGAGATGCTCTTGGCGCCAAAGCACTTAGCGAATTTCGTTGAAGTTTATGTCCTGTAAATAAATATTTTTTCCACTTTACAGCTTCTAGAAAATTCAGCCTCCCTTTCACAGGAAAATCATTAGAGCGTTGTTCTGTTTTGCTGATCGTATTTTAGTATGCTTCACTAATCAGGAGAGAAAACGAATGTTCATTGTAAGAAAATAATGCTTCTTGATGTGAAATTGTCATTATTTTTTATTACTGTTGTTCACCTGAAAATCGGACAGATACGAGGAAGGTCAAAGAAAAATTCAGTTCTGCGTTGGGAAAGTTGTGAGTCAGACGCGTGACGTACCGGTTTCATCATACTGGGATGCGTTGCCTGTACTCGCCAAGGAATAGGTCAGCGAGTTAATCTTGTGGTTGAAGTGTGTGTTTCGTTGATATGTCCAGCGTGGCCTAACTTTGATAGTTCGCACACTCCGATTTCCTCCTTGGAATAAGATTCTATTTCTTGAACATGTAATCGCGACCTGTAGAATCTTGGCTCAGTAAGCTGGGGCATCTCTGTATCCTCTACACTGAAGTGGTACTGCGAACAGCGTCTCGACAGCGCTGTCTTCTGCAGGTGAATGCTCCTGTCTTATCTCGGTGCTTTACGCTGTGAAACGTACGTTCTGCTGGCTAGGGAGGTTGAGGATTCGAGAACTCGTTGACCTACTTGAACCTGGACGTAAATCCGTATGGGAGAGTTAAGATTTCTCTTAGCGCGTTCAGATGTGTGTTTTATGGGTAGCCGCTTATCTTCGTTTCTCGGGCATCTTCACTCTCCTTTTCCTGTTCTCGTTTATTTTATTGCCCAGTGAAATAAGACAGACGTATGCAGTACTGTTGCAAAACTTCACGTTGGGGTACTGAAAACAGTATTTTAATTTCTTGATGGTCTAATGTCAATTAAATGTATAAAGAAGATGAAGTATTATTATAGAAGTATTGAAGGGCAAGAAGACGTAAGAGTGAAATTATTTTCAAAGAGAAGTAATATTTTATTAATGAAGTGAAGTAATATTTTTCTCATGAAAATTGGTGAATGTTAAAGTAAGCGCTTTGAGTAGTTGCGAAACATTAGATAATATCTTTGTAAGTTCCTCTTTTATTATAAATAGCTCGAGTCACGACTGTTGTAAGTTTTAATCGTATTTTAATACTCCGTATTTGTTCTTTATTTAGGCATAGTTTCCGAGAAGCTGTGTACTCCCAGTTCAAGGGATTCACAAGCGTGCCATTTATTTCCACTTCACTCCCATGACGGAATTCAGCATTGGACGAGGTTTCTTCTCAAATCCTTTCATTTTCCTCGAATAATAGCATCTATTTATATAGAAGTATTAGGGTAACAACAACAGAAAATGGCGGCGCACCTCTGTCAGAATACCGACGCGTTACTGGGGCGTTACCAGACCCTCTCCGCACACACAAAAAAAGAGCGGTTGGCGGCGTTTGGCGCTGGCTTTGGGAAACGGCAGCTCCCACCTCGGTTCTCGCCTGCCGTCCGTTGCGTAATGGAGCCGGTCCATGCGATAGGGCAGACCTTGGCGGCCGAAACGGATGGACGGGAATTATAGCTCGGCAATGGCCATCGGGAGGGCGGGCGCCTATGCTGTTACGTAATACAATTCGGAGGATGGCGCCCCTCACCCAGGCCAGGGTGACCGGTGGAAGAGGTGACAATGATCACTAAATCTTCCGTGTGATCATCAGTTATTAGAGTATTTATTCCTATCGGGTTTTTCGGCTGTTTCGATTTTGTTCTATTAGCGTTTGAATAATGATGGTTTCCATTTTTTGCGTTGCAAATCTTAATGAAGTTTGTATTAATTATTCTTATAATCTTCGGGTGTCGATGTCCGCGAGTAAGTATTAAACAGTTTGACGAAGTTATTGATCATTCTTCATTTAGATGTAATTTCAATTCATTTAATTTGCATGAAACGGTTTGCATTGCAACGATGTAAAATATTGGAAATGTAATTTAGATTGTTTTTCTGTCGTAAAATGGACGATCGTTTGGAAGAATTAATTACCGATACTTCCGCTGCGATGGGGATCACCATCTCTTCTTTTTGGTTGTCGAAACCAATAAAAATTACATCTACGTGAAAATAATGCTTCATGCTATAGTTAATTTACATCTTTTATTTTATTTATTCGTATGGTAGGAAACAATACAATAAGATAAAGGAAAAAAAATCACACAAAGAGAGCAATTGAAAACAATTAAAAGAACAAGTACACAATTTAAAAACAATATAGCACATTTAAGTAAAAACTATATGTCTAATTTACAATAAAAAGTTGATTTTATCAGTATTTACATCTTTAAATATATTGTTCTGAAAACGTAATTATTAGTGAAAAAATAAGAGGGGTATTGAAAAATCGAAGGGGATTCAATTCAGTCAACATTGACGATATGATCGGTTTCTGTAATGCCATATGGTGTTGATGCATTGTACTATCGTCTTTTGTGAGGCGTGCGTTGTTATTGGCATAAGGAAAGATAGAAGACGACGAAGCAACTGGTCACCTCGCCTCTCGTAAAGGCGCTAATAAAGATACCGAAAAAGTATGCCGTAATGTGTGCGTACACGATCGTTTGTTGCCCCCGAGACCCTTTGGAACCAATTAGTCGGTAGATGAAACACGTACTGGCGATTTCAGATAAGAAGCGATCCGCTGTTCATGAATGGCCTTTGAGCATTGCACATAACGCTTGAGAAGTCTCTCTCTCTCCGGCGAGTCAGCCGTAAGTAGACTTATCAGGCGGCTTACACACGCATCGCTTTAATAAGCGCGCCCCTTATCATCTCATTTGAGATGAATGGGCGAATAAAGGCGGAAGGCTGTTCGATTCGCCGCGAGGAGATGCGAAATAAAACTCTCGGTGGGTGGAGATAGCGGAAGATACTCGGTAGACCGTTGCCAACGTATCGCGCCTATTCCGGCTGTTGCCGTCGATGCGATTTGTCTTATCGCGTCAACAGACTCTTCCGTGCGACACAATTAAGATCCAATGTTTTTCGGAAGTAGCGTTTTATGGATGTGATTGCGGGACGAATATTCGTTGTGGTTGTAGTTTGCTCCTTTTCCGCTTATTTGTTACTACCGTGTCGGAGCTCGTGGAAGCCGCAAACGTCTCTAGAACGAGCTCTAGTTTTGCAGAGTGAATGGTTGATATTGCAGAAAATAGTGTAAAATATTTTAATTTTGGAAGCTCCGTTTTAGAGGCATACATCTAGAAATAGGATGAAGTTAAATGTCAAGGGACGCTCGTAATACGATTATTGAAAACTTTGGAGCACATGAAATGGTTTTTTCAAAGAGTGTCTGATCATTTTTGAGTTCAGAACATAATTACTATTGTAACTTCGGTTTGTAATACCTGTTTATTTAAATTTGAATGACATAGACCTGATAAGAATCGTCCTTCAAGGAAAATATTAATCTGACAAGCCGTTTTAATTAATTTTTTACCTTCGAAGATTTGGAGTAAGGATCAAAACCTAATGAAATAGTAAAATGTGAGACTATTAAAAAATATATATCCTTACGTAAAATCAAAAGTTTCTTAATCCAGGTATACGATGGCAGAGAGGAAGTAGAGTTTGATACATGACAAAAGGTTCCTTAGTTGGCTCGGGTCAGATACTGCCATAAATGGTATGACACAGCCAGAGAAAATACACCCGGAGAGTCGAAGGATAGTGAACATTATGAGAATCACGACTCCTAATAATCAATCAAATGGAGTGGATTTGAAAGACATCGTTATAGAACACACATTTAAGACAGAAATAGTGTCAACATCACACCGCCGTTTACGGATGTTTAAAATTCAAAACCTTCCGTATTTGAGTGGATTATTGTTCGGTATTCGTTTCCATCGTGGAAACGTTTGTTAAGGGCGTGTTTCCTCCTCCGCGTTATCATAATTGCTTAAATCTTCCGTCGGGGAGGCCGAGTTTCCTGGGCGCGCGGGCGAGTCAATTGGCCCCATGTGCTTGCCTGTGTGGACGTCGGCGGGGGCGGGGGCAGCGGCCGTCAACCTGCCAGCGACCCAGTTGGCGCCGCCGCCGCCGCCGCTGCGCCTGACTCAGCGCTATGGCAGCCGCCCGGCACTTCCTCTGCTGCGGCGTCCCCCGAGGACGCACTTTCGCCCAGGCGCTGCGGCCCGGCGAATAGGGCACTGCCCTGTGGCGTGGCACTCACGCAATGGTGTACGCGCGGGGGAAGAATATGATGATGCGTCAGCTTGCTGGGTTTTCTCGGTTTGCGTGAAAAATTTAAAAAAAGGCTGTTTCCTCGCTTATGCGTGCGTTGCGTTGGAATAGAAAGAGCCTGTGTCTGGCACGAAACATTTTTTTCTCAATGATGTGTGCGTAGGTTAGAAGCGTAGACTCGAATATATTTTTGTAAGTATTCAAATAATAGGCAGGTACTATATCTATAACTAGTATTTCACATTAAAGTATTTTAATAGGCTACGACGGTACACAATCGTAAGAAATTCATATTCAATATTATTTTACTGTACTCGTAAACTCGGTCGGAACGTCACTTATTTGCAAATTATTACAAGTGGAATTATCTACAGTGTGAATCAATGGTATTGTGTACCCGGAACGTTTCAAACTCCAAAAATAGCGCACGGAGTGGAAGAATTTGGCTTGAACCGTTCCTCCCGATTCCTTTTGTTCTCACACTCCTTGGAGATTTTAATTTTTACGTTGTATTTATGGAGTTCTGTCATACAGCGTGCATTTATGGCGCTGGTCTCCCATTGGAGAGCGGGCGTTGGTCTCCAGCGCGCCTGATGTTCGGCTGTCCTATACAGCGCGGGGACGTGCCTTTTTCGTCTCCCCCCGTTCCCCATTTCGTGGAATCATTCCGGCGGTGATATCGCTTTCGTCACACGCGGATTCGGCAGGCCTGTTCGCCGGACCGTTCCCTCGTGAGTCACGACGTGCGGTCCGGGTTGAAGTGCGGGGACGAATTCTCGCTGCGGTGGAACAGAAGTTGTTTATGAACAAACTGATTTTAAAAGATATGTATATTTTCTTGGTGTTGACGAATCGGAAGAGCAAACTTATGACTAATTCTAAAATCGTGAAATACTATTGTTGTGGGAGCTCGAACTAGTTGATTCTGACGTTTCAAGTGTGAAGAAGTGACTAAACTGATTGGGTCTGGTCGTTTTTAGGCGTGACCACTGAAATTACTTGTTCTTCCTATGAGTGACGAATCTCTTGTAAAATCGACGTTCTTTGTTCTGGAAACTTCATCCAACAAAGATATAACTATAATGGAAATTACTAGGAAATGTATATTGATATAGAACGTCGTATTGATACTCCTGAATCATTGCATTTCTAATTCAGTGATATTTCTTTTAAATAGTTGGGTGAGTAACTAGGAATCCGGGAGCAGAAGGTCACAACTCACTGGTGTGCGAGTCGGTTTATCAGTGGTGATGACCAATCAGGGTCGCATCCTGAGTTTGAGGACTGGACTGTCTCATTAGAGAAGATGTGAGGAGAGGAAGAAGAAAAATGTAAGAGATGTCTGTTGTAGTGAGGTGCATTTACTTTCTCGAAACAATTTGTAAGCATTCATTAGCGGATACTCCAATGTTCGACTAATTGAAGACAAGCCCTCCAATATGCATATGCAATGCCAATATGCATACCTTGCATCAAGAGTTAGTCCTTTTCTCTTTTGTGGAAAAGATTTATGTTCCCTCAGATATGAGCTGGGTCTCTTTATTTTCATTCCTTTCACTCGGAAACTTACGAAACATTGCCAATTGCTATCAGTTCACGTGAACGCTTTTCGTTCCACCACATGGTGTAGTGCGTCTTGTGCGAAATTCGACGAATCGATACTGAAGCTGTAGGGGCGCTTGATGAGCGTGTGGCGTATCTGAAGGGTCCAAGGCGGCTCCGCTGCATTCGAGTGGCCCTCGGCGGGGGGGGGGGCAGACGCTGTGCCCGGCGTGCGGGCGGAGCGGCATCCGGATGCCGACTAGATCTCGTTACCGACAGCTGCTGGCCCGGAATGACGTGGCGTAGCGTGGCGTTGCTCTGCCTCCCCCTCCCCCATCCCCGGCTCTTCTACGCCTCCTGTTTCGTCTCGTTCGTTTCTTCCTCCCATTTTGAAGTTTGAGTAGAACCCTTTCTTGTTCTTTTGCTTTTTTGGTTGGCCTTCGTTTTTTCGCTTCGTTCTCCTTTTTTATTTGTCGATCCTTTCATTTTTCAGCGAGCCCCCTCGTGTTCGTTTTAGACGCTTACAGCATCTTTCGCTTTTCTTCGCCCCCTCCTGCCTCGCACGTATATCGTTCGCGGTAAATTATTGGGCTGTCGTTCCTTCACCGGAATTGTATCTGCCAACGACACGTTACAATTTGTTTCTTTTATTCTCTCGTCTGCCACCAAATTTTGCGCCATCGTGCGCGCTGGAGTCTCGTCTGTCTTATTAAATCTTTCACTTCTTATCCACTTGGGCCTGTTCAGATGAGTTATCTTTTGTCGAGATTTTCCTGCGCCATTTTTTCTCTCGATTATCTGCGACGTATGCCAGTACTCCCAGTTCTCTTCCCGTGATTGCGGCTTTGTTGCTTTCAACTGTTTACCTCTCCGTTTTGGACTGGTATGTTCTCGTGCGGAGGCTATCTTTTAACATCCTTCTTTTATTCTCGTTCTCTCCACTCGTCTGTCATTGTCCACACTCTCTTGCTGCGGTTTGTCTCTGCTTCCAAATTTTTCTTTTATTTCTAGCACTATGACTCCTCGAAATTGTCAACAATTATTCATCGCACCCTGTGTATTATTCACCATAAATTGTGACGTGTCCGTCTCCCGTGCTTTCAACCGCCGTGGGTGCCTTATCTTCCATTCGCATTCCGCAGCCTTCTCAGTTTCATCTCCTCGATATTTTTAACCTCGTCAACATACCGCTGTTCACCATGTGAGCCTCAATTAAACCACCACTATCTTTTCCTCTTGGCCATCACTTTTCACCATTTTTTTCCGCTGCTTCCATTTTATATCCCGCTGCTCATCTTTCCTCTTTCATTCTTCCCCGTTGATGCTTTAGAGCGCTTCTCGTACGTCATCGGTTCCTTCTTTCATCCTCTTGCATTGCCGCTCTTGGCGATGCCGCCGTCTTCGTCGCCGCTGTTGCCGTTGCCACCGTCGTCGGTGCTTCCGCCGCTCTTGCCGTTGCTGTTCCCGCTTCCACCGCCATTACTCCCGCCCTATTCCGCCCCTCTACCACTGCAGTCGATGCTCCCGGCCAGCCATCGCTTCCACCGCATCGCCGACGCCGTAACTTCTCCAACTGCCGCCAGTGGCTGCGGCCGCCGCATCCACCACCGCTGCCGCCCACGCAGGCGCGGCGCGGCGTGTGTCACCGCCGCCCTCTTCGGAGGCGCCCCAGCGGCGCGGGAGGAATGCACGGCCTGTTATTTCTGGCCAGCCGCAGGCGGAAGAGAATGCGGCGGCGGCAAGGAGCGGGCGGGCGGGTGGGCGCGGCAGAGCGGAGCCGAGCCGGGAGGCGGGTGGGTCGTTGGGGGCGGGGCGGAATGAGACGCTCCCAAGCGGAAGTCGCTTGGGCGGCGCCGCACTTAGCGCCTGGTTTACACGACGCCTCATTAGGCGTTTTTCGGTGGACGAGCATTTGTAATGTCTCGGAGCAGCCAGCCAGCCAGCGAGTGCGTGTGTGGGTTGAGAGGAGGCGTTGGCTGTCGGAAGGAATAGAACAGGGTTTGAGGCAGAGACAATAACTGCTTAGGGTCTCGCTGGCTGCGATAATGAATACGCAGTATGAATACAATACGGAGTTTGTTTGATTGATGGATAACAGTTGCTCAAGGTTAAATAGTTATTGTGTCAATGTTACGTTCGTAGCATTGTTGACTGTTAGACAATCATTTAGCATTTGTTTTTAAATACAATATGTATTCTTACGCGATTAAATTAAAACATCCCAATTCAATTACACAGATAACCAGTATGTTATTGGTTTGGGTTGAATTAATTTTAGTCAATTAATTTTGTGTTAAAGAACGAGACAATTACAAGAATAATAATTTTTGCTTGGATATTTATTTCTGGAATATAATGACAATGAGGTTTATGAATTTACTTTATGGAAGTACTCGTGTGTAGAATTAGTTCTCCTCGTTGAATTTTTACGTCTGAGAGAAGTGTTTGTCCTCTGGTATAGAACAGTATTTGGTTCTATAGACTCCCTTAAATACGAAGAGAAGACAACGCGAAAGTACTCTATTAAAATTTATGTACGTATACTGTTTTAGAAAATGTTCTGGAGAAAACGCAAAATCGGAATCTGTGTAAACAGTTACGTACATTTCTTGGACCGCCGGTCTAGTGTCTGGCCGCGGGTGGAAAGTGTAAGTAGCGGCAGACGGCGGGTGGGCCCATTAGAAGTCCGCTTGGAAAAGTGCCCCGCCTCTAAGAAATTAAGCGCGCTTTTATTGCACGGAGCGTTCACACCACTTTATTTCGGCCGCCTGTCCTCCGGCTCGTAATTTTTCCCTAATAACGTCTTCTCTTTTTCTCGAAAGTTGCCTTAAACAAGCTAAGGAACGACGTGATTTCCCCGCTGACTGTTGGGTGACACAGAAAGAGCTTCTCGCAGTCTCCAAGAGCACTGGACCAGATATTCGAAGGAAAGAAAAAAAGAAAAGTGATTCCGACAGCTCGGATGCGATCCAACTTTTCTCGTTTTGGAATCGAAGGATATGAGATGCATTCACGTGTGCGGGGTTATTGAACCTTATGAGTTCAATGCTGTTGTCTGCCGCAACCGTGTAAGCTGCTGCATTGCCTTTGAATTTGTTGAAACTGCATGTTTTCATTAAAATACGAAACTTTTTGTTATTCATTCCCTCTTGGATGGTAACGATGTGGATCCGTTTCGTATGCGATGCAATTGGGAAAACAAATTGGTTCTTGGCGTATTGTAAATATCAAACTATTTCTTCAGCTCTGAAGGCAGTTCGTTAGTTTCGAGATGGTATCTGCTCTGACGAGTAATGTGAAAGGAAAGAAAATGTATCCGGCGTCGTTTCATCACTATTTCCGCGGCGAAGTCTTTGTCAGCAGGCAGAACAAAGCCTGGCTCGTCTCCAGGGCCGACTGAAACGCGCGAAAAGTCGGGAACACGTAACAACCTGTGTCCCGCCCGCGCCTTCCGCGCGAGGAGAAAGCTTCCCTTCTTTCGCGGAGCGCAAATACCCTCCGAGTAGACGCCACCCCTACCGTGCTCGATCGTCACCACCACCGCATATTCCTTCGTCGCCGTTCTAGGATAACGCCCTCCGACTCCTCCGGTTTCGGCGTCCGACTCCTCCGGTTTCGGCGTCCGACTCCTCCGGTTTCGGCGTCCGACTCCTCCGGTTTCGGTTTCCAACTCCTCCGGTTGCGACTCCGCCCCCCCCCCCCGGTTTTGGCTCCGACTCCTCCGGTTTCGCGTCCGACTCCTCCGGCACCAGCTCTGATCGTGACTCGTCCCCTGCCGGAGGCTGGCGCAGTAGGGGGAAGAAGCACGGCGGCCGCAGAAACGCCAGTTCGCTCTCCAGCGTACACAGTCCGGCGTGTGTTAGGATTCGTTATCCGACGCTTTCTCCTCGGCGGGGGAGGGTGTGGGTGGACAGAGTTTCGACCGCGGAAAGCGCCGCGCCGTGTCTTCCTCCGGCGCCGCCCCCGCACCGCACGCGCCCGCCGGCTGCCCAAATAAACGCACCCGGTAGCGAGCGGCCCGCGGTGACCGCTCGGAGAAAGGTTCCATCCACCGCTGGCGGGCCGGTCTACTTCCGTACTCTGGCGTGTAACGCGTCTTCTGTACTCGTGCCCCCGAGGGCTTTCACGAAAGTGCATTGATCTCGCCCCATTTCGTTGTTCTCGTCTGTCTCTCTCGTTGTTCTCTAGGATTTTGAGCTCGTATGACTGGGAGGCTCGACTGTGTTTTTTTTTCCTTCATTGCTTAGTGGGTATAAAGCAGGACCGAGTGGTTTGCAGTAAGCGATATGCCTAATGTAAAATGTATGACTTTGGACCACATTCTGAAAATCTTCTGCATGTACGTTATTCTGTTAGTCGTTATGATTACAATACGAGCTTCTCGGTATAATGATGCATTATGACACAATGGATATCAGAATAGGAATTTTTATTTTTCGTCCTACGTTTATGAGAAGACAGATGACTGTTCATTTTTTTTTAAATCCATTTTATCACCGATCGACAACCAACAATGGGCATCTCTAAGATTTAATTGGCCCACGATCTCGTAACGTGCATATTCGGGGCAGTTCGTTTGAGAAGGCTCCGTGCATCGCGGCCGAGCGGTTGTAGGCGAGTGGCGAAGAGGAGACGGTGGCACCCTGGTCCCGGCGAGTGCGCTCTGGGGCAAGTGCGGCCGACGCTCTTTCATTGTCTGCTGTTGCCTGTTGCAGGTGAAGCGCGTGGCAGGCGTCTCTCTCTCCTGCGGACTCAGATGCAAGGTCAGGGTCTTGATGCCTGCTCGCCTGACTACACCGCCACTCTGGGGAATACACACACCCAACACGTACACACTTCCCGCCTGCATATTGAATAATTTAAAGATTTGACTTGTGTATGTATATAAAATGTGTCTGTTAATAGCAACAACTAAAGCTTTCGGCCTCGTCGACTCAAGTTTGCATCTGTGCTCGGTGCATCTTGATGGTAATGGAATTTTTAACCCCAGCTTTTTTTTCATTAGAGTTTGCAGCATGCCTTCTCCTAATGCCTGTGAACATGAGCGAGACAGCTTTAAGAGGAGAGGATGATAACCAATTACTTTCATTCGTAGGAAAATTTGTTATGTTTTTGATCATTTGATTTAAATATTAAACGATTTCTCGGCACTGTTCGAAACGAATTATTACGTAAGGTATCACATATTTCATCCGAATATTCGACATTTCTTAATTTTGAATTATTTAATGGCGGTAGTTTTACAGTAATCGTGTTCGTTGAAATGTGTTTCGAATGTTTGCTGTTTGCAATAAATTCACCTTTCAAATATGTTAGTCGACTAACTTTCTAGAAATAGGCGGATCTCCCTAACCGCTTACAGATTTGTCATCAGTATGTAATGTAACAAATATTTTTGAAAATTAAAATGTTCTTGAAACAGAAAACTGAGCGTTTCCAGGAATATTCTTGGATCGTAAAACTAAGAAAAGATCAACTGAATATCCGTCTCACAATGCCTATGTCTGTTTATATATAACTCCCTAGAATCTATTATTGGAGTGGGCGTAGCAGATTCCTCTTTGACGTGAAATATGAGCCCTAAAATATCCCGAGAGCAACATGCTTTCATCAGTGTACATGGCGTTGTAGATCATTCTGGTGATCCAAGCTTGACAGTGCTACAGCTGCATGTAAAAAGAATGAAAAGACTGCATGGCTTCTATAGAATATATGTGGACGCCAGTTTATAATGGTGCTCACACTTCATTGTTTTTGTACGTTCGTTCGTAAGTCTCCGAAGTTCCTGAGGTGCCGAGGTCACACACGCATAATAGTTTGCAGATGTTACTTAAGGAACACCAGAGCAGTTCATTTCTCCTGTAAGGTTGGAGAGTTAAGTTATCTGCAACTCCCTATCTACTATATTTTGGTTGTGTCTGTTTCTTAGATTACATTATTTTCTGAGACTTTCCTGGATACAATACATTGTTATGTTCAGCCATTGCATTTTTAGATGCAGTATCAGTATTTTTAATAGAAGAAAAATGTGTTTATTATTACAACTGCCAAGAAAAGATAGGGACAGCAAGAGCCGTGTTTTAGCCTTATAATTGAAATAAAATTAAATCAAAATAAAATTTAAAAGTCTGCATCTCATACGGAATTCTCCCGTTCTAGTACCATACACGATCGGATCTGATATTTAACTTTTACGATAAGCACTATTTGCAGATAACACAGAACAAAACTGTTATTTGATTCATATACGTTACCTTGTGTTCGGCACGTTTCGAACATAATTCTGTACAGTGTGTGTAGTAGTATGCTTTTCTTCCAGGACGCCGCACAATAAATTGTTTTCTGGCAGTGGGAAAAATATAAAAATAAAATGGTCGGCTTGGGACGTGGACGAATGTGGTGCGCGAGTTGGCGAGGAGGGCACTGCCTCCCGGCGCCAACGACGTGTTTACTAGCAGCCGCCGCTGCCGCCGTCACCGGCACTGCCTCTGCCATTGTCACTCCCGAGCGACTCTCAGGCACCGCTATTGCCTCTCAGGCACCACTCCCACCACCGCACCGCCTCCGTCACTACCACCACCCACCCACCATCACCACCACCCACCCACCATCACCACCACCCACCCACCATCAACACCACCCACCCACCATCAACACCACTCCACCCACCCACCATCAACACCACCCACCCACCCACCATCAACACCACCCACCCACCCACCATCACCACACCACCCACCCACCCACCCACCATCAACACCACCCACCCACCCACCACCATCAACACCACCCACCCACCATCAACACCACCCACCCACCATCACACCACCCACCCACCCACCATCCATCCACCCACCCACCATCAACACCATCAACACCACCCACCCACCATCAACACCACCCACCCACACCACCACCCACCCACCATCAACACCACCCACCCACCCACCCACCATCAACACCACCACCGCTATCGCTACCGCTAGTACTGCCACCGCTACCGCTACCACATCCCCCGCCGCCACCACCTCCGTGGTAGTCTCCGCCGGTTCAGTGGCTCCACTTGGCCTCTGGCGCTGAGCGCCTCCCCGACGCCGGCGCGCTTTCTAGAAGCGAAATGGCGCGACACGCGGCGCCCACGGCTGCTGATGCGCATGGACTCTTTGGGGGCAGGAAGCGATCGAAGGTCAACCAAAGCGAATGGCAGACACTGGTATTTTGGATTCCAAGTTGACAAATAGCTCTTGAGTTATGGAATCGTCTCGTGAACTAGGTCCTTTGAACAATATTTTCAAATATTTTTATTGTCATTGTTAACACGTGATTTTAAATTGTTGAATTGGAATAAACTGTCGGACCTTGAACAAAGAAATTTGTCACGACCTGATATTCTGAATTCTTTTGTCAGAAGAAGGATTTGCGAAATCCCCTTGTATTTTGACCCGTTGCCTTATTTTTTTGTCACAAAGGAAACAAAACCTATTAGCATGTGGGGAAAACTCGAAGAAAATTGACGTCATAGTAAAGGCTTATTCGTGTTACGGGTGCCAGTTGGAGTTTGACAGTTGCTTGTAGTAAAAGTTGCACAATCAACCATGATACGCGAAATACTATAATGAGGTTGTAGTTGGGGAAGGGTTTACGGAAGCACTTTCCATGTTTTTATCAGTTACTTTTATATCGTCGGTTCTCGTTATCTCGCCTGAGGATATTTGACTGTGCACTTTTACAGACGTGAGGTTTAATTTCATTACGCAATAAGGAAAACCCTAGTAATTTATAGTTCTTGTCTAGGCTACGTTTTGTACCTAATCGGCTGAAAGCTTCATTTGCTCATTAGTTTGATGTGGAATTGAATTAGTTTTAGCGTTTCGTACAAAGAATAATTTCGACGAAAGGGAATTATGCAGAGCGTATTATTTTTTATTGCTTTATTTGCCAAAAGTTATGTTTTTTTATTCACATTCTTTCTATTTATGCCCAATTTCTTCGGAAAAAAAAGTTGAAATGTACAGCAACCTTCTCTGCGCGTGTTAAGGTGGCTCATATGTATCGCGCCCGCACCAGTGACGGTGCCAAAGGACGTTCAAGCAATTGGGAGTACCTCCCCTACGCATTCTGTCGTGACCGAGACCTCTGTCGTGCTACTGGCATTTTAGACCACACGTAGTGTCTCGGCCTTTCGAACCTACTAATGCGCCACGAATGATAAAATAGCATTTCGAGTAAAATTACCGTGCGACGTCTTTGGCGACGGTGGGTCTTCACACACGCGCGGCGGGGCGGTCACGTTATACTCGACACTCGATGGCTTGCCAAAGCACCTTGTTTGTTGTGGACGCCTAATGGTCATTAACCAGGCGTTGGGAGGGGGGTGGCGCTGGAAGTCGTGGCTTGCGTCGTTACATTAGTGTACTGAACCAGCCAGCATCCACGTAGGAAAGGTGGAGCTGTGGAAGAGTAATTAAAGAGTGTTTTGCCGTTTGCAAACGATATCGAATGGGGGCGAAGAATAATATTAACAGCGAATTAAAGAGTTTAAAAAAATTCATTTAAACAAATTTATTTATGAATAAAGCACTCATACTAAATAGACTTTTAAATTCAGTTTCTATTTATTACTTTTATGCTGTATTGAATCTTTTGTTTCGTCGTGTTGGCCGATGACCAAATGTGGGCCAGAACTTCAGTTCACGCGTATGCTTTTGCCGAGACCAACTTGATTTCTGCTGCGTCCGCCCACACGGAGTTTGAAGCAGACTTCCGTTATGTAAATTTGACTAATTGTTGTAAAGGAAAGCGCTAGTATGTAAAACTTCTGAGAAGCGCCTACCCACTGAAATGCTAAGTAATCGTCAATGAAGCGCCAAATAGCGACGTCTGGCCGTCCCGCACTCTGCAAACACTCTTCCACGCGACCTCCCTTACGCTACCGGAGCTTGGCGCCGGCCACGTGCCGAATCGCGCGTTGGGCAACCGCTTCCCCGAACGCCGGTGAAAGGCACGCGTTGTTTGCCCTGCACACGGCGAGCATCGTTGCGCGGGATTTCCAAGGCGTCGCTTCGCGGCGCAATGTGTGGTGGCGAGCGGCCGGTCTGGGCGGGCGCCCGTTGTTTCGCTGATGAACGACGCGACGTTCGCCGCCCGCCAAGGGGCGCCGTGGCAACGAGACGTTACTGGCGCCGCCCCGCCCCGCCGCGCCGGCGCCCGTGAGAATCTGGAACTCGCCGCGCTCGTGGTTTGTTTTATTTTCGTCGCCTGTTTTCTTGTAGGCTTTCTAGGTGACGCAGGGGCTGGGATTTGGGATCAAGTTCGCGGAGCCGAAAGTTGCGGGTTCAGCACACGCATAAAGCATGATGGTTTTCACCTTGATTACCGTGTGGTTGGTTTCTCTTACCACTAAATATTACTTCTGAATCGTTTCATCTTCAATCGCTCGTTTATCATAAATCACCCCCTCACGACACCCCCCCTAGCATTCATCTAGTGGAATGCAATGGCAAACCATCCCTGTGACCATCTGTACAGGAAATGGTAGGTTGAAGTATCAGCCCCCTCCCTCGCCAACGCTTGGGGAACGAGTATGTATCTCCTTTTATTTTCTGTCGTGATTTCTGACGCCGTTTCAATTGTGGTCATTGAGTGGCGGGTGCACGGATTCCCTTCTCTCGTGCGACCCGATGTGCAGGAACTCTTTTTCATATTATTACTGCAGGTGTTTGGCGAGGACTACACATTGTGGGTTATCGATTTGTCCATTGACGTTCGATCACGAGAGTTTTGCAATTCATGCAATTGTAATTTTACGCGGATCTTATTCTTCTCGGTGACAACGGAAAACAGAACAAATAACAATGCGGTAATAAGTGCGGCATTAATCTAGTTCTGAGTGATATAATCAAGTTCACAAATTATTCAGTACTGTGAAAGCTATATAGCGATTTTTTTATAAATTAAGCTTACGTGCTTGATATTTTCTGGCCTATAGATAGCGCTGTGTGGTTATGTAGTCCCATATCTTTATCTCACGCGAATTCACTTAACCGGAGCAATAGTACTGTAACATGTGCACCATGAAGTACTAAATGTGATTTTATCACGCCAAACATTCGGGAAGATTAATGAAGTATTTCATAATTTCACAATTATGCCCGTATTTACTTACAAGACTCTTAATATACTGTTTCATAATATTACGCGAAAACTGAACATTATGCGGAATGAAAAAAATGTTTGTTAATTCGTAAATGAGATATTTTTGATGCGTGTCGCTATTATGAATAGTTAACAATATTTCTTGGAAGTAATATTTGGTTCTGTGATATTTTCTTTAATTTTTGTAAGTAGAATCACAGGAGCGTATGAATCGTGGCAATGGAAGGTGAAAAGGAGTGAACATTTCAAGTTGTAGGAACTTTCATCTGAGGCGAAAGAGTTCGACCAAAGATGATTGGAGGGGGCTGATGTGGATTAGACAATTTTCTGGGTTGCGGTTAGATTTTCTCTTTAAATACAGAGCCTTTTGGAGTAACAGGTCTGGTAACGAAAGGTCAGTTCGGTTAATATGAAAGGCGCAGTAGTGAATAAAAAAATGTGGTATGAAAATCATTCATATGTTGATATATGGAGAGAAGATATGTCTTTGAGAGTAGGTAAAGACTTTTTTGAAGTTAGAGTATCGGATATTCCTGCGTGATGACCGATCCCCATGACGAGGGGAAAGTTGGGGAACGAATATTTCATGTAGAGTAGTTGGTCACGAAAGCATTAGTAGCAGCATTATTTGATTATTTTTATCGTGTTTGCCATTGAATCGTACGAAAGGCATTTCGTGACTGAAAGCATTTTACGATCTTTCGTAATCTTTCATTCCAACTTAGTAGCATGCCAATATTACAAACGCACAATTTGCAATTGCTACCTGTATTGTATTTTCCATTACATACAACGATTAATCTGGAAACTGTGGCATATTAAAGGTAAACTGATACGAAACAATATTGTTTCCTTCAAATGCTCTTTTCGATGAATGGTAGTCTGTACCACTCGCAAGGATTTTAGTTGGTTTTTGTCTTGAGTCGCGTCAGCAGGGTTGTAGTAGAATACCCTAAGGAATGCATGGATGGAAATCATTAGTAAAACCGCGAATCACAGCTGTTCTGTGCGGCTATTTACTCATTATCCTAGAGAGTTTATTTGAAATCATTGAACTTGAGAATTTATTCTTTGCGTTCTAAGTTTTGTGGAATAGTGTTGGAGCGTAGTAGAGTATGTACTTATTACCAGAGGTGAATTTAGTTTGATGTTTTCGTTCTCGAAGTTAAAAGCTGCTTCTCTCTCAGAGAAGGAAGCGTTCTTTGGTGAAGACAAAAAGTAGAGGCTTCCGTCACATGTACACAATTACGTGTTGCGCCATTTCTAGCGCCCCCGTACTTCGCTTACGTATTCAGGATGAGCGAATTAAGTAGTGTTTAGCCTGCGACCCTGGAAAGTGGCTCTGCTTCCATTTGCCAAGTTTGTTGCTTGGGTAATCGAACTCCAAAGTCGCGAATATAACAACAAAAATGTTTGAAAGCATTTATTGCGCTATTGCATGGGTCAAATTTCTTCTCCAACAAACACGCTCTGGAGGCGGCACAGACATTTTGAGAATGGACGTTGCTTACTTGCTTGAAGAAATGTAACAATGGCAAAACTTTATATTCTTAATGTGCAAGTCACTACCCGTCGCTAGATCATACAAGAAAGCCAGATATATTAGTTACAAAAGCACTGCCGTCGGTGTAAGGAACAGAAGGCTGAACTCACCAGATCTCTTGAAGTTGATGTGTGTTAGGGATTTGGAGTATGGTCCATGCTGATTTTAAAGATAAGACACAGATAGTACATTAAGTAGCATGTTAAAATTTGTAATAAAATAATTATATTAATAATAATAATAATAATAATAATAATAATAATAATAATAATAATAATAATAATAATAACAAAAGTGTAAGTCGTCAAACATTTAGGAATATTAAATTTCATAGTTTACTTGTTGGATTCATATTGCTATTTCAGTTCTCGCATGTCCGTCTCTTTGCATGCACGTGCGCCCGCCACTAAGAATAGTGCTCTTTTATGTGGTAGTCGTGTTTGGGAACCACAATTGCAATTTGCGGGAAGTTGATGGACGTCCTGCAGTTTCTTGAACAACTGCATCGCCTTGGAGCGAGAGCCAATGCACTTCTGTGAGCCCTCCCCCCGCGCCGCCCCCGAGTAACGGACGGCGAAGGGGTAGCAGCAGCTACCCCGTCGCACGCGAGGCGACCGCAGCCCCCCCACGGAGCCACCCCGTGGCGGCCGAGCTATTCCGAGGCGAAGTGGAGCACGGCGGCGGAGATGGCGTGCCGGGTTCGCATCTGGACGCGGGCGCGGGTTCAAAGCCCCGGGGAGGCCGCCGCCGCCGCCGCCGCGCGCTGGCCCCCGTCCCACGGCCGCGACAGCCCGTGAGCGCGCCGCGGCCCGTGAAACTATGCCCGGAACGCGGAGCGCTGCCACGGTGCAAGCGGAGGCGCGCGGAGGAGGTACAGCTGAAAGGACTGGTAGTGGGCGCTGGTGCTAGCCCCCCCCCCCCTCCACGATGGGGCGATTGTTGGGGGGAGGAGGTTGTGTTATAGGAGCGAGCCCAAGTGAATGCTCTCTTTTGTTGCGATGGAGGATTTAAATTTGTGGGGCCGCATGACGTAATCCTTGGAGAGTTGCAGAATGTTGTAGGCATGCTCCGCTAACACAAAATTGAGGGGAAGATTTTCTATTTTTTGAGATTTTGGAACGTAACTTATTACAGTTTACGAGATTCGAATAGAAGATCAGCACTTTTGACTGACGCACAACACACACGGGTACCAGTTGGAACGAGTTGAAAATCGTCATGCTACTCGTATATCGGTTGTTTAGTTCCCTCTCCGGACTTTAAATAGTGGCAGGGATGGATAATGGGGGAGATCCGAGATGGCTATTTCGAACTGTCGTTTCTCTAATTATTCATAATATTAAATATTTTAGTTTCGCGTACACACGATGTGTACTACGATTCTATTTCAGGCGGGAGTACAAGCTCTTCCTTCATTCGCTTGTGTGTACCAGTAAGCGCGTTGATTGCAGGAAGAAGCGCTTGTAATAGCTACTCTCTTTCCATGCAGTGAAATAAAACAATCTCAATGGCATAAACGCATGAGTCAGTGGCGTAGGATTCTGCCGTCCACGCACCCGGCCGAGGAATGCATTGCTGTAGGTGTTGAAGAAAACCAAGAACATCTCATTAAAAGCTCGGTGAACAGGTGTCCTTGAGTGAGTAATAGATGCCGATGAGTCAGGCGAGGAATAATCGTTCATAGACGAGGACGAATCCTGAGGTGTAATGAAGGCTAACTTGCGAGCACTAAAGCGGTTGTATTATGAATTATGACAATGGTGTGGGTCATGCAATCCCCGAATTGGAACGCTGAAAAGAGAGCTAAGGAATTCAATGAACCTTGCCTCACTCGTTTTACCTGGACTTTTAATTACTGCCTATAATTCTTATCCGCTTGTTCTTGACATTAATGTGTGCGTTCAATCTTTTGAGAATATGTGTCAAATTACGATCCGTGTATGGTTAGTTTTTTGAACGCAGTAGTTTACGTCAACTACAAAATTATCAAGCCAGAGTTTGAGAAACCACGTTATGGGGGCACAGCTTTCTCTCTCTTAGCATTATCAAGAAACTTGTGAAGTTAGAATGTTAAGTTTCTGTAAAAATGGAAAATTAAGATAAAATAGTACAGGCTTACTGGACTGGATTTGTAGATTACGTTAACCTCTTAAAATTTGCTTTCTTGGTCTTGTGTGTGAATCCGACAATAAAAATTGCTCTATATTTCTTATCAAAATGTGTAGAAATATGCTAGACAAAAAGTATTTTTATTCCTCTACGGTATAATTACAAATATAAACAGAAGGAGTTCTCAGTTTAGTATCGTAGTTTAACAAAAATTAAGAAACATTAGATATCTCGTCCGCAATTCAGAATTAGTGTTTCTGTTTTTATGTAGTTTGGAAATGTATTTGGCATGAACAATCAGTAGTATTACTTGCCTCTAATTAGCCAATATCTTTCAATCAACTTTGTATTTGGTCAGGTTCAATACAAACAGCCTCGTACGACTTTATAGGTATTCTTTGTCGAACGGCATTGGCGGTGTACAGCCGGAATTATTTGAATTACTCCACTAACGCAACGGAAAAGCAAAGTTGGACTTTTCTAATATGTAATGCGCAAATATTGCGAGAAGGGCGTTAATCTCAGCTACATTCTTACGCAATTCGCTTGTGTGAGTACCACTTACGGTAAAGCAAAAAACGAATCTTTCACGTCGCTTTCTCTGCATAATCCAGCTTGACGTAGTGAATCATCTGGAAGATATAGTATGTCGGGAAGTGTACTTTTATAGCAGTTGAAGATCCTTTGTTTGCTACCTTTCGTAGCAATCATTCGTTCGTTTCTTTAACATATTTTGTCATAAGTCCATAATCTCGTTGAATGCTAGAAATGATTTACAGTTCACGCACTCGAGTAGGTTGCGACGTGGGAATGGCTTAAGAAACGCGGCTCATTCCATTTACCTTCTCAACTCTGCTTTCGGGATCTCTGCCTACATTCACAAATACTTTCTCACACATATTTCATACACGTACACACACACACACACACACACACACACACTCACATCCACACTCCCCCCTCTCCCACACATGAGTTCGCGTGCGCATGCTTGCACATACATACAATGGTCGGAAATACTACGTTGGCTGCTCAGCGTAGTGATGATACCGTTTTGCAATTCGTGACACGCACTTCGGGGAAGTGGCGAAGTGGCTTGCATTGCATTTGGGGTGACTTAAGAGGTAGTATATCGCTCTTTTAATTCAACACACACTTTCGAGCGGTGAGCCTCGTTGATTTCCATCTGCCTAAGATAAGTTTTCGCCCACATTTCGTGCACTGATTGTACTTTATTTTAGCGAGAATCGTCGCTTGTGAGTGTTTGGTCACGAAAAGTATGAGAACTGGATACTATAACTGACATGTTCGAAGACACTGATTCTGTTCTTCATAATTTTCGTGTACGGGAGAGGAATGCACTGAATGACGATTCCGTTGAATTGCGTTTAGATGGCGTGAAAATGGTTAAATAAACTCCTCTGGTTGTGCATTCATATAAGCTAACAGAACCGACGGGGTTTGAAAATGAAAATCGCTGATTAAAAGAGGAGGAATATCCTTCAATTGGTGATTATTTTTTCATTAATATCTAAGATATGTCCGTAACGTTCATTACCTTAACCTTTTGCTCGTAGATCAGTCTCATTTGATTCCCGCTTGGATTTCTCGAATTGAAAACTCAGTAGCTTCGCACGCAGCCTAGTCCGCATGGCTACACACGCGTGACCGGAACGAAAGCGTGTTCGCAGTACTCGATTGCGGTGCTGATGTCAGTTTTCGGAAACTGCGTCAGTGCCAACATGGCCGCCTTTGGTGCCACCCAACCGGCGTTGGCGTCGATACACGATGACCTTTGACATTTAAGTGCAGATCTCGTGAGATTCAGAGTTGCGGTAATTTGCAATTAGTTACTATATAAATAACTTAGCCCTGTAATGGGTTGGCGAATTCCATTTTGTAATTTCAGGAAATTATCTCTGAAATTTCATTTACCAATTCGATGTTGTTAAAATTTGTAGACTACATCCAATCAGGAGTTGCATGAAATGATCTCTGCCCTACACTGTCTTAGCAAATCTCCGGATTTAACTCTCACGTATACATGTTTCATAGGAGTTGGGCCCGAGAAACTGATAGCATTGATTTTGATTATAATACTTCTCACCTGTGCAGCTTATGAACTGATAGTTATGAATAGCTTGGTCGCAAACATCGTAGGCAGATTAAGAAAAATTGATGCATAACTCTGATTTGATTTGAAACCTACTCGGGAAAATCCCACGTTTTGTGGTAACAAAGACAAATTGCACTTCCCGGCAGGATGAAGAGAGCTGCACTTACGACAGGAATGACGTCATTTGTGGAAGGAAGTGGGGAAAATGGCTTCTTCCCGATCTTCGTTGGTGTTGTAATAGTGTTTAACGCCTGAGCGACGGACTTCAGTCAGTTATTTAAACGATAACGCATTTCGAAATCTTCAAATGAGACGTCAAGTACTGGAAGGTTTCGTAATTACCCAGTTGCTTTTTGTGTTTCGGCAAAATTAGGAATTGAAGATTGTCTTCTAAAGCCCGTGTGTGTTATGATCTCGAAAATTAAAATGGTCTATTACATTCGATATCCAGTGTGTTGGAAGATAGTCATGGTCTTTTGCGGGTTTACCAGAAGTTAAGATCCATTTAATCTTAGTCCGGTTCAAACATTATTTCACTTCTGTTCTTACAGAAAATAATTTACAATATATCATCTATATCAAATTGTTTTCAAAAACCTTAAACACTAGGCGATATTCGTGGACTAACGATGATTAATAGTATTCTTTCCGTGTCATAGTGGGAAAATATACATCTGACGTTTTCAGAAGCAGAAATAGCTTGCTGAATAACTTATTTTTAGTGATCTACGTACTAATCGCGCAATTTTTCTCGTTACCCGGTATCACATCCTGTCTTTAACACGGCACGCTCAGATCCCTACTGTTTACAAAGTAAGTTCTGGAATGGGCCGTGCGCAGCAGCGCCAGCCGAGTGTCAAGGAAAGGGGCGCGAAATAGTAAGTATTGCATTTTAAAAATCAATGTGGCCTCACTGTTGTAAACTCCCAGTTGGCCAACTTTTCTGTAGTGTGAGGATATCGTACTTGCATCATTATCCTCGACCGGGATGTGACACACTGGAAATGTTCTACGTTGGAGCATGTGATTTATGAATTCTAAGAAAATACTTACAAATATTCTCGCGGTAAGGAAAGACTTATGAAATTACCAATTTAGTCACCTTTCCATTACGTTCACATTTCATCGCGTATATAGTTATAATTACATTGTTTCATTGAATTTATTTCACAATCCTATGCAGATTTCAGCTAGTTGTTACAACTCGACACATGCACACAAAGAGATGTACCTTCTTCTGGCGCATCTGCCTAACGCCTATCCTGCAGCACGCCTCCCAACTGCCCCACGGCCCAGTGGCGCAGCGGTAGACAGCTGCGACGGTTCGCCGATTTGCTATATTGGCTTCATGAAGCTAACGAAGTCAACTCCTCGGTGGCGGTCGCCAATTTTCGCATGTGTGCAACTGGGCAGTTGATCAGACGACGTTTTAACATTTGGCGAGGACGACAACCAGTTCGATTGCTCACTTCCGCGAACCTCTGCTGTGGCAACTGGACGGCATCCGTAGCGGAACTTGTATAAAACAAACTTTAAATGCGGTCTTCTTAAGATGAATAAAAAATTGCTTATTTTGAAATTATTGTGGAGTTTTCTTGGAGTTTCGATTTCCATGAATTGATGCTGTGTTTTGAAAGAACAAAGACATTCAAGAGGCAACTTGAATTCTCAAAGGGACATGGTTGCGGAGCCTTTGGAATAGTTCATGCAATACTTTACCAACGAAAACACCTGAAACAGTGTGGTGCTTGTGGAGTCGTGGAAAAAAGAATGCGGCCTTAATTTAGATTTGAAGATAAACTATTATTAATGCGTGACGGGTATACACTTAAATTTCAGTTAAGTAACGAAATGTTCAGTTCGAAACGATGTACTTTTCGCAGGTCGTTTTTGAAAAATCAAAACAGCTTTTCTGAACCTTCGAGAACAATGAAGGAATAGCTAACGGGTAACTTTTAATCATTTTGTAACTACATCAAGTCCTATATTAACAACCTTTTTGGTTTCATTACAATAGAATATCATTGACACCTGTAGAAACAGCTACGTTATTTTCACAGTATTTTTACAATATCATTTTATTTTTTCTTTGGAACCAAATCTACCAAATAAATTGCCAGTTCAATTCACTTGGACACCAGATAGTTTTCTGATAGTTAATTTTAACAATTCAGTCATCCTTTGGTTTAAAGTAACCAACAAAACAACTGTCATCCACTTGGTTACGAAACATTGTAATCGGCTTGTACTCCGGGATCCTTGGGACAGTTTTAATGAGCGCGTGGGTGGAGCGCAACCTTTATAGGCGCCGTGTCGCGACCCACTCGCCGTCGAGGCGGCGAGGCCGCGCCGCGGAGGCGCCGGGGCGGACGAGTAAGCGGGGCGACGGCGCGCGAAAGAACGCGCGCCGCACGCGACTTGTACGGCGGCGCGTAATCGCTCTTGTGTGCGCTGCCTGGCGCCGCAGCCAACTGCGTAGAGGTCGCGTGGCGTGGCGTGGCGTGGGCGCCAGAGTCCTTGGTTCACGCAACGGCGTTGAAGGAGCGTGCGTAAATGAAGCGAGGAAGGAGACGCGGTTGAAACAAGCGGCGATTATCCTCAGGGCTCTCGCGGGGGGTCCATCCGAGCCATGAGAAGACGCGGTTGTTTTTTGTCGGTGGGTGAGGCGCCGGCGGGCGGTCGTGGGCGTTTTGACGCCAGGCTCGTTCTCACCAAAAATACTACAAAAAGGTGTTTGTTGTGAGACAGGTCGTGTAAGCTGACACCCCACGGGTCCTTCCCTCTCGCGTTGCATTCTGTCGTTGTGTTCGGTTATTTGGGAGATTGTGCCTGAAGTTATTGATATGTTGCTAACCATGTTTTGCGACGTACGTGACTTTGATCGGTATGCGCATTATTTAGAACGTTTCGTTTACATCCCCAACCAAATTAATCTTCCTGATATCAAATTTTTCATATTTAAAAATTGGCAGTATCTGGTTCGTATCCGGATAAAAACAGTAAATGGCAGTGCCTCGTTTATTCCGGCACAAATGGGCTTTTTAACAGGTCGTTAGCGCACACTAGGGAAAACACTAGGAACATGCTTCGGTGATTAACGTAGTGTAAAGTATTGCACAAACTTCTCTGTGAGCCCTTTTTGTTCAGATGTGAAAACGGGACCTGGCACTGTCTGTGACACCATTCAAAAAAGGGAGGGGAGGGGGATTCGATTGCGAAGTTTGCTGAACAAAGAATCGAATCGGATTCAATTACGGAGTTCACGTCAAATTGAGAACGAACGGTGCTATTCAAATGCTTTTATTTCGGTGTCTTCTGCTGCTGAAATATTTTCGAAGGTTCCGGATTGGAATTATTTCTCATTGCTTACGGGATAAATTCAGATGTGTCAATTACAATTTTAATGCAACAAGGCAGACATCTTGTCACCTGTCGTCTGGTTATTTTCGACCAGATTTCAGAAATTATATCCTGGTTAAAAAAATATTTTTGTTTTCAAAAATCGAACTAATTGTGTTATTAAGAATATGACGATCATAAACACTTCATTTGCGATTGAAGATAATGCATACTTTAACACTCTAACTTTGCAAGTCTCATTGTAAAATTGGTATCTACTTACAAATAACCGTAAATACGTTTCCCTCTAGACGTATTTTCGATCGTTGTAGGATTTTTGCCAATAAATACGTAGAATGTGGACGTAACTTTGTTTGTAATTTCCCAATTGATGCCGATTAAAACATTGATCATCAATGCAGTTTTTTAATCGCAGAGCTAACTTGATGCATTTATGCTAAGCCAGGATGCTAAAAAGCGTGAGGTCGTTTCTCCGGCCTGTGAGCTCACCGGATGTAGGTCGCATTTTTCGTTCACCATTCCGCGAGTTCCACATTCTCTTCAACTGGGGTGCTTCCTGGCGACTGATTCATCGACTGCCCTTCACAATCGTTCGTCATGGACTTACACAAAAAACTGCCACTGACTTTTTACACGATGTCTTTGCTGGACCTAGAAATAGGTAATGCGCATTTTTGTAGGAATTCTTAAAGCATGCCTCCTATTTAAATGCCTGGTTCTTTTTAAAAGAGTACTAACAAAAAAATGAAATGTATGTGGTAATAAATTGTAACAAATCTTTTAAGCGCAAATATTCGTTCCCCAGGGACGGAATGAGTTCGCGACATTTCTCCTCGTTGGAATTAATTTATTAAAATAAAGTGCATTGAGCATTCAAGGTTGAATTTTAACTCAATATTGAGTTTACCACCGTCTTTCTTTATAACCAAATGTTCTTGAGAATTTAATTGAAACACATTTGATTAGGACTGTATTGGTAACCAGCCGATGTACGTGAAGTTACAACCTTGAGTCGCAGCAGTTACGTATTAAGAATCTTCTCGAGAGCTCTTGGGATAATTGAGCATGTGGTAACACACTCCACATACGTGTGTTGAATGTGACAATTGCTGCTTTGAGTGAGGAGTATCAGTCGAAAAAAGTTGTTGACAGAAGGTCCATTTGATATAATGAAAGAATTGAGTTTTTCAAAAATATAAACTGATAGATAATGGAGTTTATATATAAAATGTATGTATGTTTCCGAAAGTTTCTTGAAGCCGGTGCTGAACACAGTTTCTGGCAGTTGTATTTTGAGTGCAGTCATGCATTATTTCTCCGCGAATTATCCTCCTTAGTGAACCTTACGTAGGTTTGTAGCCTGTCGACCTCTACTGTTCGTTTTTCCGCGGCCCATTCAGTCGCCGCCTGTGGCTTTCGTTAACCCCCAGCGAAGTTCATTTCCAGCGAGAGTGCATAGCGGCGGGAGAGGAAGGATGAGAGCAGGGGGGGGGTAGTGCCGGGTTGAGGGGAGTCGCGGGCAGTATCGGAGGGAGCGTGCGGCTGGGCGGGGCGGCACCCGATGACCTCAGCGTGCAGCTACGCGCGAGGTCACTGCTTTGCGGGCGCTCGCGGCCGCCGCTGCGTATCCCAGCCAGCGCCCACGGCGTTGTCCCAGGCGCTGCCGTACTTCTTCCTACCCGACATTCTAATCAGAAATCACCCTCGCCTTCGTCCTCATCGTCATTGTGATATGTCTCAACTGCATCCATAGGCTCGTCCTACTCCTTACTTTCAATCTCGTTTGTTACATCGTGATCGTCCTCATTGTTACTTGAAATTCATCATATCCTAGAATTAATCAATTTTATTATACTTCATCATTGTCGTTATTTACCGCGTTTACCCACTTATAGATCAATAGACATGACCGCACTTCAGCGAGATGACGGACGGGAGCAAGTGTTGCAAATCTGCATCAGAAAACCTGTCGTTTTCATAACACGTGAGGTTGACATTGCAACGCAAGGATTACATTATTATCACTTTAGTTTCTATCTTTGAAGACTTCTAGAAGCAAGATCCATGGGGTCGCGGTTCGCGTTATGGCTACTGTTGAGGTATAATTCACGGCCCTTTGCTGTGTGCGTATAGCCGTGCGCAGCCTAAAACGAGAGGCAGCTACATTTCTTGGTCCCTGTTCCAACAAATGTTTTTTTTTTTTAATTTACACATGACATTGTATTAGGAAGTACATAAACCAACGAGAGTGTAATTACAATTTTAATGATAGCTTTAATAAATATATTTGATTTTATGTTTAACCGTTTTCAAGATTGCCAGATAGATCTTGTAAGTGGTGTATCAACGACCCAAATGCCAGCTTTAAAAACGGGAGAAAATAAAGAATTTATCATATTCACGGATATGAAATGTTTTATGACGTAGGATTTCGGGGTCCTCTTTTGAAATTTCGAGAGGGGCCACGGCCCCCTGGCTTCCCTTATGCGCACGCGTATAGATGAACGTATTGTAACGTCGTGGGTAGGGATCTACGCCACTAAGGAACAGACACGAGTGGGTATATACAATTTATTTACATGAATTATTTACAGAACCTCACGCTAAGGTGTTCGTCGGAGCTACCAGTTGCAGTTCCCCCTCTCCCTACACGCGCCTTGCGGCTGCGCTTGCGACTAGCCAACTAGGCCGACTCGCAACTCGGCATTTGGTGTGCTTTGGCAGATATTCAATATAGATGTTAGGGAACATTTCACCTTGTCCGAACACATCGAACACCTACCGCACTTCCGCTCCAGACTGGCCGGATAAAGTTTTGCGGACTAGCCGCGAGGAAACCAAGAAACATTACCCAACGCGGAGTCCTGCGACGCGGCGTTATATAGGGCCGAGTCACACACGTCATGTCCCCCTACGCGCTGCTTTGAGACGAGCCTAGCTGACGCTGTTCTCTTGCGCGCGACACCTCACTAGCCACCTCCTCTCTCGGAATTCCCTCTGGATTTTGGTTGGTTGGTAATTCCGGGTGCGTCAACAGCTTTGGTCATTCCTCCCGTAAGTGTAGTGCGTGTTTTTTTCTCGTAAGATGGCGGTGATCTTCCCCCGCTGGATGGCGAGATCCGGCGCCGACCTACCGTCGGCTAGTGGGGTTTCCCCGTAACCAGGACTCTCCCACCAGCGGGGCACCGCCCCAGCCGTGACCAGCTCTAAGCTCCCGACCGGTCTCCCGGAGTATGTGGTAGTGTAGTGCATGTTAGTGTGTGTGTGTGTGTGTGTGTGTGTGTGTGTGTGTAAAGGGGAGAGAATAGGTCGAGGAAGAGGAAGGACAGATCGCGCGCGGTCCGTGGCCCGTTTGTTAGGGTACTGCTCCGGCATTCGCCTGGTGTTGTTCGGAGAAAGCACGGAAAACTACCGATCATAGCAGCCGGCCGCGAGAATTCTCCTCCAGACAGCGACCGAATTTGATCTATCTGGAAAGCTAGTCTCGAAAATCCTGCCGCCATCAGAACTCGAACCTAGGACCCTTCCCGGTCAGAGAATTCCCTCTGGAACGTGGCCTTTTTCGAGATGCTATATTTGGCTCTTCCCATACCTTGCGAACCCCTCTGTCTTAGCAGGAAGTGAAGCCTATGACGCTTGAGTATTCTCACTTCTTGTGGCCGGTCCGTGGCGGTGGCGCGGGCTCCGCCTGGAAGCAGCGCCGGAGCGCGAATTGAATTAGCGCCGTGCCTCTGATGGCGACCGGCGGGCGCACCGAGTTGAACGGCACCCGGCCGCGCATGGCAATAAACGCGATAAGTGTTGTGAACTTCCGCGGTTCTTCTGTTCGCCTGCGGGACTTGCTCAGTCATCTGGCGGCGCTGGTGGTAGGGGGAGTCGTCAAACGACGAAGGAATTGTCTGACTGTTTTTCGTCTTTTGGTTTTGGGTGTCTGCTTTAAATATCCACGTGCGACTACTGTTGTTTGTTTTTTTAAAATAAGTTTTTAATTTGGAGGCTCGATTACTGTCTAGTGTCCGAACTTCAGATGGCGGGAATATTGATGGAAAACTTCATACTTTGTTTAGATTATTATTATTATTATTATTATTATTATTATTATTATTATTATTATTGCGATGATCAATAGTGTTGGTATTTGCGTGAACTCTCGAAAAACCGTTGAGGACGATACTCTTTCCCAAAATATGTGGAACAAAATGCTTCTAGCAGTTTCTGTGTTTAGTGAATATTAGACTTCAAAATTTAAATGATTGTTTTTTGGTAGGATGATCGTGAAAGATGAAGAGGCGAATGCCAATACCCACGTTCGAGATGGGACTGGGTATCACAACTCCGTGAAACAAGGGAATTCCGTGGCTTCCACCTTGGTCCTCTTGAGTTACCGACATAATTACTATTATTCGACCCTGTACTCTATACTGGCCCTCTGGTTTCCTGTCACCAGTCTTGTCGACGCACGTGCGCGCTTTATGAGCCTCCTGCTGGCTCAGATGCGGACGTGGAGGGGCAGCGAGTCGGACACCCGGCCCCGGCCCCGTCAGACATCCCGCAACCCCCCGTGGAACGCGGCCAAGGCGGGGGCGCACGGAGGCCACCCCGTCATTGCAGCCGCCCCCATCCCACCCCTCCCACCACCTCCCTCTGTAGAATTAGGTATCAACCAGTGGACACTCCAATCGTCTTGCAATCCTCCTTGACAACAATACAATCTTCAGTCGCCTATATTGGGCCTTGGTTTCAGTTTTTGAGCAAATAGAATGTTTGTCTATTGTGAGAAAATTGATAAAGTGTAGTGTACGACTTAACAGTTATCGTGACTTACAATATGTACTTACTTTTCTTAAACTTCAGATTGTGTTCCAGCATTCATTGAAATGTTAAAATAAATTCCCCTCATCATCGTCATCGTCTGCGTTATAAGTTTGATGCCGCCCGAAACGGCGGTGTTTCCCTGCCGGCCGCGACCTCGCGCAGTGGGCGACAGCGGGGCCGGGGGCCGCAGCCGTGGGACTGAAATACGCCCGCGACGAGTGGCCTGCACGCGGCCGCTGGCACGCGTGCGCCCGACCAGGTCACGGCTCGGCCCTCCTTCCGCCGCACACGAGGGTTCACATGGGGGGCACCTGATGGACTGGGGTCTCGGAATAAATGTGACGAACTTCTAGGGTATGTTGAGGACTCGAGAATGACTCTTTAAAAAAAATACATATCGGGAAAATTGCATTTAATAGAGTTATATGCATGGGTGTCATTTGCCCCTGCGTGTTAGGCAACCCCGTAAGCATAGCTGTTCTGCAGGTAGATTAAATCTCCTTGACATCGAAACGTGACCTCTCGAATATGTATCTATGAAATCAGGAGGGAATGACTAGTGTGTAATTTGTTGTATGAAATATCCACTTCATATTCATTGGCAAAGTGATCGTTTTCGACTCCTCCTAATGGCTCTAGAAGTTTGTAACATTTATTCTGAAACGCATATCTGACAACTGTTGTCTGATCGTGACGGTGAGGTTGAATGTCCTATTGTAATTAAGGCCGTAGTTAGAAGTCCTGTAGCCTTCGGTCTTTCTAGGTTTTATTAAATTCGTTATTGACATCTTTGCCTTCGAATCCGGTCATTCCGTGAAGGATATTTAGTCGAAACTAGGAGACCCTCTATCTTATTTTATGGAATTGGCTTCTCCAGGCGCCTTACTTAACTTTCCATCTGACATGTTATCATTTCGAGGGTTCCAAATTTATGGGAGTATTTCATTCATCAAAGTTAAAGATTCACGACGTAACGATCTGTTGACACATCGATAGGTCTCCATCAAGGAACCTAAAGTATAACTGAAAAATACATTTATTTTTTTTAATTTTTGTCTAATAGCACAATTATGGTTCGAAATGCCTTCGGATCACGAATGCTTCCAGATGCCGGTTTGGAGGTTGACATTTTTTATTCATCAATGCAAAAGAATAAGAAGAAAAAAGTATTCGTAATACATGATAATTTTCATATTTACAGGGAATCATGAAGAAATTTAGTAATAGAAAACTAACAGCATGCCCTCGGATACGAAGTCGCAATTTAAGTATTGATTTCAAAAGATGTGTTCGTTCCTTTACGCAATTAATGGCTGATTTGGACTGAATGTTCGCAGTTGAGAATACACCCAGGGAAGTTTGTCTTGAAATTCCTGGAAACCAGAGATGAATTCTGGGCTGAATTTGGACGAATTCTGGGCCGTCGCGATGGGAGTGCGGCCGCTGTAAGTAAACACTTTGCGGGGTCCCGTTGAGTTCGGCTCGCCGTAAGTCGAACCAACTTCAGCCGTGGACCGCTTACAAATTCATAATAAAACCCGTTACTTTCTACTAACTACTTCTTCCAATAACCGACTGGGAAAATTAATCTGTAATATATACTTAATACTTAATATCTGGTTTTAGACAAAATTGCTCTTCTATGTTCTGAAACTCGGATTGTAATAGAAGCATAAATATGAAAGATGCAAGTTTTAATGGAAATGCCTTTTTTTATATGGAAAGATGTATTTCTAGTATAAATATTGGTTGGACCATTAAACTTATGACAAATTGCTCTTGATTTACTGCATTTTCTGGATCATGCATTTTTTTATAGTGGATAAAATGTATAACTGCAATTATTTGCTTGAGAGCCCAATAGTCAGTATCATTTCTTTCAAACGAAATCTTTTCAATAGTCTGAAACTTGTCAATAGTGTGAAATTGAGGTAGATTTGTTGAGAGTTCTCCAGAAAAGTGAGCCGAATTAACTTGAAAATTACTTTCTGTGAAAAAATTGTCATTGAATTAATGCTATAAAAAAATTGTGCCAGTTAAACGATTCCCGAACGAATAGGAAGAGCTTTTTTGCCTATTTGCGAAGATGGTTATTCGCACAGGTATGTACTTGTAAATATGAGCTTTTGAATTGTAATCCTAATTGGGACTTCGCTTTGGTATAGGGCAGACTAAAGCATTATAACCGTAATAATTTGTTTTAAAGAGAATCTCGAGAAGTGTGGATGGGAATGTGTTTCGGACTTAGTCCCCTAAACGAATTCCGGGCGATAGGAATTCTGAAAAAGCGAATGATAGTTAAATACTAGGTTTAAACATACTTCATTAATGATTAGGCTTTTCAGCAATCAACAGCGTAAAGACCTTTTAGAATTATGCCTCGAAATTCCAGAAGGAAAAAACTACATTATTAAAAGAAAATAAATGGAAGTTTTTATTTCCATGCTTATAATTTATGACGTCAGATTTTTAACAGACTTCATTCCTTTTAAATACTGTTTTATTACCTTTTTTGTTGAGACGAAATAAAAGTGACCTAAACCAATTTTGTTAAAGTGAAATTTCGTTTCTCGCGGCAGAGGAAGTTTAGTTGATTATCAGGAGTGTATCAAACAGCTCTGCACTTTTAGAATATACTGTGCGCGACAAAATATGTTCCTGACCTTCTTGTTTTACCTTAGTGATACGCTTCTTATCGATGTTTTCCCCCTCGTTTTCCTCTGGGTTTGTGTGGCGGGAGAATCCACCAAACAACAATTATTGACTTGGGGAGAAAAATACTGTGAGATGGAGCGTCTTAAACGACGCAGAAAATCGAAACTAGATACGTTCCATAGAAGAAATTAATGTTAAGCTTTCACGTGTTATTTCTGCGATCGGACATCACCGCCATGTGGCAGCACGGCCTCAGTTTTTTGCTTTTGTTACTTCCCCTCTCTTTCTGTTGTTAGAAATGCGTAATAATTAATATTAACTAAGCGCACAAAGGAGTGGCTAAAAGTAGTCGTACAGAATTTCATTACTGTCTAAAATTCTTTCCCCCATTCCTGAGGTTGTATCATCAAATCTACACTTCTAACTCGAATACTGGCCAAGCGTCCTCTATTTTTACTTTATTTGATTTTTTTACACGTTTTCTCTAAAATTTATATTTACCAAATTATTATTCATCTACTTTGTAACAGCACTATACACTGTTATAATATCCTACAATAAAGAACATCAGAAAATTTAATTTGAGTTTCAAGCTTAAGTCAACCCCCTCTCTCTTCTCATTCAGCTTCCTTGCCCCACTTTCATTTTTGCACCTCAAAAACTTGGCACCTGCACCCTCGGTTCCCCTGAAATCCGCGCTGCACCAGTAGACACTGGAGTTGGTGGTGCGTAAGGTCGCGAGAAAACCTAGCCCCGAGGTCACCGTGGCAATAATAGGACGGAGAAAACTATCTATGAAAACAAGGTCGGTTGGGAACGTGACATATATGTCGCGCGCCCGGTATTTGCATAGGTAGTGCGCCAGGCACGCGGTTCGCCAGCCAACCCCGTGCGATATTCGCGAATGCGTTTGATTTGTTTGTGTCTTGGAAGCGCGGCGCTCCGCTCCAAACAATGGACCCTGTGTCGCGTGATTGGCGCCCGCGGCGCTGCCCCATCGCCTGCGTTTGTTTTTCTGTGACGCGCCGAGCCGACGGGGGAGGAGGAGGTGGTGGAGAGGGGTGTGGGGTCTAAATTAAACGGATTAAATAGGCGGGCGAGGGTGGCGCCGCCGCCGCCGCCGTCGCGACCGAAAGCGGACGTTGTTTGCGATCGCGCTGGCGCCGGGCTGCCCGCCATGTGGACCGGCCCGGCGTTCGGCACAGTGGGCCGAAAGGGCGGTCGCGTGGGAGGTTTGGCATGCTGTTGAAGCGAAGTTTTAGTGGACATTTTTTTCTTAACTTCTTTGTCAATGTAATAATACTTTCGATGTAAACAAAATGATTAATCTCTCGCTTTCATGCACGATTTACAATAAATTTGGATTGATGCACTGGTCGATAATAGCCTAGATACCGAAACCATTTTTAGAATCTTTCCCCGTTACAAATGAAACTCAGCATACGATTTCATACATTTAATACGGTGCTTTCTAGCCAACTATTTTTAGTTTTCTATTAGAGATTCATTTTTTCTGAATACCATTTCTTGATAAATTGAAAATTAGTTGATCTTTAATAATGTTCGCCCTTACTAGTAGACCCCAATACACCCGTATATCCCTTTGTCTCCAAAACAGTCTTTTGTGATGTAATTTTTTAAATTGTTGTGACGAACCGACATTTCAGTACAGTGTGCAAACACGATGCCGCCCAGAGTGCAGCCCGTAGGAGCTACTTATAGCTAGTGACAGCGCAGCCCGTGTTTGGCTGGACCGTACTTGAGCACTGGAGGGCGTTGTCGGATTTCGATTCGTGCTCGATAAGCAATGCTCTCTTCTCATGTTGTTTTCCACGTTTCGACGACGATGTAATTCGTACCTCATCACTCACGGTAATATTGTAAGGGAGCATCACCGCCCCACTTCATTGGGTTTTGGTTTGGACATTTCGTTTTCACTAGTAACTCCAGTTTTGTGTCTTTTTCGACCGCCTCAGTTATTTCGCCTGCTGCTCATGTTTCCCGATTTTTTTTTATTTGCAATTATTTTCTTCATCTTTTCCCCCCCTTTTATTTTGCATTCTTCCATCTTGCTGGGCATTTGCTATACATTTCCTTTTTATCAACCTCCCTTGAATTTGTTCTCATTCAGTACACTTTTAGCTCTTTCTCTAAATCTTCTTCTTCGCCCTGTCTCGACCCTTTTCACTCATCTCCCGCCGTTATTTGCTCGTTAAACCCTTTCCTCGTATTTGCTGTCACTTTCGTATTTTGAGAATGGTATACCGTAGATACTCTGTATATGGAATACAAAGAGGGGAAAAATCTAGTTACCAAATCTTACAGCTCTAAGAACTTTCGCGCTGCGTGTACATAAGAAAGAAGAAAATATGGTTAGAGTTATTATGAAATTCGATTTAAAACTGTTTAACTGATCAATGGCACTTCCTAAGCCATTTTCGTCCTCCGTGCTCGTCTTGATGGTATTACTTCGTTGCCCTCACGGTGACATCGCCGAGATGTTATGAAACTGCAGTTATTCTAATTCTGTTGGTCGGTAACATTTTTTCTTTCGACCTCGCTGTCCTTGTATTGTTGGCGTTGCTTCTTTGCCTCCTCCGTATACCTCGTGACAATTAACACCCGAGAAGTTGCATTGACGAAAAGGAGCATGTCGTTTTCTACCTCCGTGTCCTCGACTTGCCAGTATTGCTTCCTTACCTCCCGGCGCCCACGCAGCGCGACAGCTGTCAGCTGGGAGGCAAGCGGCGCCGCCAGGGCTGCAGCAGCGTGGGCGCGTCGCGGCTCCACTTCCGGTTCCGTGGCCACGCCCGTGCGCTGCTGCAACGATGGGTGAAAGCCTCGAGAACACCCACCCCGCCCCGCCCACCCATCCTGTCCCCCCTGCCCCGTGCCACCTCGTGCTGCCCCGCCCCGCCCCTCCCCGCCCCGCCCCGCCCCGCCCTGCCCTGCCCCGCCCCGCCCCTCCCCATTCCGCCCCGCCCCTCCCCATTCCGCCCCGCCCCGCCCCGCCCCCCCCCGTCCCCCGCCCTGCCCCGCCTCCTCCTGTCACCACTCTACTCCATTCGATCCCGCCCCTCTAGACACCTTACCTTCCCTTGTCCCCTGCTTCACCCATTCCTTGCCTCTCTACCTCACCTCGGTTTTTAAGCCAGCCTCACCCTCCCCGTTCCCCCTGCCCCGTCCAGCCACGCCACGCCCCGCCTCCGCCAACGTGTCGCCCTTGGTGCGCTCGTCGGAGGCGTTGGCGCCGGCCGAGGACGGACGGGTGTGCAGATGCTCGTTACCGTATATCAGCACGCCGTCCCACCCGTCGACCGCCATCTACCGGTCGTTCGGCTATTTTTAGGCGGCCGAGCTAATTTCAACGTGTGTGTTGTATTTTAATACTGCACAACGCAACCAAATGCTGTTCTGTTAGGATGCGCCAGCATAGTTCTTGAGCGAACAGATTGATTCAGTGTCTAGTGAAAATGAGTGCTATTCTCCGTTTTCTGGAAATAATTTTCTGACTTAGGTTGCTTCCATAAAAAATATAATAATGAAGTGTTAATATAATAATATTAACAATAGAGCGAAAACTAACTTATTTAATTTGCAGCTTAACTATTTTTCAAATTGCAATATGTAAGTTGAATATTTTGCAAGTGATTAATTGAATATAGTGTTTTTTATCTAATATCTAAATAGTGGTTTTGACATCTTTTAGGGTCCTATAAAAATGATTTTGCTCAAACTAGAAGGATTCTCGAAAACGTATTCTCTTGTATGCTCTCCTGATGATGAAGGTTCAAATAAATACATTTTCACTAATAATATTTTATTGATTATAGAATGGCGAAGCCAACTTGATATTTTTATACAAATTGTGTGATGTGAATGGATGCCCAGAGAGAGAGAGAGAGATGCACTCGCTAGTTCAAATGTGGTATCATCGCCAACCTAATCAAATTCTTTTGTGGGGCAAGTCTACAAGTTTACTTTCCATTGTTAGGATAGGCAAGCGCATTTCTCTATCTTCACTTCTCGGTTCCCCTCGATAACGTGTACAATGTGAGGTGTTTCCCTGCAGTTTATCGGCGACAAGTTTCTCCTTCCGCATTGCTGTGCTTGCCCCATTGTATTGACATTTCCACCGGCCTTCGCCATTGATTGGAGTGCTCGTTGTCCACATTAATCAATCGAGATAATGTCACCGTGCAATGTGTGTTTCATACGAGACAAACGCCCGTCTCCTTAAGATAGAGTAGCATTTACGCGACTTCGCGGCGACCCAGACTCTATTAATTAATCTTAAAAGCCTTCAATGTCTTCATTTACATTTCAGATAAACTCGGAAATGATTCTTCCGAGTCATCGGTTTCAAACGGTGCAATGAAATACGCACGGATTATACGAAATATTCCCACTTTGTTTATGAAATAATGGCAGACTTCTGGCGTAGGATTAGCAATGGTCAGTTCGTCCTTGATGGCATATATAAATGGAAAGATTTATTTCTCTTAAACATTGGATTCTCCGGAGATTTTTTTTGGGGGGGGATGTGAAAGGAGAATTGCTAGTGTTCCAAGACGCGTAACAGCATTCTTACATTACTTAAGCAATAGGGAGTTTATTAATCCTGTTCATTAAATGTTTCGTTCAATTGTTAGTCATTCTTTTCTTCTAAAACCGTGAAATAGGACATACGGGGAATGTGTAAACGTCAAATAATAATAATAATAATAATAATAATAATAATAATAATTATAATATTATTGTTATTATAATATAGTATTATATAATAATAATAATAATAATAATAATAATAATAATAATAATGAATCATGAAATTATTGTTGTACTTCAGTTTTTAATCATAGATCAACGCATAAATAATTATAAAACCGTTATTTTTGGACTCCTTCAATAACCACCAGTCCGCGCGTGCTTAATTCTATCTTGATAATCATATTGCGCGTATGCTTTCATTTACTGCTGCCTGCTTGCATTCAGGTTCCTTTACGATTACTGATCTCGTTAACGTGTATTCCATGCCAACGCGAGTTGGCAGTGCCAGTTTGGACTTATTGCCCAATGTATCCGCATGTAATACGGCTCCCAAGTCGTGGTGATATTCCTAAGCGACAGCCCACGATTCTTCGCTCGATCACGAGCGAAGAAAACGTTTCACAAACAGAACATTTGTAAAATTATATTTCGTGAAACGTTGTTCGTTGGTAAGTTTTTTTTTCAAACCGCAACACCGGCTCGTGAAACAAAGCGAAAGGAAAGTAGAAATGTATAAAAATGAGTTGTTTGCTGATTATTTTATGATGTATAAATGGTTAGATAAAATATTTTATGTTGGTAAGGTCTTTAGTTTTATACTAAATCTTGTGTGATTTAAAAAATTTCGCATTAACTTCGGGTCTAAAAATATGAGCAGATTCCCGAAACTTGTAGTTATTTCCACTAAAAGTCTAGGATTTGATCTCTAGAGGTTCAGGCAGTGAATTTCTCTTTAGTACATTCTTCAAGAAAGAGAGGAAGGGTGACAGTGCCTGGATGTAGATATAGTTGTATATAAATTCTAAATGCGCTTGCAAAATTCCGCCTAGCCCAGACATTCCATTCTGTTTCATTTATGAAAATTATTTAATGTCATGGCAAATTTTCTTATTAAGTTTTGCGGACTCGGTGAGTTGAGTCTCTTTCTTCAAGATATTTTATTTCCATCCAGTACATTGAGAGAAGTCTTAAATGCAAAACGTTGGCCGTTTCTTGACGCGGAGCAAAGCTTTTACTCGTAGGTCCGGGCACCTGCGGAGTTGAGTCTTTGCCACCGCGATGTTTCACTGCTCTCCGGTCGAGCGCTCGTTCCTTGATGAACGGCCTTCGAGTCGCGGAGCCTTTTAAATCGCCGAGAGGCAGAGCAAGTAGCCCGAAGCATCATCCGCCCCCCGCTCACCCCCTCACCGGCCTCGACGTCCACTTGGATCGAATCTTTCTTGGCCGTGTTTTCACGTGATTTACGCAGCCCGTTGTGCGCTGTGCGGCGCTGCTGCTGAAGAAAGCTGCGGCGGCGCTGATGGCTGCTAGATTCGCTCGTCGACGGTTGAAAGTAGGAAATCTCATTGAAAACGGGCCTCTTGTCTTGGCAATAAAACTTGGTCGGGCCTAGATTATCCTCGTAGAGAAGTGGGTGATGGAATGAAAGCTGATGGAAAGGTTTCGTTCCGATCTGATCAAAAATATTCGGTTGTCGTAATTAAAATGCCGCTGTGCTTCGAAATATTGGAATATCGTCATGCTTCGTATTTTGGAACGAGTATTTGGATTATTGCTCTAATTTAGGGTTTCGATCGAGTTTAATAAATTACTTTTTTTGGTGGGGTTAATAAAAAAGTTTACGACTACCATAACAATCGAGGAAGTCAATATTTAGAGGAAATATATATTTATTAAACACAATGCCATTCATTTTTTACACAATTCATAAACCACGAGGTAAATTAAAATTCAGTTTATAAAATTGGTGAATAAGAAATGTGTGATAACGACCTGCTCATAGTCCATGCTCTTTGCGTGCGTGCAATAATTCCGTATTTAGCATTGAATTGTTTCATGGACAGGAATGTAATTCAACTCTTCAGAATAATAATAGAATACGACAACGATATTAATGCATACACATTACCACTAATGATGACCTATAGTACTTCTAGAAATTACGCAATAAAATCTAATTCTATGTAATAGTAAATAAATTCCCCTCAGCATTTGAGCAATCGGGGAAAGCAAGTTACAAGCATAGCAGTCAGAGATAACTCAACGCGGTTTAATGTTGCGCGAGACTTGATCAAGGAAGGCTGGGCAGCGTAATCTATTAGGCAGACGGAGGAGCGTAAATACTTGTTGGCCTGAGTAAATTGTGCAGTATCTGACAAGGAGCGCTCTGGCGGATGTGTTGCGCAACATCCATCTCCAATGAGACTCCTCTTCTGCATGTGAAGTGACGAAACCGGGCGCTCGTGCGTCTGTTTACTCCAGGCAGTAAGTTAATCCAATTTGTTTAGCGCCGAGTAAATAGGAGTTACGACGGTATATGCGTTGTTCGCATAATTCCCCCTGAGTCAACGATGATAATACTGCGTACTGAGGTTTCTTGACCTGGGTGATGGATTGAGAAACGTGCCGAACGTATGGCTTGTGGCTATGGGTTTTGTTTTTGAATTTGCTTTCGTTCATGCATAACAAAAATTAAAATAAATGCAGATTTCTAATTCAACTTTCGAGAAATTCTTGCCTTTTAAAATCGGTATATTTTAGTTCTAAAATTATAATTAGACCACAAATTAGGACACCATTACCTCTGCATAAAGATTGAGGATCTAAGGATTGAGGGGGATCTAAGGATTGATTATTTTTCCGTTACTCTCGCATTCCATAGTTTTACTGTTTCTGTTCGTTTTTGCAAATATCACGTGATTGATCGTTAGCACTTGAACGCATTGTTCCGACATCTCCGTCGTCGTGTGTTGCACCCATGTTTAGCGATGTTTTAGGCTTCAGGAAGCCCTACATTATGCTTTGCTTTCCTTTGTCGTCGTCGTCGCCGCCGCCGCCGGCCGTCAACCCAACCACCTTATTCCATCCCACCCCAACCTATCCCATTCCATCCCAACCTATCCCATTCCATCCCACTCCACCCCCAATCCATCCCATCCCACTCCACTCCCAATCAGTCCCTTCCCACTCCACCCTCCAATCCATCCCATCCTATTTTACTCTTCCCCAGTCCATCCCACTCCACTCCAGTTCATGCATTCCATCCCATCCCGTTCTACTACACACCATCCACCACAATCCATTCCACCTATCCCATTCAACTCCTACACCATCCCATGCCATTCCACCCTGCCCATGCCATTCCACCTCAAAACTCTAATCCCATGTCACTCCCATTATACTCCACACTATTTAAACCAGCCCATTTTGCTATTAACAATATCCTGTTCTGTCACTCTGCCAAGCTATGAATTTCTTCTTTTAGTACCATTATAAATTTTACGTACGCGTTTCTAGCTGTACCTTCTTATTATTTTCATTAAACGTCTGCATTTTTTTTACATCCCTTATGGGCGCGTTCCATCTCATTTTATATTTTGTCTCAGACAATATCGTGTACTTTGGTAGGCACAGTGCTGTCTCCAACCCAACCTAACTCAACCAGACTCGTATCGTCCCTCCTCCAGAGTGTGGCACACTTGAAGCCGTGCGCACGGCCGCCGCACGGGTGGGCTCGTACTCCTCCCCACACGCCCTGCCCTATCGCCGCGACCTCCGCCACCTCCGCCCTCGCGCTCCGCCTGGACCTTGGCGAAGCCCTATCTGGCGTGCGGTTCGCGGCGCGAAACCGGCGCCGCGCCGCCGCGCCAAGGCGACCGGAAGACCTTGCGGGGCGGCCGCGCCCGCCCTCCGCCCTCCCCGCGGGCACCGCATCCGTGCTTTAGGTTACGCGTTCTCGGCGTGCGCGTGCGCCACTTGCACGCACAGCCCGGCCTCCCGGCACATTCGGTTCCTGGGAAAGAGAATGGGCACTTTCTGCAGCGGACAGCACTGTCGATCTTCGGCGCATGCGCACATGCACTAAAGTGAACTGCGCGTGCGCAGAAGATCGATTGTGCTTAAACGTTCGAGGGTGTGCACTCTCACTGTTAAGGAGTTTCTGCACGGCGAACCGTTATACGGTCGGCGATATCGATCTTCTGAGCATGCGCCGTTTTGAGTTTCACGTAACTTTTGAGCATCTGCTCATGCGCAGAGGATCGACATTGAGGTCGATTGCTGCACGCTATGCTGAGCAAGAACTCCGTAATAAAGTCTGGGATCGAAACGGGAATGAAAAAATCGATTATTGAAGGAATTGTATTCAAATAAATATCTTCTTTCACAGTGGTACCTACTTTCACGATAGGAGAAATCAAACTTATCCAACGAAAGCATTTGTAACAGAATCGAAAGAAAAGTATCGATATCCAAAAGAATTGAATTTTCACGATATAATGAAACGTAACCAACGAAAGTATCAGTACATTTAGAGTGACTCTCCTGTATATTTTTTTTTCTCTCGGTACCAAGGTTAACACGATATTGATTAACTTTAGAAACGTACAAAGAGTGTCAAAATCCATGTGTTCCTGTATTTAAAATATTTAACAACAATTACTTCTGCAACAGCACTCCCACAAAGAAATGAGCTGTATTATTCTGAGCGAAGTCCAGACTTACTCTAAAGTTAATTTCTTTTTATCAAAAAAAGTACCTGAAAAATTGAAAAACCAATGCGCTCATGCTTCATCGGACATTTTTTTATAAAGGAACTCTGTTTCTATTTGATTTAATCGATTCCAGGTTCGAGCCCTGACGGCGGCACGATTTTCGACACTAGCTTTTCAGCTAGGTCGAATTCAGTCGCTGTCAGGAGGAGAAATCTAGCGGCCGGTTGCTCTGATCGGTAGTTTTCCGTGGTTTCTCCGATCAACACTAGGCGAATGCCAGAGCAGTACCCTACCAAACGGGCCACGGACCGCGCGCGATCTGTCCATCTTTCTTCTCCTATCATCTCCCCTTACACACACACCTACACTAACATGCACTACATACTACTTTCCGGGAGACCTATCGGGAGCTTAGAGCTTGTCCCGGCTGGGGCGGTGCCCCGTTGGTGGGAGAGTCCTGGTTAAGGGGAAACCGCACTAGCCGACGGTAGGTTGGCGCCAGATCACCGCCATCTCCCGAGGAAAAAACACTCACTATACTTACGGGACTAATGACCAAAGCAGTTGACACGGCCGGAAACACGGAAAAATCAATCAAATCAAATCAAATCAATGGATTGGCGGAAACGTTTGGACATTCGGAAGGCCGCCCCTCGACGACGGGAGGGGGTCGAGTCGGGTGGCGCTGCGCGTGATTAACACAGCCTTCGACGCGGCGTCACCCGGACAGCCGAGACCATTCACAGCACTCTGGCCGCGGAGGTCTCCGACTTCACTCGATTCATCATTTGGTCCGTAGAGCAAGAAAAGTGTGTGCTGAAGTGTTCTTACAATACATGAAAAGCATGCATTCGTAATAGTGTATGGAACCCGTTCCTAATCCCATTGGAGTCAGCAACCTTGTTCAACAGCAGGAGACAGAGTGCAGTAGTAAACAGAAGGAAGAGAAGAAAATATGTGGAAAGTGTAAGGACCTAGCACGTTAAGACCCTTGTCTTACGACTTAAACATTTGGATCCACTCGAAAAGAAAGTTGGTATTTTATCGTCTTCCTTCGTATCCCTACGAAGAGGTGCCCAGTAAGTTTCCATCCCGGCGCATGGACAGTGTTTATAAAACGTGAGTCACTCGAGTTGGAAAAGGGCCAAAAAAATATGTGCAGGCGCCTTGTCGGAGGATTGGAGCAAACCATATATTTCTTCCGGACGTAAGTAGAAAAGCTTAGAAATGACACGTGTAAAAACAAGCAGTAGTACTCCCTGTAATAGTCAGTGATGTTTGGCTCGCGTCCTCGAAACTTAGTGGTCGTATAGCTTCATTACGTAGTATTTGTTTTAAGAGAACGTGGATCGGAAGAACTGAATCAGCAGGTAACAGGAAGCAGATTTTTCCCCTTAATAGAAAAGCATATGTACGTTACTTACGCGCGTTAGTAAAATATCTAGTCATGTGCTATAACAAAGGAGCATTAATTTACAGAAATGCAAAAAGCAGCGCTAGATAAAATAAAAGTATGAAATGGCCGAAAAAAATTGTGTGCACATGTTTATTATCTGTCTTGGAAACCTGGAGGAACTTACTGTCATTCCAAACATATTCTACAGGAAACACTTTGAGAGAACGCTTCGAAACCTGTGGGTTGTCATAACAAGAATCATTTAAAAAATTGTAAAAATTAGGGGGAAAATGCTACATCATGTTTCTCATCCATAATTGTGTTATAATTCAAAAAGTATATTTAGCTGTGAGAAAATAACTTTCAATTTGAATGACATCGATAACACGGCTGGGCAGATAAGTAATGACAATTTTTACGGTTGCTTGAAGATACTTGCAAAGTTATGCAAAGTAATTTTGTTTAGTGTCGCACAATTTTTGAAATGTTCATTCATTTGGCACGTAATAAACTTGGCGGTCATGATATACGGTCCAGGCGAGGTAAGGCCTGGTCAAGTTAACAGCGCGCGGAGGTGAAAAGCCCGAAGCAGTCGTCGGGTGGGCGTGGGCGAGGGCGAGGGCGTGGCCTGAGCCTGCGCCGCTTCCGATGCCACGGCCGAGCCGCGAAGCCCGTTCCCCAGGTTACGCAACCGTCGTAAATCTCCCTGATTTACCGGGCGCTCTGGGCCGCAGCCAATGGCCGTGCGCCCGCCAAGCGCCCGCCCCTGCCGCCCTCCGCTGCCTGGCGCGGACCCGCTCGCCGCATCGCGCAGCGTCGCAGCCGCCCCCGTCACCCCCGCCGCCTCCGCCGCGGAAGTGCGCTGACCGCGCCGGCCACCCGCTCCGTTACCCCCTCGATAACAGGCGACCGCCAATTGCCCCGTGCTGCTCACCCGCCGCCAATTGGCCCTCGTTCCGTCCCATTCGCTATCACTACGTCTCGCTCGCTCTCTTTTGGGTCTCGCTCGCTCTCTTTCGGGTCTCGCTCGCTCTCTTTCGGGTCTCGCTCGCTCTCTTTCGGGTCTCGCTCGCTCTCTTTCGGGTCTCGCTCGCTCTCTTTCGGGTCTCGCTCGCTATCTCTCTGTCTTGCTCGTTATATCTCGGTCTCGCCCGCTGTCAATCGGTCGCACTCCCTCTCACTCGATGTTGCTTCCTATATCTCGCTCTCGCTCTCTCTTCTTTTATCACGCTTGGTCTCATTCGCTCTCTCTTCGACCCACTCGTATTTGTGCTTTTGGAGTCTGTCGCCCAGTAATACATCTACTACCAGTCGGAATCACATTCTCTCCTTTTGACCCACCTCTCGTTTCCACCTACCACTCACCATCTCCGTTTACCGTTTGCTTCTATCACTACCTTTCTTCCACTTTTTGTTTGCTACCTTCAAGCGCCACTCCCCATCGCCTGTCTGTTACAGTCTCACTAATGGCGGAAATCCGTGTTTGAAATGTTCGCTGTACCAAGAATACAGCCGTATTTCCAATCGGACACTATTGTTCTGTGGTTTTCTTCATCATTCTGCCGATTCGTTTCTTATTATAATATTTCTATTCTTCTCAGCTTTCTGTTAAGTCTCTCTGCTACATTTCATCTGGCACATCTTCATACGCCCTTTTACATCTCAACTTTCTTCTTTTGGTGTCCTTCCGGCTCGTCTGATTTCACTTCCCATTTTCTCTTCATTCACATCCCACCTCCATCCGCCGTCGTCCTTGCCCTCGGCCTCGTCCTCGCTTCCGTCCTGACCCGTGTAACCGCGCGACCTCGCCCTTGCCCCCGTTGTCGTCCTCGCTGTTTCCTCCTTCCACATCCTCACGCGCTTTAATTCGCCCTGCCCATAAATCTTCCCATTACGGCGTCTCTGGCCTCGCGCAACCGCCGCGCCGCGGGCGTCGCGGGGCCCCAATCACGGCCGCTCGCCCCGCAGGGCGAAGGCAGACGGACATGCCTTGAACCTCTTTCGAATAGTATTAATGAGACTTTCGAAAGTAAAGATTAAATAAAAGGGTTGTAGTATGAACTATTGCGTGAATAGTCTTAGGAAACCAATAGTTTTTATATTCCTAATATATTTACGTATCCGTTCAGGATGGAACTTCAAATCACTCGTGTCACCGACAACGCTATTTCCGTTTATTTCGGGAGTAACGTTTAATTAACTTGAACTTTCTCTCTCTCTCTCTCTCTCTGTCTCTCTCTCTCTGTCTCTGTCTCTCTCTTTCTCTCTGTCTCTTTCTCTCTGTCTCTCTCTCTCTCTGTCTCTCTCTCTCTCTGTCTCTCTCTCTCTGTCTCTCTCTCTGTCTCTGTCTCTCTCTGTCTCTCTCTCTCTCTGTCTCTCTCTCTGTCTCTCTCTCTGTCTCTCTCCATATACACACGCACACGCCTCATTTTTTCTACCTTCAGATTCACGTTATGAAAGCAATAATGCGCACCGTGCATTTTTATACACTATAGGCGTTATTGGATCGCGGTGTATCGTGGAGTATTCGCAATGCGATCGAGCGCGGCTCGCGATTCTCGCTTCCACCACTTTTTAACATGTGTTTCTGCCATTCGTTGCTCCCCTAAGCGATTTAAAAAAAAATTATTCTTTTTCATTCCACTCCAAGCCGATCCAACTGACACATGTGTGTTGGATGTGCACCTTAAAAGTATTGATGACTTCAGTAAATTTTAAATAACGTTCGAGAGCACATCCTCCCGTTTGTCGTTCACTTTCGCTTGTGAATAATCTCTTGGGAATGGGGAGGGATATCATTAATAAAACCGGGTAGCTCTGGCTTCGGTTTATCTTCCTCCTCTCGCGGAGGAGAGGCTTCGTCGAGAACGCGTTCCCTCGGCCGCCGGCTCCGCCGCTTGGTACGATGGAGGGCGACTCCCATAATCCTCCGCCGCGGCGTTGCTATGCCGCCCCCTCGGTCCAGGCCGCCGCCGCCGCCGGTGTCGTCTCCAGCCGACCGGTTCTTCCACGCGGACCGGTTCCGCGTGACTCACTTGTCTTCGAAACGAGGCAGTAGTGCGGCGACCGCGGGGCAGTGAAGGCAAGCCGACATCGACCCATAGTCGGTCACAACGGTCAGACGCGGAGGCGGAGGGCGAGGCCGGAGTAGTAAAGTGTGGAAACGACAGGTCGTTTCCTAGAAAATGAGACATCCATCAGCTCTCGACGCTGAGCTTGCCTTTAGGAGAGGAGAATTCATTAGGTGCGCCTACCTTCCTCTTGTTTCGTCTGGAAGTGGGTTTGTAAGTCTGTGGCACTTGGCGGAGCTGAGTGGTTCGCCGGGGTTAGTACCATCAAAGGGATGTCGCGAACTGAAAGACATTACTCGTGTTCTAGAGACAAATGTATCAAGAAAATTGGAATAAATTCAATTAAAGTTGTTCAATGTTTGGTTTTGAAAATTATTTTTAGGATTATGAAATATCATTCAAGCCTAAAAATAAAAGAATTTAAGTGTTCCGACGTTTCGAAATGTCATTTCATTAACAGGACTATGCCAACTAAAAGCAACACTCCTGATATAATTTAAATCCAGGCCTGGGCATACATAAATTCTATCCACGTAATTCAATATTATTTAAGTGTAACATAATTTCCAGCCTTCTTAATACAACACCAAATATATCATGATCACAACTTCTGTCTTGTGTGCCAGAGCGACTGTCAATTTGCGATTATTCTACTGCACGCTAAGGCATCCTGAATAAAAATTAATATCAGAACAGGTTGGTTTGTACAGCCCTGATGACGAAGTTACTTATTTCGAATAGACTGTGCTCTTGAACACTATTTTTAGCCTTGTATGAACTACTCCCATGATCCTGAACTCTGTGATTCTTAGATGGCCGTGAAGCTTTCTAAAAAGAGAGAAAAAAACATCATGTGAGGTTTCCAAATGACCTTTTTTCCTTGTAGCATTGCTTCGTTCTAGGAAAATTAAAGCTCCTTGTAGAATATTTTAATGAGATAATGCTCACCCACCCATGCAAAATGTTAAATTGAAGACGGTGCAGTGCAATTACTCGTCATTCGAACCATCAAATTACGTATTAATATTATTCAGATCCGAATGGTCAAGGTGCTTATAGATTCTCGGTGCCTCAGTACAAGGCGTTTCGTATTCCAATTACCCCGTGCTAAGTATTCTTGTTCATTATCTCCCAAGTCTGATAGTGTCGCAAGTGCCTCACAATCAACGGAAACCGGGATGGAGATGACATTCGTGCATTAGCTGTTTGACTTTGTTCTAGAAACGACTCGTATGGTGAAACCTAGGCTAGAAAAGACTTGAGTCTAAGTAAATAACATTTCCCTCGTAAAGCTGATCTGATCCATTTGGTTGATCGATCCTGAAAGTGTACCGCCTGAGTTTAGCCCAGGGACAGTGTTGCCGCTCTCTGCAGCGACTCTGACCGGGAGGTCGTAGGGTTCGACCCCCGACGGTGACGGATTTTCGACTTTAGCTTAATAGCTAGATGGAATTCAGCCGCTGTCTAAAAGAGGAGTCGGGCGGCTAGTTGCACAGATCGATAGTTTGCAATGTTTTTTTCGATCTTTACCAGGCATTCTGTAGCAGTACCCTAAAGTAAGCAGTAAGCAAACGGGTCATAGACCGCTCGCGATTATTCCTTCGTCTTCCTCACCCTATCCTCTTCTCTTACACACATCCTTATATGCACTACACTGCCACCCATTTCGGAAGGTTAGAGATTGTCCCGGATTAGACGGTGTCCCGCCGAGGGAGATACCTGGAGGGGGACATCCCTGTAAGCTGACGTGTAGGTTGGCGGTTGATCTCGCCTTGCAATTGAGAAAAACATCACCGACACATCCCGGTATAAAACAGGCATTACACGAAAGAAGACTAATGACCATAGCAGTTGCCGTGCCCGGAAACAATCGTGAAAGAGTGGAAGGGTTGATTCAATGTGTCATTTTTCATGTTCGGAGCACATTTTTGTGGTGCATTGGTGCGCAAATGAAAGCGCCGCGCCGTGGCAAAACGGTTTACAAGTGAAACGCGACCTTTTACGATCACGAATCGACATTGCGGATTTGTTTCGGGGTTCGGTGAAACTTGTCGTAATTGTAGGTTTTTTTTTAAGGAAAATGCACCACTTGAAAATAAGTTGTGTTCTCACCGAAGTGCATCAACTCCTCATTGTAACCTTTTGATCCAGGAAGGGAAGTTTAATACGTTCAATGTTATCAACACAATGTGATTTTATGACCGTGGTATGGTGTAATAAACTTTCTGTGTTTGATAATAACAATAATATTAATAATGATATTTAATAATCTCTTCCTTGATTTTAATTTTCGAAAATCTTGGGTCGAGTGTAAAAGTGTTCATAGAAAATTATTAGATATGCAGACAGTCTCTTCTAAATTCAGGATTAAATAGTTCTCAGTAATTGTGGATTATGGAATGGACGTGGATTAAGTGTCTCTTTGACTCCATATACCACACAAAGCCAAAGATAAGCATCAAAACGACAGCTCCAGAAAATAATCCAGCACTTATCGCTGGGCGTGTAACTTCCTCGTGAAGTATATTGACGTATCAATAATACTCGTATGTACTTGCATTTCAGTTTACAAAACAGTCTTGTATGAAATCAATTTTGGGCGGGTACCGCCCCACAAAGTGAATATCTAGTAAACGAAAGTAGATGGAGGAGGGGACGACAGTGCTTGAAAGGCAATGTTCCTCCGTCGTATCTGCTTTTCGCCACTTTCCATCACCACTGGCCTGGTAGTCTGCATAACCCAGATGGGGAAAACGGTCTTGGTGTGTTCCTTGACATTTCGACGCTCGCCGCCTCCGCCTTCCCCGCCTCTGCCTCTGCTGCTTCTTCTCGTCCTCCTACGTCGCGCATTCTTTCTCGCGCAGCTCACTCTCCGGAAGCGTCCGTGGGCCGCGCCTGGCCGCCTTCCAGCCCAGATGAACTGCGGCGCCAGACGCTCCCAGCCGCGGCGGCCGGCGGCGATTAGCTCATAACGCGCTTCAATTGCTTTATTTTACGTCGCGGAGGCGCGCGACCGCGGCCCGTCCGCGGGATTGGATATTCGCGCTCATTGGGAGTGGCAGCTGAAATCTCGGGCATGAAGGACAGTCAGTTTCGTGTAATGTTCATCTTTAACACGGAGCATGTGGTCTGCTTCTTGCGATTTGTGGTTTTCAAGAGAAACTCTGTTTTAATCTTCGAATTTGTCGTTCTTGGAAAAGTTTCCGGCACTAAACTAGGTATCCTATTATTCATTTCAGTTCCTGTAAATCTGGATTAAGTTCGTGCTGACTAGAGCTCGCTATAAATTAATAAATATAATAATATAAGAATAATATTATGATAATATTTGACGCTTGCTTCCATTTCAGCAGTGTCTGTTTACTTTAAAACATCGTAAATATTCAAGTTCAGGAAGAACTTGTCATTCACTTCCCTTTAATCCATAATTGTTCTAGTCAACTCCTTCAACATAAGTGATTTGCTGAAAGTCCCTAGAACCCTGTTTTGCTTCTATTTGCTACATTTCCTTTCACAGTGTTTGCACCCAGCCATTTGTGGTCCGTATAGCTTGGCTTGCATCATGGTGCAACTTGCACACACACTGTACCTCTCCGAGACACACTACGGAAATTCTTTTAATTCTTAATTACGCTCAACCCCCGGCCGTATCTGTGAGGTAGATAGTTTTGAAGGACCGGTGATGATAATGATGGTGGTGATGATTTTATTATTTGAACCATGACAGAGAGGCAATAGAGAACCCTGTCAAAACCTGCCGCGAACCCACTGTGTCCACCACTTTCTATATGGTTCGACTGGGATTTGAACCCCAGTACCCGGAGGTGGAAAGTGAGCGATCTGGCCACTTCACCACCACCTCCTCCTCCTCCCTCCCCTCCCTTCCTCCCTCCCCCGACGAGTAAAACAGCGCAGATTCGTCTCCGTCGCATCCCATTTGCGCCCGGAATAGAACGAAATGAATTCGCTTTATCTGCCGGGCCCGCGAGGGCGTGGCCGGTTGTTTTTGCCGCGTCGGCGGCGGCGGCGACTTTCGGTCGGTGAATAACCTCAGGCCTCGGCGCGGTGCTCCCGGCCTTGGCGTCCCAGCACTTCTTCCTGGAACGTCTCCGGGGGCGGTTGCGTGTTCTTGTAATTTGTGGGAGCGGTATTTATTTTCAAGGTCGCGTTAAACCCGCTACTAATGCCGGTCCGCTACTGAGCCTTCGTAGACCACACGTTAAGACGGTGGCGGAAGTGTCTGGGTGTGATCCCGACTGCACTCGTCGGATTTATTGATTTGTTTCCGGACATATGAACTGCTGTGGTCGTTGATACCGTTAGTGTAGTGTTTTATCCAAAGATGTGGGGCGGGGGTGTTCTGTGCCGTTGGACACTGAGATATGATGCTAACCTACACTTCAGCATTTCTCCTTTTTGTATCTTCATTTCTTCGCCATTTTGCCCCATTCTTGGTACAGTTCGGCTTACCCTCCAACTCAAAATAATGGTACGCGCCCTATGCCTAACACGTTCTTGATATATGATGTGTTGCACTCAATATTAATCATTGATTCTACAAAATTACATCATGTAAAATTTGAATAAAACAGTTTAACTTTTAATTACTTAGAAGTAAATAATAGAGAGATGATTTGCTGCCAGATGACGGTGGTATAATATTTAAACGAAACTACCCAACACCCTTGAAACTTCGTTCGACATTGAGCCTCACTGAGCCCATCAAATTTGCAAATTAGTCACTGAAGGTAAATGAGAATTTAGTGAGCACAGGAAGTGGCGTATTACGTCGCGAAAGGACGCAGCAGGCGCTCACACCACTTATCGTTCAAGTAAAACTTCGCGAAAGAAAACTTGCTTTCCGTGCACGGCGCCATCTCTCGTCAAGGTCCCCGAGGTCGAGCCGAGCGCCTCCAAATATCACGGTCGCGTAATCGCCTCTCGGAGGGGGGAAGCGAGCGCACGCGCGTGCAACCTGCCGTGCGTCGCGTGCCGGCCGCGCACGGGCCCAGAGGCTGCTCGAGAAGGCGTGCGCGACGTGGGCGGCGCCGACCTCTCCCCTCCCCTCCCCTCCCTTCCCGAAGTCCCTAGGGCCAAAGGTCACGGCCACCGCGCCGTACGTCTCCACTTGGCGCAATTGCGGCGACCTTGTCCATTTCGGACGGGCGCCCACGGCGACCCGCGGGATGGAGAGCTGCTGTCGCCACCGGAGTTCGAAAATCTTTGTATGATCGTGGGACGTTTTGATTCTAAGCGAAATACTCGCATCTGAGCTTAGGTCTTTTGCCTTCGTCTGTAAGAAAGGTTGTAAGGCAATAAGGAAGTGGATAATGATATTGTCTTGATCATTTTACTTTAATGAATATCAACCTACTGAATGCGGGAGGCCTTTGCCCTTTACGGGATGTTGTAGGTTAAATAATAATAATAGTAATAATAATTCATCCGTCATTATTATCATTCCATCTTCCATCCCCCCAGGACTAACAACCCGGGGGGTATAAAATCGGATTGAGCCTAATGCGGATCCTCCTTATTAGTTACATGCAGAACTTGCAGCGTGATAAAATAATACTGAGCCTATGCAAGTGCATGTCTTCCGTGGTCCAAGATGGCCTATTCGCGAGCAAAAAAAGTAGTAATAATATTATTATTATTATTATGTTGGATCAATTATTATGGATGGCAGAAGGACTGAGACGCCAACAAACGTGAAATCATTATGCTTTACGTGAAATTCGTACCACAGCTGTCACCACCGTGTGCTTGGAGTGCTCCATGCCCACACGCCGCCGAGGCCTGCCCACTTGTCGCAATTGCGGCGACCTCGTCGCTCGCGGCGACGTGCGAGATGAAGCTAGCATCTGGCGCCGCGGTCTCCGCCGGAATGCGAAACTCTTTGTGCACTCGTGGGACGTCTGTATTATCTCGGATCTGAGCGTGGATGAACGAGGAGCCTTACACCATTACGTTCTCCGCATCTCTGGACAGGTGGTCAGTGCTGGCTGGCCTTTGCTTCCCTCTAGTATGAAGGTTGGTAGGGTAATCATGAAGGAAGGAAATAATGATGATAGATCAATTATGACGAACGTCATGATGGGATACGTTGTGAAATGAGAGACCGACTCTGAGGATGAAAACGTTCATGCCTTTCATGGAATTTGAATCCGCAGCCTTCGGCTCCGCGTACTTGGACTTACTCCAGGACCCCGCGTCACACGTCTCCACTTGTCGCAATTGCGGCGGCCTTGTTGATTTCGGGCGACCGCCCACAGCCTCTCGCCCGCGCTCGTCTGCCCGCGAGGAACCGGGCGAATGTCGCGGGAATGCGAAACTCATTGCGCACTCGCGGTGCGTCCCATTTCGTCGCTCTGCTGCCTGCGTTGCCGTCTTCGCTGACGTGCGTCATGTCTGAGAGGAATGTGATGGTTTTGAGTGAACAGTGGAAAATGTGGCGGACTCATTTTATGGTAATCACTCCCGATGAAAACTTGTATGCGATTTATTCCGTTCGTGTATCTGACTAGATTTCCTGTTCAACAGGGTGCGTGATCGGGGTCACCGCATGTATGGATTCAGTTGAATTGACGGGGTAAATCCACAATTGATTTACAATAATGAATGAAGGAGTTGCGCAGAAGATTATCCTATTTCTCATGCATTTCTTTTCATGATGGCTGAAAGTACATGGTAAATATCTTGCGCACTGGATGCAAACTGACCTCCCCCCGCTAAGAAATACTTTTCGTTGCGAGTCTCCTCGATCGCATGTTGTTCAATCTATTCCAGTCGCCATCGCTAATCCTTTTATTATCCTCACGTTTTCTTGAGCCATCATTTCGCTAGTTGCGAGGGGCGTGGGGGTTTGATTATTTTGTTGACAGGACTATTATATGAAGTGTGTAGCTTGTTTTTTGATGCAAAATGGTTTCTATTACCCGGTAGCAAACATGTCTGGTTAATACAATTTGTCAACAAAGCTTGTTGCCATCATTTACTTTGATTGATTGATTCATGTTTCCGGGCGCGTCAACTGCTCAGGTCATTAATTCCGTTAGTGTAGTGCATGTTTTTTCTCTCGGAAGATGGCGGTGATCTTCCCCCGCAGGATGGCGAGATCCGGTGCCGACCTACCGTCGGCTAGTGGGGTTTCCCCGTAACCAGGACTCTCCCACCAGCGGGGCACCGCCCCTAGCCGGGACACGCTCTAAGCTCCCGACCGGTCTCCCGGAATATGTGGTAGTGTAGTCCATGTTAGTGTAAGTGCGTGTGTAAGGGGAGGGGGTAGGACAAGGATTGGGAAGGACAGATCGCGCGCGGTCCGTGGCCCGTTTGATAGGGTACTGCTCCGGCATTCGCCAGGTGTTGATCGGAGAAACCACGGAAAACTACCGATCAGAGTGGCCGGCCGCTAGAATTCTGCGACTGAATTCGACCTAGCTGAAAAGCTAGTGACGAAAATCCTGCCGCCGTGGGGAGTGTAACCTAGGACCTCCCGGTCAGAGGCGCTGCAGTGACATCAGTTGATGCACTGAGCTACCCCTACCGGTCATTTATTATGAATTCAACTAAAGTTAGTAAAGGGAGTCGGGGGTAGGTGCCGGGGCTCAAGAAAACGTGCGTGTATAATAGCAGTGCACTTGATAGCCTCCTGAGAATCCACCTGGGCAGCCTCCTCCTCCCACCTGCAGATCATATCTCGGTGGGATTCCTATTAGGCGCCGTGATTAGGTCCGTTGCTTGCGATAACACACACCTGAGATTTCCATCGGCACTTCACGTGAGCTTCGAGATAGGCAAGGAACTCATTTCCCTGTTTGGGACGCTTCCGCGTGATTCAGCCGTGGCAGTGACATTGAGCGCGTCGCGTTTGTTATTCGGTTTCAATCCATCGTATTTGTATAACGCTAACGGTACTTGCAAACCTGCCAAAGTGTTATACGTCATGCTGAGCGTATACCAGTTCATCATAATTATTCTACAGAATATTAATTTTTTTACTGATACGTTACAGCTTGTCATTTTCTTCGATAAGGAGCTCGATATTCACTGCAGAACTTTCCTGCATCGAAAGGATCGTGGTTACGGGGGGGTGGGGTGGATATCTTAAGTTGAATAATGCATGATCCATTAAAAGAGGGAATTATTGGAGGGAAATATGAAAATAAATATCGATAAAAAATAAGTTTTAAAAAATGTTAAAAATAAACTTATTTTTACCATTAGACCTTACTTTATAAGTACTGTATAAAAGGCTATTTACTACTTTATAAGACGCTTGGTGCATAGATAACTATTACAATAATAAAATAATTTCGTAGTTACAATTTTCAAGAGGTGGGGGAATTATTTTTACTGTGCACTGCAAATGATACGCGAAATGAGATATGGTGTGTTATTGAAAACTTTACGTATTAAGTAAAATCAAACAATGAAATAATTAGCATTTATTTGGAGAGTCCGGCACTGATGCATTATCCGAGTAACGTGAACTTCGAAAGTATAATGAACTTAGGAGTAATCTGCCGCAAAGGTCTGGGGGAATTTTTTTCTTACTGTTATGATTAAATTAATACTTGACAATAAACTGTTACTTGTTGAAAATTGTCATGTTGAATAATACAATACGAATACTTATGATTTTGGCAGATATGTTCCAATCTTTGTAGTGTACAATTTTATCAGCTTTCATTCTCTTTCGGAACTAGAATCAATAACTAGCGGGTACCCTAAAAACTGAGAAGAACATTGTTACATTCTGTAAACACATTAAAATCTTACAATTTTCGTGTTTACAACACTAATAACACTTACTTGTTCACTTTGCGTATCTATCCAAATGGGAATGCCGCTGGCATCAGATACTGCCTTCTGGATAGTGTACCTTAACATCTTATACACGTCTGAATGTCGAGTAAGAAACAGCGACACACAGTGAGTTTCGAAAAAAAAAAGTTTCTTACTAATGTTCGGGAGTTATCGACTGAAAGTTCTGGCGTAGGGTTTGAAAACATTAGTATTCAACAAACATTGTTTTCCTTTATTAAATTACTAGGATCTAGAAGCAGGGGCCTGTTACAAACAGTAGGACCCTCCCCCGCCGACGGCGATCTTCGAACGAACAAGCAATACACAAAAATCTGTGTTTGAGCCCCCCCAGTTGCTGTGGCATTCCGCGCCGCGCCGCGCCGCGCACGCGGAACGGAACGGAGCAGCGATAAGGTGGTTGTTGGCGGTCGCCAGCGCGCTCTGCACGTGGCCGGCGGAGTCACCTCGCGCGCTGCGCCGAGCCGAGCCGGTTCCGCAATGCAACTCGCCGCATTTCCCCCTGGTCGACGGCCGACGGGCGGGTATCTCGCTTTCTGGCGGGCTGCCGCTAAAATTGGAACGCTTGTGATAAGATTAGCGGCGACCGACGTCTCTGGTGGGTGGCGCACTGGGGAAGTTTTCGTTTTCAATGTCATGTACGATCCATTTGTGTTCTGGACTGTAGAGGGGAAATTTCGAACCTAGAGGTATACGGGTTTGGGAGAAGTTGTTCGGATGTTGAGTGGCAATGTTGGAAGTAGCAGGGCTCACTTTATTGCAACACTTTCGGTTTTGACATGGCTCTCATTTTCTAAATCTCATGGCGGTGGAAGGTCTTTGAAACATTGACGTCGCGTGGTCACTTGTTTGGAAGACATTTACGATTATATGTTCTGAGTTTGTGTCGTGGGACCGTTGACTGTCGTGAAAGCATTGTTCACAATGTTCATGGATATATTACTGCATTAAGTGAGACTCCGAAGAAAAAAAAATTCCTGAACGAAAAGCATTCTGTAGTGAATGATCCACGTGATTTCAAAACGTGTAAACGTGCCGTTGTGAGTATGTTGCAATGGAAAGCTTTGGAGGCGAGGAGGTGTGTGATAAGAGGGAACGGCAGCTGTTTCGGCTGCCACGCCACCAAGCAACATTGCATTGCACCTCGCGAGCTGCTTATCACACGCGCTCTCTTCCTCCATGCCTCTCACTTGGTAGCTATTCTTTGTATCGCCTGTACGAATGCTTTTCTGTTTTCGTTTCCACCTTTCTTTCTCCTTTTCTTTTCTTTCTTTTTTCCATTCCTTCGCTCTTTCCTCGATTATACCAATTTTATTTCGTGTACGTTCTCTCACATCCGCATCGGGACTCCGTTAATGTGGGATCTAGAGCATTCGTTGTTGGAGTTACTGAGAATGGGGCTGTCGAGTGTTCGATGACTGTTGATCAAGCTGAAGGGTATAAGCAAAAAACATTTTACCCTGATATGTTACCCTGGACAGGGAAGGAAAGATTGTGGTTTCTGTTGTTGGTTTTTTCCTGTAATTGCCTGTATCAGTTAAGCAGAACTTCGTCCCACGTTCGTTACAATTCATGAGTATGCGAGTGATGTAAAAAGTTAATGATTTTTTATCTGAAGACGACTTCTTTTAATTGTAAAGGTGTTAATATTCTGAAATTAGTTGCAAGAAACAAATCAGAATATTATATACCGGGAGGTTAATTTAAGTCACCTTAATAGTTTTTCTTGGCACTTTTTATTTGATTAATGCATAGAAGTTCGCATTATTATAGAGAAACGCAGAAAAATGTTTTTCTAATTTTTTGACTTTATTGCGTCGGAAATATTTTAAACTTGTTTCTTTGGATATTTTTAGTATACATGACGGCGTATCCTGTGCATGTAAAATATTTATTTACTTTCCGTTGTTTTTCAAGTTCTTTTTTTAAATAGCTTCTCGCGCTATTAGATGGATCTTGGCAAGCCCGTTTCTGAGACTCCCCTCGTGCGCTAATAGGCTTGCTCTTGTGTTCGCGGATGCTGCGACCTTGGCCGGGCAGTTTTGATCTATGTTTTGCGGGATGCGTCGGCGACCGCCATCCTGGCGTCGCATGAAGGGCAGCGATCGCGGCGGCGATTAGCGGTATTTCTGGCTGCTGCGAGGGCCAATGGGGCAGCGGGCAGGGCGGCTCTCTGGAACCCTCCAGTGCGCTTTGATCCGCACGTGACGCATATTCTACTTCCAGCTGGACTCTGTACCCGTCATCGCCGCCCTTATCGCACCTCACTTCCCCTGCCTGGGGTTCGATCTTTGTTCGTTCATTTGCACCCGGAAAATCGCCCTTCCAATTTTCTGCGTCATTCTCAGCTCTCTTTTCGTCTTTTCCACCCTCAATATTTATATATTGAGGTTCTCGTTCCTCTGTGTTTTTTCTTCGTTGGCCTGTCCTGATCGTTTGCCCCCACACTACTCGTTACTCTCCACTTACAGTTCTCGTTAGCCATGGCTGTAGCTTTTTCTTCCCTGTGCCAATTACATCAATTTTTCATTCTCTACACTGTGACATGTACAATTATGTTCGTAAAGTGAGACTCTTATCTACTTCATTCTATCTCATTTTTGGAGCCACCCCATTTGCACATGGGCATATGTTGAAAGTATCTTTTGAATTCCTGAAGAAATAAATATTTTAATTCTCACTACAAAATTTTGTGTAATACGTCAAGGGATTTGTAACTGCTTTCGTAGAAACGATTATTTCGTTCATTGAATTGACAAAATGTATTCTGGAGTTACTTAGCAGTGGTGTTGAACAGTTATGGCGATGGAACAAACATCTTGAGTAGTGAATTTGCATTCTAGCCTTAAATAATTGCATGTTTGGACTACATCACGTAGTAAATATGCGACAAGGAAGACGGTTTATAACGTAGGTTGAAAACTTTCGTCACTCTCCTTTCCGCAAGCAGCCAATGGGATTTACAGAAAATGATAGAATTCTTTGACGCTTGTCACAGGTTCCCGTGAACGCTCTGGAATTGAATGGCATTTGTAGCATGGGATGCCACTTGCGTCCCGTGTTGAGAGTGCGGCCCGCGTACGTATTCGCGCGGGTGCCTATTTCGCCGCGCTGTATCAATGGGGGCTTGCGTCAGCGGTGACGTAACGGCGCCGAATATTCGCTCGCGAGGACGCGCGACCCGCACCCGCACCCGCACCGCTTGCTCACTCGCTTGCTCATTCACGCGTTCTCTCGTTCGCGCAGTGACTCGTTTGCTCGCTCGCTTGCTCCATTCACGCACTCGGTAGCACGTCCATGCCTTCGTTCCAGTACGGGATCTCTGTGGTTTGTTCTGTTGCTCACTCTATCGCTGTTTGCCTGACCCAACGGAGGTGGAGGAACACAGCTGGACCGATACTCATTGTCACGGTCTACTTTCCATTTCGAGATTTTTTACGCTGTTTCAGAAATTTTTCGTTTCGGGTTCTTTCTGAAAAGTCGGAAACCCGAAGTGTGTTCTGGAAGGTTCCTAGCCAGCGACCTTGATTTGTAACTTGACAGGTGTTGTATTTGGGGAATTGGGACCCATTCTCGTTGATAACGAAGAGACGGGTGTCCTCATAAGCCACTTGACGCGGTCGTCTGAATTGATTCTCGGAACTTAAGTGAACAGTCGGCCGAATAAATATTACGTCGAGTTGGGCAATAGCTTCTATGAGGATCTAAGTTATATTTACAGTAGCATTGCTTTTTGTTTTAGTGATAGTTTTTCTGTTGTTAACCATTTTATGTAATATGATAAATTCGATTTTAGCAGTTGTAAAATGATCTGAGGAGTTTAGAAATAAAGAGTTGATGATTGCGAAATTTGCATCTCCACAGTCGTTCCATAATAAAAGCAGCCCTGGTTGAGTTTTCAGGTAATAATCGTTATACTACTTTTCTAAATTTAAGTATAGATTCAACATTTCGATCCAAAAACCCTTGCATTTCTATTAGAAACAAGTTTGAATTCGTTCCTTTTAGATTTAAATAATGGCATGTATTTTAATATACAAGCAAAAATGATAGCATGATCTGTCGTAATATAGCCGATAGGAGCTTGAGAATTAAATTTAAACGAAGTGACAATACATACAAAATTTATATATAATTGTTTTATTTTTCATAATTAAATTAGTTCAAAGAATTGGTCGCCCCGACCGGGATTCGAACCCGGGCCTTCTGGTTTACGCCCAGCTGCTCTAACCCCTAAGCTACCGAGACAACCAACCCTTTGACGTTTTATTTTTCATGCAAACTGAATTAATTTCGTATGCAATTTATTTCATTTTTAATGTTTAAAATATGTGTTACCCTGAGAATACAATGAAAGTAATAAGCAAGTGAGCAAAGAAATAAAGTTATCATGATTGCGTATCCGTTGACAGCGCACATTATACACAACTATATTATACACAAACACGATGTGTAATGTGTGGAAAGTAATATTCTGTAAATTTGTTCCAATATAAATTATTAATTAGTATTTATTCCATCTTTGCAGGTTTTATTTCCGTTATAATAGTGCAATTTACCCTCTTTTTTTGGAAATGTAAAATATTAGTGGATGACGCCCCTTGACAGTACGTGCGTACCCGTGTACGGCGTAGCGTGGGTGTCAGCCGTTCGGGGTGGAGGAAAATTTCGCCGCTCCCTTATTTAGGTATTTCAATTTAAAAGACGAAAATATACAGTAATTCTAAAGAAGTTTTCGGCGTGAACAATCATCATTATTTTGTTTTACGTTACCAATAAAAACGTCATGTTTTACAATATAATAAAGACATGTTTTACAACATAATAATCACTATACATTCGTATAAATAAGTCGTCACAGAATAAATAATGAAAGATTCCGTGCTCATTTCAATCGGTTCGAATCGTAGGTGCGACCAAATATGAAATGAAATTTTTACAAGATTTTATGCCGCCCCCACTACGCCACGCCGCTGGTACCCGTCATGTGTGGCTGGGCGTCGGACTTTCGACCGGGGCCGCCAGGCAGGCGCCGCGGCGTCGGGCGTGCGCGGCGTTTTGCTGAGCCGCGCGTAATCGCCGACGCGTTGCAGTGCGCATTGCGCCGCTGACATGGCGCCCGCAAGGCGGGGGGTGGGCGGGGGCACGGCGCCGCGCGCCACTTGTTACGCCAGAGACCCTCTCGCGAGGGAGCTCGGGTCTTCGCGCTTGCAGGGCCACGGGCTTTCTAGAGCAAGCTTCTGACTGGTGCTGGTCCTAAATCGTTCGTAGCTGCTTCGTTGTTTGCACGACGAGGAACGATGTGGAAGTGAGAGGTTACAGCCAGCACCAGCCAGGCTTGCGAGTTGATGGGGCGACGGGCAAGCACTGCTTGACGAGTCTGCATTGTCGTGGTTCTAAATCTGTCGTAGCTCTTTCATATTTCCCACAATGGGGGAAATGTAGCGGCGAGAGATTAACCGCCGCAAGCCAGACTTACGTGCCCAATTGCAACAGTGATTTGGACGAAGGTTATAGACACCCGAGGGCAAACCACTCTTGAGTTTACCTCGCGCCGGTGCCAAATGTAGCACTTTTACCTACTTTATTTTTCACATGGAAATGATGGTCACAGATTTACAGCCCAAGAAGGCATGCGTCGCAATTCGTCGAAAACCGTCTTTTCGTGGAGAAAAGGTCCCTTTAGAAAGCATATGCATTGATTTTAGTACGATACTCTGCAGCTCCTTGCTACATCTTAATAGAGGCGTGACACAAGGTGGAGTGAAAAAAGTACGAGTGGCATCTTCAGTTGAAGTCTCTCAGTTTTTTACTTCAACTGATGGAAGAAATACCAATGCATATGCTAGCAATGCAATGCATATTTTAGCTAGTTTTAATAATCCACGTTTGATCTTTAAATTGCCCTTCTGGAAAATTTAGTAAACCTGGAGCAGTGTCTTCTTATACCAACTCAAAGAAGCTCAATTTTCCAAAAGTGATTTCTCTACACCTAGTCGACAATATCGAGCTCGGGATATGTCGCCAAAAGAGGAGAAGCGAAACAAATCTTCCGGATATCTTCTTACAATGAATGTGTACGATCACTTGATCGCAGCCCGTGAACCCTATCGCGTACATGACTGGGTGAACGTCGCTTTCAATGTGGAGTCGTGGCATGGCTGCGAGTGTATCGTTCGTGCTATCTTCGCTCGCGTACGCTAGACGCAGCTCCTCGTGGCCTGCTGGCGCCCCTCCGGGCCGCTCTCACAATCAGGCAGCCGGCGTGGCTGTGTGGCGCCGCTGCGGCTGGAGATTAGAGTATAAATACTCCGTTCATTGATGGCGCGGGTCAATGTAGCCCTGGCATCAGCGTGACCCTCTCGATGGAAGTTTCCGTAGTGTAATTGGTTTCTTTGGTGATAAAAACGCATGCGGTCGAATGTTTCTGTTGGGTACTTTTTTCAGTTTGGCTTTTCGTTTGACGATGGACGTTGCCGCCCGTCAAACGATTCGACCCTTTCTAATTGTAGCTTGTAAATTCTTTAGCTTTATAAAGGGAATTGAGGGGATTTGTACTTTTGTACTGTTTCATTGATGAACTTGTGTTGAATCAATGGAATTGCTTGAATGCACGTTCCGTGTTGTGTGAATGATGAAGTTCATCTCTTGATCTATTTCATCTAATGACTTTTAAAAGAAATATTTTATGTAATATATTATTTATTTCATCATTTATGAAGCTTCCCATGGGAGAACATTTTCATTTATTAATGGCCGCCATTTTAATATTACTGATGGAACTGATTTAAGTGGATTGCACAATAAATCTCGAACTTTATTTGTTCCTCAAAATCTACATCATATGTATTGTTTATGTGAATCATATCATACGATTATAATTAGTCATTGATGCTTAATTTCTGTGATTTTTCATTATCCTTGTTTTGTTTATAATACTATATCCTATTTAATGTCACTCGAGAGAGAAACGCTAGCGTGATTTCTCAATATAATTAGATAAAATTGACATTTTTGTTTTACTTATTTTTGTTTTCTTGTTTCAGGTAAGTACGATGAGGAAATGAGGAGAATCGTGTATCTGCAGCGTTAGTGAGTACAACTAGTTTGTTAAGGACTACAATTATATTCCTTCCTTCTTTCAAACTCAATTAAATGAAGTTATTTATTGATATCTTAACCCCAGCTAATGAGAAGTTATCTATCAATTCCAGGAAAGGAGCGAAAAAATACTCATTAGTAGGATATTTTTGTGATGCATTGTAACGATGTAGAAGGTTTTGATCCGAACCTCTTCTTGCTGTTAAATAGTCGCTTCTCATCGTAACGATAGCGTTGTTTACTATGTTGGCTGTTGGTCCAGCCGAGAAGACGTGCGGTTCGCCACGACGTAGTCGTATTCGGTGGTATTCCATTGACGAAACGCTCCTGCCTAGTTCTGGCGATCTCCACAACGCAATGCTCCGCCCCGCGCTGTGCGGGATGCCCTCGCAATCCTCGGTGCGATTGTTCTGTAGCGTTCCCGCCCACGTGCTATTTCCTTGTGCCCCCCCCCCCGCCTCTGCCACAGCTCGCGCGTTGCCTCCGCCGCTGATGCCGGCCGCTCTGCGCATCACTTCCTTCCCGTCCACTTGAATCTCGTCACATGTGTGCGTTTGGCACGAGCTGCTGGCAAGTCGCGAACGTGGGATCTCGCTTCATCGAGGGAAGAGAAGCAAATGCACTGAATTAGTTGGTTGTTCTCGTCGTAACGCGGTCGACCATTGGTAGTTTAAAATTGTTTGCATGTCGTGATTGAAGACTCTCTAAAGTGGCATTCAAGGTTTTTGAGGGAAGGATTCTCTTCGGAATTCGAAGATTTTGGATGGAAACCTTTGTAATTTGGATTTATTTGATTCAATATATTTGTCCCAGGAATCTGAGGTGAACTCTTGTGAAAATTCGATTGGCCACAGATGTTTCAATTATTCATATCTCTATTGTGTTGTATAATGAAAGCGTTCAGAAAGGTATTAGTTTTCAATTTCATAAAAAAATATAATAAAACGCATTAATAGGCAGTAAGTTTACCTGGTTGGTAAACTGACAATGAAATTTCATTCGTGCTCTCCTACCAACTTAAACAATTGAGTAATTAGAAACATCCAGAATACGGAGTCCTCAACTGTTTAAGTTTAGGGAAATTTGAGGGTACTGTTGTTAATCACAATGCTATTGTGTTCAGCCGACATTGTAGGGTGGGGCAATGGGGGTTTAATAAGTAGTAATTTAGACCATCCTTGAAAATCCTTTAAAACGTTCCTTGAGCACGAGCGTTATGTTCTGCCTGTTCGGCCCTCGAGAGGTTAAGCGGCGCCCGGCGCGTGGACGGTGATGAAAGAGCCAGGCCGCGCGCATCCCATGGCGAAAGCACGCGGGCTGTTCCATCTACGCAGTGGCTCCGTGCCGCAACAGCGCCCGCCACCATCAGTGACGCCAGTTCATCGCTGCCTCCCCTCCCACCCAACTGTGTGACTGTAGAGTACAATTTTGTCAGGTGTAAAATCGCCAAGACTTTTTTAAACTTATGCTAAATGATATCGATCCGACGGATGAAGACGTATTAATTTGAACTTTTTTTTATCAATATTGCAGTGAATGTTTCTATTCAGTTTGAAAATCGAGCCAATGGCACACCGTGCTTGGTGATTATCTGCGTGAAAATTTACCAAATGGGAGCCGAGTCTCCGCCGCTCGTGTCCCCACGACTCCGCCTCTCGTGTCCCCACGACTCCGCCGCTCGTGTCCCCACGTCTCCACCGCTCGTGTCCCCACATCCCATCACTGATGTGATGCTCTCCCCCGCATCTTCCAGCATCCCTCACCCCCATTATGATGGTCGAACGCCCACCGCTCTTGAGGACGAGCGTCATTGCCGGTGGGCTGGGCGCGAACAACAGGGCGCGCTGCGCGGTGAGGCAACTGCAGCTGCGGAGGCGTCCGCCCGCCTGGCGCCCGCGGCCAGCAGCCCTCCCCCCTCCCCCCGTGCGTGTTGTGCGTCACGTCCGATAGCGGCTGCTCTCCATGCACGGCACGTCAGGGCTGCGGCCCGGAATCCGCCCCGCCCCGCCCCGCTCTGCCCCGCTCTGCCCCGCCCCGCCCCGCCCCGCTCTGCCCCGCCCCGCCCCGCTCTTCCCCGCCCCGCCCCGCTCTTCCCCGCCGCCCCCGCTCTTTCCCTGCCCTGCTCTTCCCTGCCCCGCTCTTCCCTGCCCTGTTTGCCCTGCTCCTGCTGGCCTCTGCCTGCCTCCTGCCCTTTTTCTTGCTTCCGCCCTCCTGCTCCGCCTCCCGCCCTGGCCTGCCCCGCCTCGCTCCGCCTCGCCCCGCTCTACCCCGCCCCGCCCCGCTCTGCCCCGCCCCGTCCCGCTCCGCTGCGCCTCGATGCGATTCGCGTTCGCGGCCGCGACCGGGAGCCGGCTCGCCGCCTCCCCCTCCTGCTCCATCCATTGCTCTCCGCTGCCCACCCCCGTTCACCTGCCTCTCCGCGGGCTGTGTCTTATCTAACGTCTCACGTAAGATGTGGTCGGATGCGGTTGGATGTGTTTTTTTTAGAGGGATGGAAATCACGAAAAGTACTGCGTTCGAAATGTTGACAGTTATGTGAAGGCGCAGTTTTTCTTTCATTTGTTTTCCTGGAGCACTCGGTTTCTTAACATGTTCTTCTCGTATGTTTCTAGTTAGCAATTCATTACTGCTAGAGATGACTCACCTAATGATACCTTTGTCATGTCACCAAGCGTTATCTAGTTTGTTTCATAATCTTTATTCCTTTTTAGGAATACTTTATTAATGACTGCACATCATAAGGTGTTGTGTGCACGTTGTTTTCATGTATTTAATGTTATGTAAATCGTTTGTTGGACGCAACTCACAAATCAACTTGAAATAACATCATTATAAAACCAAATCTAAAGTACTTGTAACATGCAGTCTGATTTAATGTGGCATCGCTCCACGTTCATGAAAAAAAAAATTGAGAAAGGAGTTTCTCTTCGTGATTGGTGACTTGTTTCAGGAAATAGCACTGTTGGATTTTCAAGTTCATCTTCTTTCTGGTTCTCTTGGTCATTCGTTTACTTATTTAACATTTTATGTATTGTCGGTACATACAACGCCGGACTTGCGTATATGTGCATTATAGATAATCGGGTGAAGAGAGATTAATTTTTCTCATTAGTCACAGGACAAATGACAATTATTGCAAAAGTAGCTCCAGCGACTGGAAAACTACAGGGCTCAAACAAATTCTCGTTGTCTATGTTGGGATCTAGTTGGATAGGAAGATGTAACTCTTAATGAGTTTTAACGAGTGGAAATGGAAAAACTTGCAAACGCTTACCACAATGAGTACCTATGTGAAAGAATGAACCCAAAGTAAACATAATTGTCTGAGAAGCTAAGTGACGCAGCTGTTAGGACGAGCTTTGTTGTTACGGTGCGAAATGAAGATAAAGACGATTACGAAACATGATCAGCTACAGCTATTTTAGTTAATTTATTTTCATTTTTTTATTTATTTGTTTGTATTTTTTTATATTTATTTATGTCAAAACAGTTAAAGACTGTGTATGACGTCCTATGGGGAGAAGTGAATAGAGAAGAGTGGAGAGAATCATTTCAGTGAGAGCGTAGGCTTCCGCGGCCGGAGTCATGATTAACTTGGCTATCCGGGAGAGCTGCCCTGCAGTACTGCCCTGCAGTACTGCCCTGCAGTACTACGCCCTGAGGAAGGTCGCAGAATGACGACCGAAACGTCGGCACCTGTGCCCTGGACGCGGCGTCTCCCGGATAGCCAAGTTAATCGAGAATCATTTCATTTGACTGTCAATTTCCTCTCTTGTTCCGCTGCCTTGCGCAAATCCGCTTTTCAGACTCCTGGAAGACATTGCAGGCGTGATACATCGCGTCTCCCACGTGCCGCTCTCCGCCAGCTAATGATGTCGTCGACATCCGGCAGTGCCGCACGTCTGTTTACATCGCGGAGGCGTCGTTGTGTAAGGCGCGTTACACTCCTTCCTGTGCAATGCCATTTTACATGGCATCCGGTGGTGGTAAATCTTTACGCGTATTTATCGTTTGTTGTGGGGGTTAAAAGGTGGCGAAATAAATTGCTTATTATTCATTCGTGCTATTGTTGAGAGAGAAAAAAATGTGCATGAAGTAAACTGGATATTCTAGTAACACGTGGGAATTTCTGGCATGGAGCGAATTGTGTTTTGTAAAGACGACGTTTCGGATGTTGTTTCTGTTTCGTCTATTACGACCAATACCTTGCGTAAAGTGAGGATTTCGAACTAGGGTTCTAGCAGATAATCGTATGTATCGTATTGTAATTTTCTAATAGGGCCTACGTGTGTTGATTTTTTACAGGGAACTTACAAAATATAGGGATTAACATTTTTTAATCGCACGAATCATGCCTTTTGTAAAAAAGAAAGAAAAGTACTGGATTTGCAAACGGGCGACAACGAAAAAAAAAATACCAGGACGAATAATAAAGGTTAGAATGTGAATGACAGTGTGGCGCAGATGAATACTGGTCCTAGTGAATGAGCATGCGAGAATGAATAGGCGCGGATGCGGTTACGTGAAAACGATTGCAATGAAAGAGTTCCTGGATTTGTAATCAGAAAACGTGATAGCTTGGACAAGTGAGCCGATGCGATCGCCTGTTGATTCTCTGGCGATATCCTTTCTGCAAACTCCGATGCCGCTTCGCGTGATAAGACGTTCGCTGGCCAAAAATAGCCGATATCGGCGGTCTTAGGTGGTTGGAGATTACGGAGAGGCGTGTCCCCTCTGCGGGCGTGTTCCCTACTCATTGTCCACTGAACGCCCCCGATACTACTATGCAGGGAGGCTTAATGAAACGAAGTATATCCTTTCAGTGTTTTTTTCATTTTGAGCAAGATTTGATGTGCAATGAGAGTTCACAATATTGAATAGTTTTATAATATTTCAAAATAACTTTCAATGTCTTTGTTTTTGGAGAAGATGCATTATGCACAATTCTATAGAGAAATAATTCAAGCGCTTTGATTAGTTAACATTTTTTTCTAATAAGTGTTTTTAAGTAGCTCATGATTTGCCGAAAGATAATTTGAACAAGGTCTCCGGATTTCATTTTGATATATTTTAATCATTTTGCGCGGTTCACAACCAATGCGGCACCTTCATTGAGTGCTGCATAAGTCCCCTACAGATTTTTTTCTTTTTTGTTTTCGCATAACTGAATCAGCTTGAGGAGACTTCGATCTAGGAAAGCTGGGAGGAGCCTGTAGCAAAAGCAAAACACGTGTTTCATGGGTTCGTCTCGGAGGAATGTCTCACAGACCATCATAGCCTAAACGGTTCAGAACTGTGGCGCGGAATTTACCACAATTCACATGAAGCCGCGGGGGCAACGAATCTTTGTATTGCTTCAATGTTCAGTTTTTCACATTCTGCTTTTGACGAAATTCTCCAAGTGGGGAATTGACATCTTGCTAGTATTGTCTCGGCTCCGAATAGTGTCAGGCTTTCTTTTCAATTTTATTTTATTTTCTTTATTGCTGAGAAATTTTAGAGATATTCGTAAATGGTATTCATTTTACTTTCATGCCACAGGGAAATATTTCAGATGGTTTAGGCTAATTGATATCATAGGATAAAGACGTTTGATTGTTCCTGGCTATCAGAGATGTATTGCAACGGCGCGTGCACCGGCTGAGTTTATCCCAGAGCCAGCATTGCCGGCATCACTGCAGCGATTCTGTGCAAGTGCTCCTAGGGTTCGTGTCCCGACAGTTTCCAGACTGAATACATACCGAGATCGAAATCCGCGGCTGTCTGGAGGAGATTTCTTGATGATGGCTGTTCTGATCCCTAGTTTGCCGTGGTTTTTACGATCAATACCAGGTGAATGCCGGGGCGGTACCATAGCAAATGGGTCATAAACCTCGCCCGATCTTTCCTTCATTTTTCTTGTTCAAATTCTTATTTACATCCACCACACTGCTACACCTAGGAAGCTTGGAGCTTGTCCCGGCTGGAGCAGTACTCCGCTACGGGACTTTCCTGGAGAGGGAATTACCCCATAAGCCGATTTTTTGGCGTATGCCGGAATCACCATCCGGCGGGGGAGGAACACCGCCATCTCGTGTTAAATACATTCACTATACTGTCGGGACTAAAGACCATACTTGACAAAATCATTCGAAGCACAGGGCAAGCGATTTCAATCAGATGCTGACGCTGCAGTATCTCGTGACGAGAGGTAATTTCATTTCCGACCTCCTCCCCATAAATTCTCCTCCCCATCCACCAAGAATAATGGCGCTTTTTAGAATATGAATTTCATTTTGATATTCCGCCCTTTAAGGCAGTAAATAATAAACTGAGCAAAATAACAAAAATAAAAAACCCGTAGGTGGGGTGCTGGGCGGTCAAGCCGCGCCACCCCCTTGTCGGGTCCGTGTCTGGATTCATTAAAATGCGTTGCAGAGGAGGAAAAGCACATTCTCGGGATGCAAATGGCGCTGTATTGAGACCTCAGCGGCGGCTGACGGACGCCGCGCGGGGCGCCGCTGCAGCGGCCGAGGTGGCGGCGGCGGCGGCGGCGCGCCGCTCACGAAAAAGTCTCTCCCGAGCGCCCTGCGGCGGCGTGGCGCCCGCCGACGTCTTCAAGGCCGGCCGCAGGAATGTTTTCGAAAAACGGGGGAAAAAGAGGTGCTCTTTCTCTCTCTCTTTCCACGCAGCCAGCACCTCATCTCCATTTCAATCAGCGGCGCCGGCGGTGGCGGCGGCGGTGGCGGCCGAGGAGCCGTTGTTATTAATAGGCGGGGTGCTGCCGGGCGGGCGATCGTGGTGTGTGTGTGTCGCGCAGGCCAACGTGCTTGTTGCTTGTGTGACTCCCGCACGTGGCGTACCCCAGGGACGTTTCGCTCGGCTTCCGCTCGCGTCCGCGTTCCCGCTGGGACGGTCACCTCAGCGGGTGTTTGTTGGGAAGGAGAAGCAAGATTGAAATGCAGTAGTTCCATGGACGAAGTTGATGAATAGAGGTCGGATTTTGATGACCTAAAAGATTGCCAAAAAATGACCATAAATGCTCTTAAAATGTTTTAAAAACGCCCTAATACCCCCCCCCCCAAATTATGCAAAAAATCGTATCAAAACGAGTTCGGATGAACAACTCAAGCTGTTGGCTACGTTACTGATGTAATAAAGGCTTCTTCTATTCGTTTGAGTGAACTCAGTTTGCAAACTTTTGTCTTGCACTGTTCTTTACCAGGAAATATCTGTCTTTAGTTATCGACCGAAATCGGCCGGTCTTTAATTATACCGAAATTTAAAGTAAGTACCATTAAAAATGACATTAAAATCAATTAAATCGGCTAAAAATGCATTAAAAATGACGGAAAGGGGTAAAAAATGAATTATTAGTCGAAATCGATAAAAAATGCAAAATAATGACCTATAAAAATGGGTGATTTCCTTTTGGCTTAACATAAAATGAATTTCTATACTAAACGGCAAGTTAAATGAAAAAAAAGACATCTCATTAAAACACGCCCCTGTTGATAATAATAATAATAATAATAATAATAATAATAATAATAATAATAATAATAATAATAATAATAATAATAAACATGCTCGAAGGGTATGAATAGAAAAAAAACAATACAAGAATAATCAGATCACACCCAATTCCAGATTCCCTTTTCGCATGCGGAGACTCTTTGTTAAATGGAGAAACCTCTCCAGGGCTGTTGTAACCAGTCCCTTCGAATTACGCCGCCGACGAATTGAGAGTTGGAGGAACTGATGGGGTGACGAGGATAATTCCATGGTGCACCTGTTACGATGATATTTTCAGCCGATTGGGTTTGGAGTAAGAGAGTCAGTGTAAGATTCCCATAGGAAAATCAACAAAGGAGAGGTGAAATAGTTGAAGGATCGTGAATAGTTGAATTATTGAACTTGAAGGCATCACGTTCTGAATGGTTGCAAAATTTGTCACAGGAATCCCCAATTTGCCAATTGTTACACGGGGATATTGGAAAACCCTGAGTGTTCTTCTTAAACGGATTCTCCTACCTATTCCTGAATCAGAACATAACTGAGCAGATGGTCCAGCCAGTCTCTTCACATTCGCGCCATCGTATTTTATTTTAATTCTCAGTAACGTCATGTTCTCCCCTATATACCTCTAGTTTTATTTAGAAAACACTTTGGAATAATGAGAACCGTATAAACCCCGAGAAACGATATTATCTTCCCTGTTTTTTCCTTACTTCTCGAACACTCCAAATGAAGTTGTCTTGATCATTATTCAAGCAAACGTAGTATGTAGAATTATCATGGCTAAATAATTCTTCTTGATTTGCTTTATGTAATAAAGTAAAAGTATAATTAAAACAAATTGTACAGATATGGTAATTTAATTTTAGAAGTGTTATTTTTAAATCGAAGTTTTAGTAATTACTTATGACATGATTTTAACTGAGTGATCGATTAATAATCATTGATGATAATTTAGAATATACACAGTTACATTTCACTGATGAAGTGTACCATTAGGCTTTTTTCAAATCTCATAGTATAGTCAAGTCGCGAATAATGATTTGGTTAAACATTTATCGCGTTTTAATTCACTGGTTTCTCTTCTGTTCCTTCATGAAATAAAATAATGGACCCGACCTACTTACGAAATCTTGTACTATGTGTCCACAACTTTGAGAGATTTCTCTAGCGATTTACGAACATTGTGTACTTTCTGTAATATCTTATCTTCCGTGTTTATCTTTGTTTGTTTACAATAGACGTTGAGAGTAGTCTACTACCATAGGTGTTGAGATTGTCTGATACGACTGATATTTTGAGGCACAGGAGCATGAAATCTCCAATATTGTTTTAATACCACGATGCAAGACCTCGGCGAGTGTTAGCGTGCGGGTAGAGTATTTGTATATCTACCGGAAGTTCATGCAAACTTTCAGTCCTATCTTCATAATAGAAATATTTCTCTCGTAATTTCTATGACAAGATTATGTTTAATAGTCGCTTAAAGAGTATATTTTTGTCGAGTATAGATATCGAATTAGTATCGAAGGTGTAGTCTGTGTGCCCATGCCCAATATTCTGTATTGTTTTGTTTTGTTCTGCTTTCTGCTCTATTTTTACTACGAGTTTTGCAGGGAGTACTTTCGGCGTCCTCAGACCGTATTAATAACATTAACTCCTTCGCCATGCCAGACATAGGCCCGAAAGGCTATTGGGAATTCTACGAAAAAAGTTGTAGAAGAAGAAAGGAAAACAGTCGAACAAAAGTTTTGCTGTTTTGTATGGTCTTTTATAAATTTATCTGAGAGGTAGTCAAAGCTCTTGTCATTATTAAATGATTTATTGCAGTTTCTCTCATATTTATGTGATAATTGGTGGTATCTTTCTCGTGTTTATCTCACCATTGTATTTTGAAAAGAAATGGAATGTTTTTTATTGGTCAACCGTGGTCTTTTTTCTTCATTTACTATGTACTATGTCAAATGATTGTAGTTAATAGTTTTTCCACCGCTTATCGTAAAAATATGCTGTATGTTGAAACCGTACGTGGCCTGTACTGTCTGTGATAACATCATTTTGAAGTTTTCCTTCTATGGACTTTTTTGACAATAATGGAGGAAATCCCTATCTGTGATTGGAGTTTGCTGTAAAGCAATATTCGCGTAATGCCGCAGCCTTCTCGTTGATTCGCATTTATTCGGCTGGAGTTATTCACCAGTGTGATGTAAATGACGTCGCTAATTTGGAATAGTTTTAATTAATCGAGACCACGTGACATTTAGCGTGTATGGCTAACGTCACGTGGTACATCCGATAATTCAGATGGGATATTGTTTTCCGATGAATCTGTATCGTAACGGTACGTTTTTATTTTTTATTTTATTTCTTTTCTTGTATCATGAAAATTACGGTCGCTGCAGATAAAGATTCTTTTCTGGCGATTTGATTCCAGTATCGTATCAGACCTTTCGGTTCCGATTTCGAATCCGGAGTCGATTTTTTTAGTTATCGAATATCCCTATCTCTGGGCTACTAAAGTAACCTGGTCGCCCCTCGTGGCTCGGCCGATTCCGCACCGCGGCGGCGGCCCTTGCGGAACGCCCGGCTCGGATCGAAGGGCGACGTGGCGGCCGACCGGGGTATCACCTCCGCCGCTCGCTCACGCGATACTTCCTGCGGGCGGCAGCAATCCTCTCGCCTCGCGCGCCGTCGCCCCGCCCACGCCCCGCCCACGCCCGCTCGCCGCACCGCACCGCCCCGCCGCGGCCCACGCGAGGTCGCCGGGGTGCAGCCTGCGCCGGCGGAAATCGAAGGCGCGGGTGCGTGGAGCAGTGCAGTGGGAGAGTGTGGCGTCGGCGAAATTCAGTCGCTAGGAGCGAGGGGAGGGGTGTCCAAAATGAGTTCGTGTTGTTTGTGAGCGCTGGGAGAGCGAGGTACAGTAACGAATCGTTAACCTACATTTGGGCTAATATACCTCAATGAGAAATGGGATATTGTTTGTAGAACGTACAGTGTCTAGTCGTAGGCAGTTTCCATTCTGGTATAGTGGCACATCCCTTAACGCATTCCTTCTCCCCATCTCCGCGTTTTCCATCTCTTCATACAGAAGCAAGCTCATTGTTTACTTATCATCCACTTCTCATTATTAAGGTTGCATAACTCTCAGTATCTGCTCGTCTTTTTAGTTTTTCTTTTGTCATCTTCGTGGGATTATTCTTTTTTTATTTCTCATTGCGTACAATTTCTGAAACAGCACGATAATATTTCAACGAGTTTCAAGTCCGTTTCCGAACCACCTTATCCATTGCCATTTCCCCTCTTTATCTTTTGTAGTTCCTCCCCTCTCTTTTCCTCTGGTCGTAAGCGCCGCGGCCGTCCCTCGCGGTCACTGTCACGCAAGGTTCAGGACACGGCCACGCTGTGGTTACGCCCGCTGTTTGGAGCCTTTCCCGACTCCCCGTGCTTCCGACGCAGGGGTTCGAAGTGTTTTGCGTGCGTTATGAGACGTACAAGAAGTCGGGCGGAGTTCTCGGAAAACAACCCAACCTTCAGTTCTTTAATGGCCGTGTTTAAGTTGTTTGTAGTATTCCTGATTCATTTATTTTTTGAATTTGGATACCAAATCATTAAATCCTGAATAATATACTTGTAGAGTCGACTATTATGAGTTATTATGATTTGCTTGCAAGAATAACTTCCTCGTATTGAAAAGTGAGGCCAGCGATCTCTAACTTGCGTTGGAAACATGCTTGGTCAAATGAAAGGCAACGACTTCTGTCAGCTTGCTCTTGGGCTTCAATTTACGACCGAAGAACGTTTGTGAAAATGCGCAACGCCCGTGGTATTTGTCTGACCGTGTTCTTTTGAGTCATGTCAGTTCCTTGTGATCACTACCGCCCCCTTTTTACTTTTTTAGTGGTGTTCCTGTTCCGGCTCTCTCCCTTCATCAATTCTTCCTTTGTCCTTCCTTGTCAGTGTTTGTTCTTTCACATTCTCTGCCTACGTGTTCCGACAGTATTGGCAGGTGCTGCAATTGCAAGTCCAGAGAATCACAAACGGCAGGAAGCGAAGTGTATGTGATGCATTTAGAAAACCGAGCAGTCTTTTAATGAACCGAAGACTACTCATTTTCTAATAGACTGTGAAATCCTATTATGAGAGTTTTGTCAAGAAAATGAAAAGTGGAAATATCTCTCACTTTAACAAAAGTGGAATACTCTCAAAATATCGTTTACGCTTTGAATTTTTAAAAATTGTTTATCGTGATACATTTGCCAGAAAAATCATGAGTGTTGATACATCAAGCAACGGCGCTCAGTTCACGTGAACTCCAGAGTTTAAAAGAAGGGAGGGATATTTAACTACAACGCCCCAGCGTTTGACAGCCAAGTGTTTCGAAATGCCAGGATGCCTCCGTTGCGCTTGAACGCAGCGTGTTGTCTCTCAGCTGTCTCCGCCCCGCCTCTGCGGCCGCCACTCCCCTCCCTCACGGCGCCCACCACCGCAGCGCTGCCACTCATATTGCGGTGGTTATCACCGCTGCCCCTGCTGCCGCCCCTGCAGCTGCCAATCCCCCACCCCCGGCCACCCGGCTCCCGCCGCCATTCCCACCCCTGCTCCCGCCGCCACCCCAGCCCCCTGCCGGCATCCTCTCTGCCCCCGCCGCCGCCGCCGCCGCCGCCACCTCCCTCAACATCCCCCACCTCTGCCTCAACCCACCACCGTCACCACCCCCTCCGTGCCTCACCCCTGCCGCCATTCCCTCCCTGCCGCCACCCCCTCCCTGCCCCCGCCCCTTGCCGCCACCCCTCCCTGGCCCCCGCCATCTCACCCCGCCTCTGCCTCTACTCCAGCCCCCTGCCACCACGCCCTCCCTGCCTCATTTCTGCCGCCACCACGCCACCCCCTGCCGCGCCACCGCCGCCACCCCCTCCCCCTCGCCGCCACCCCTCCCTGCCGCCCGCCGCCCTGCCTCCTCCTTCGCCTCTTTTTCTCCACTGCCTCTACCTGCGACGCCGCGCAGCCGACGACCATGCCGCCCTCGCTGCTGCCCCCCCCCTCCACCAAGTCTGTACGTCGCTCCCCGCCGCCGCTCCGGTCGTTCCCGCAGTCATTGCCACCTCTGCCTCTGCCTCTCCCAGCCGACACCTCTGTCGCCCCGCCCGCCGCCGGCCCTGCCCCCTTCCGCACACTCTTCCTCTGCCTCCACCGCTCATGCCACCACTCTCACCTACGCACTACCTCCACCACGCCGCCTCCCTCGCTGCTACCTCCGCCTCCGCTGTCGCAATGCATGTCCTCACCGTCGCCGCCTGCGAGGTCTGCGGCCCGCGCGTGCCTGATCTACTGCTGACGCCCTGCGTTTCTGCTGACGCCCCAAGGCTCCCGCGCCCAGCAACAGCCCCGGCCCCGGCCCCAGCCACGCTGCTAACCCACGCGCTCCTCGGGCCACCGCGCTGCTTTCCGTATTATTTTTGCCTTTTATCTGCCCATAAACAGTTCAAGAAGTTCGCAGAAATGTGAGCGTTGAAGAGCCGTTGTGAAAGAATTGTTTGCGTTATGAAGTGAGTGCAGCATTAACTTTTTTTTTTTTTTTTCCCCTTTCCGAGGTCAGTTGCATGGAAACTAGTTTCAGGATTCTACTCGTTTTACTGCACTGGTATATTTATCGTGATGTATGTATTCCGATCACCAATAATATTGTTGAAACCCTTTCCACATTTACATCAGACTTATACTAGATGTATAAGAGGCAGTTGTTATACGAAAATTTAGTGTTCTGCACGTAATTGTGGTTAAAAGGTTTTCTCCGAACGCCGAAGCGTTCAAAGATCATACAATTGAGCATCGCTTCTGTGGTAACAAATTAGTGTGTTAGGATAAGACCTAGCTCGAAACGAACGGTCATTAGAACACGTAAAAGTGGCAATTGGTCTACTTCTCACTACACAAATCACTTCAGAATACATTTCAAAACAGAAGCAGCTCTCAAAACTGTACAAAAGGGACAAATCGCACCGCATGATTAGCGAGAAAGGTTCAGGAAATTGACGCCTGGAGCGCAGTGGTCTCGCTGTATGTAATTCGTACAGAAAAATGCCGTACTCTGCTTCAATTTGTGTTTACAGCATGCAACCAGTCTGCTCCGTCACTTTTTTGTATCGTAGATGACAAAGGTTGAAAAAATACTCTTTAAGGGCTTACGGTTCGTGTGAGTAAAAGAAACCATAAATGAATGTATCCCTGAAAGAATAAATTGTACCTTGGCCCGTAGACCATTGTCGCGACCCTTGATACGGTCTCTCCATTTAAATATTTCTACCAGATCAACTTCTTCCAATTTAACGTTCAGTCAGACATTCCATATTAAACGCCCTGCAGTAAGATTAAGAATACCGAATCGTAGTGGTCTCACATTATCGGAGATATTTAAAGCTTGATGCTTCGCCCTTCTCCGATTGGTTTGTATTAATAGGGCCATTAATCCTCAGTGCTAACGCAAACTGCGCACCAGCAGTGCCCAACACATCGATCTGAGTATGGCGTATTACCAACGTGTAAAAAATAAAAGTAATTTTCACAACGTTAATTGGATCATGAAGAGGAAGTCTTATGTAAAAGTAGTTACATATCACTTGCGTCTGCCAGTCGAGAAATTACTAAAGAATGTGTGTTTAATTATTTAGATAAAATGTTCTTCATTAAAATATCGATTAAAGTCCAAATATGATTGAGAAATTTCGTAAGAACTTTCAAAATGATTTTAAAATGAGATTGTGTCAATTTAGAGGAGCGGAAGGTTTAGATTCAACTCCCGTAACTGATGTTGATGCGTCTCCTGTACTGTTATTTTCCAGTAAATGAACTGGAGAAATGTTTAAAAAATTAATATATTATTAGAAAGTTAAAGCAGACACTTTAAAATAAATATTGGGGACACATAAAATTACGTGTGTGTAGCTTTGATATCTTGTCTCAAAACTTTTCCTCTGTGTGGGTCAAAATTGGCTAAATTTTCAGTCAATCGATCATAGAACGAACAGCAGTATGACGAACGTTGAATTAGACGATGGAAAGCTTTCATTACGGAATGAGCTACTACTCCCAGCCTGTATTCTTATGGATGACGGTGATCTTGTGTGGATCTCAGGCTCTAAAGATAGTGCTCTCATGCTGTTAAGAAAGTACATGGGCGCTTAATGGAATAAAGTATTCCCGTGACCGACCGTGACACCTAAAAGAAATCTCGCGGCGTCTGGCAGCGCCATGGACGCGGACTGATGGCGCGCGAGCCGCGAACACGCGTGCCGCCTGTTAGGTTTCGCGCGACACGTGTGTAACCCCGCGTCTGGTCCTCCGGAGGCAAGGAAGAAAGGCGGGCGCGTTGTCATTGTTTTGGACTCAAGCCAAGACTGCGCGAAGAAAACATGCCTGAAATACGGTGTGGACGGAGGCAACTTCATATGTAATAGGGCCGTTTTGATTGGGTCAGCCATTGAAATTGCTTCCTTATCGAGTTGATTGTAGAGTGCGCTGAATGCCAGGAATTTGAGAGTAGTTATCTTTAAATTGGTAATTACATTTCTAATGGAAATTAGACTTTCGAGCTTCTGTTGGCTTAGCATCTACCTGGGACGCACTCGAACAGTTTCCCGTTCAATGTGAAATTTTGTATTGTAAGAGATCAGATTCCCAAAACGCAGGGCCAAAACGCAGACTAGACAAAAAAAGCAGTACAACAAAGGGAACAATGTTCACGCGTAATTCCACCCGAGGACACAATTCGATAGCCTTCTAAGCACTTTGAATTTAATACATTCAAGATTTTCCACTTCTGTATGTGGTGCGACCCACCGGACAATTTTCGTTATTTTTGTTTACTCGTCGAGGTCTTTAAACGTTCACCCAGCTTGTCTTTTTTTCCGCCAGGAAAGGTTCCTCCGACACCCTTGTACAGTTGTGGACGCGGAAAAAGTGTTAATGGTCACGCTACGGTGGTCCGTGGTCAGACGTTGAAGGAAGTATTGTGAACTGGCACGTTATTTCTTTCCAGATGTTCCGCGTTTTCAGGATTTTTCGATTCATTCATTTGTATTTCCTCGTACGGTACATATACTCTAGCGGAATGCAAGGTGGGTTTTTTATTCTAGAAATGCAATACCACGGACATTACGTGGAAAAGATGGGTTTGAAACGATCGTAGCGAAAGAGATCGTTTCAAAAGATCATATTTAGATGTAAGCGATCACAGAGTTCAGAACAATAATATGGGAATTAAATGTTAATTATAATAGTTTTCAAGTGCGTTGTAGAAAAACTGAGTTAGACTGCAGTTCAGTTGCAGAAAAGAGTTTTGATACCTTCTTTACTGAATGGCACTTCAGTGTCTCTTGTTTTGTACTTAAAAATATTTATTTTATTTTTGTATAATATTGATTCCGCCTAACAGAGAATGGACTGTGATTTCAGGTTGAGACATTTATGTCTAAAGGGGTGTCGTGGCCCTCTTCCCTTTGATCTTCCCGGCGTCCTTAGCGGCCATTTCAAATATACGTTTGCAAAATTACTTTTTAAAAAAAACTGTTCCTCTCTTGTAACAATTCGTAAATTTAATTTTCAGCCACTCCCCCTGGCATGAACGTTACAACCGCCCCTTCCCTTGGCGTCAAATGGAACTTTCTTCGAACGGATGATATAACGTAAATAATAACTTAATACACTTTTCAAACGATATTAAAGTATACGTGTAAAGTATATGTGTAATAATAAATAATCATTTTATTTTTTGAACTTCAAAACAAGATACATAAATATTACAAATCTTAAAGTTCGATATTCTTATAATGTTTAATTAAAGAAGTGACTCTAACGAAGTAACAAATAAAAAAAGCCATTGTGGTGACGCTCGTATTTCATTATCGCATCCCCCCCGCTCGCTTTCGTTCCTGTTGCGGGAACGTCCCTCCTCCGGTTCAAGCGAGGGGATGTTTTTGAACGGCCTGGGCCTCTCGGGTGAGGTGGGACGTCCGCGCGAGTGCGCGGGGTGGGAGTGAATGGACGTGGCTTTCCGCCGGTCCGCGGCGCGCGCGCCCTCGGCCAAGTTGGCCGCCGACAACACCAACCCCCTCTCCCTCTCCGTGCGTCACCCACGCCAAAGCCCCCCCCCCCTCGCTGATGCCCCGCTTCGCGTCGGGAATTTGTCAGCGACGTTTGTTCGCTCTTCGCCCCCGCGGCCGTCACGGCCCGGCGCATTGCGACGGCCGACCCGTTTCCCTCGCGTCGCCGGCTGTGCCTGTCGCGCTTCCACTTGCTCGTTATTTACTCCAATGCTTTATGAACGGTTTCCTCTTTTTTTAAATCTTTCTCCTGTAACGTGTCGCGAAGCGCTCGCCACTGCGCGATGTCGTGTGTCCACTGGGCTTCTGGCGAGGGTGGTGTGTTAAGCTCGCGAGTTGCTGTCGCTCTTGGAAAAATGTGTTGGAAATTAAAAGTAGATGAGACCGTGATGTTTTCGCGAAGACTTCAACTAAACGTTTCGTGTCGTCTGTCGCGAAGTGAAGTAAGTGTTACGTTGCAAGCGGAGTTCAGCTAAAATGTTGGTCTGAGATTTGTGACGCATCGTTTTGTTTTCATTTACTCTTTAACTGAGAAACGCTAGTTCAGCGTATATTCGGAATAAGAAAGTTGGAAATGTCTAGGGCTTACTATATATTAAATTGCCGGAGTAAGGTGCTGACATTAGTTACACAAAGATTGTCATTTCATTCGACACGGAGGATTCAAAATATGCAGTGTGTTCCGCAATAAATCTTCCAGATGAAAATATGGGTTCCTTATGATTCTGAAGCTGACGAATTATACAAATTGAAAGAACTTATAGTACAAATTGAATAAAAAGCTCACCGTTTAGTGATATATTTATATTGAAATAATTGCAATGAAGTTGCATAACGTTTTGCCAAAAATTGTTAAACTTGCTTAAGTGTTCCAAACCCCGCCAATATTTCAATGAGCTTTTCATAAATTTTCTAAAACCGTTATTTATTTCATTTAAGAGTTCATTCTATAAATGTAGGCACGCAACTTTGAAATAATAAAATATCTTATAATTCCAAATTCAGTGCACTAGGGCAAATACAAGAGGACAGCTATTTCACAATAATATCAGATTCGATAATATTCGATTTGAAACTTCAGATGCTCTTTCACCGTGTCTCGTGTTTCATGTCGTCTCGATTGGTCGAGTTACGAAAGACGGATTCTGTGTCACATTCGAAGCGACAACGCCGGCCAAATCGTATTCTCAGCCTGGAGCCGCCGCCGAAAACGACAGCCCTGGCGTATTTCGGGTGTTAAGAACCTCGAAACACCGGGCTCACGCGTCAGCAATAAATAGTCTGCGTGAACCTTGGCTGCCGTTTCTGCGGGCGGCAAGGTGCATGTCGTTACTGGCGCGCAGCGGTGTGGCTGTACGAAGAGAACGAGAGGGGGATACAATGCAGTGTGAATTTCAGCTGCAGGGACGTTTTCCGTGAGCATTTGCTTGCTTGGGCCATCGGAATGCCTGTGATGACAGTATAGTTTTGTCGCATATTGAACTCCCGATGTCTATTTGTCGACATTGCTTTCTATTGGTGTGTTCAAAACTTTATAAATTTGCATGAAGTGATTTACCAGTTACCGTTTTGTCGTTATTTCGACAAAGTTGACTCGCCGACGTTTTTCCATTTTCTGAATCATAATTTCACGTTCTCAAAATGCCAGCTTCGCAGAAAAGGGATCCTTCTTCTGGCAGCATGCTGCAGTGCTCTAGTTCTTGCTTGAGCGTTTATCTAGGCTCTAGATTTGGGGCTGTCTCGAACATGCGGCTCATTAAGAGCGTTTCGTCCACAGTTGGCACAAGCAGCTCTCCGCTCTTGCAGGCAGCAATCTCTGTTATCCAGTATCTCCCCGGTTCCATTAAAGCCGCCTCCGCTCTGGCGAACGGTCTTGCATCTCCGGGCGTGAGCGCCTCTCTTAAAGAAAGGCAGCGAGAGGAAAAGGCGGGGCGGAGCGGGGGCGTGGTCGGGTGCTCGTCTGGGATAATCTTACGCTCCGGGGCAGGGGGTGGTGCGGTTGTACCGCGAGCGTGGCGCGGAGGCTGGGCGGGGAGGGGCGAGGAGCGGCGCACGGAGCACGGTCTGGCGTCGCGCCAGCCTCTCCACCCTCTTCCTCCCTCCTCGTCCTCCTCCTCCGCCTCCTCTTTCTCCGCCGTGCGTCGCGTGCGGTAGGTCAGTGCTGCGAAAGCGGCGGGGGCGGCCGCGCTCTTCGCGAGGAAATGCGCGAGTTCGGTTTTTTTGTTTCACGATTTGTTGTTTGTGGCTTTGCGTTACCAAGCAGCCGTGAATAGTTTTGACGCCGTTTCCCGGTGAATCATTCATGTTAATCAGCGATAGGATTCAAATAAAAAGTTAGATGAAAACGAGTTATTATAAAAGTGAAAACAATTACTGAAACGCATCTTCAACTTCTTGACTTTTTATTGAGACATTTTAAACTAAAACTTTTATGTATTATGTTGTACGCTACTCCACACTTCTGCTGCGTCATTTTCGCATGTGTGAGATCACACAAAAGATCAAAGCTTTGCTCACACAACTATTCGCATCGTGCCAGCGTGACTTAATTGCCTTGCCAGTAAACAACAGCGATTAACACGGAAACAAGGAGCAAATATGTATTTACGATCTATTGTTTGAAGTTGATTTTTGGATGTATGTGGAGTTATGATTTGTGTATTATATTGCCTAGTAAATATATTTATGTTACGAAACGTCAATGTTGAATGTGTCGTTCCGCCGCAGAAAAAGAATCACGGATTATTCGAAAATTTGATCTGGAGCTCAAGCAATGTTTAAAACTGAAACGAAAATTCTTATCGTTGCATACACTACTTTTTAAAATAAATTTAATGTTTTTCAAAGCTTATTTTGAAAACTTCAGCTTGATGTTCTACTGGGACGTGCATTCAATTTATCAGCGGGAAAATGCGCAGTACGACATCCTATTGTTTCGACGTTGTTGGTAAAATATTTAGCCTTGAACCCTTTGTAAGGAAGCAGTATCCTTGAAAGGCGGATTTTAGAACAAGATAGCTAAAATTCGTCGCCGATGAGGAGGTCGACTTCTAAATCTAATAACTTCGGAAGAAATTTAGAATGACACTCACACACACACACACACACACACACACACACACACACACACACACACATTAAAACAGTAATTGTAGAAGTTAATAAAAAATGTTCAAAATTACGCATGTGCAATGAAATTGCCGTTCTTTGAAAGGATCATATGCAAATTTGATTGTTCATTAATATATAAATTCCACTGATCTACGACAAAATTGAACTTTATATACTTTATTGCTAGCACGGTGATTTCTTGTTTAGTAATGACTGAAATGATGCTTGCACTGATAGTTTATGCTCGAGTCACAAGTGCATTTCATCACGGTCGTAGAACGACGAAAGGTGACGCTGGCTCTCCTCGTATTACCCAGCAGCCACTTTGGGAATCCGTGAACCGGAATCAGTGCGGGCAGAATAAAACCTCTTCGAGAGCCGCAATCGCGCCATAGGCCGCAGTTTGTGCACCCCTGCCCAAGAACGCACTGCGAAGACCTCTGTTGGGAGAGGGTCATGCGCCGCCAGCAACTCGGGGCACTCGATACGTCATATCGCCTGGAGACAGCGGGGGTAGATGTAGAAAGGAAGACTTGTTTGGGGCCCCGCGAGAGCAGCCTGTATGACTGTGCAAGGCTATTTTTACTCCTCGCCAAGGGCTACGGGTCGCTCGGAGGTTATCTTCGGCCGCCCAAACCTTCTCATTACAGGTCTGCGGCGAAGAATTTCAGAACGTCGTGCCTGAAAAGGGAAGATAAGGATTCGCTGTAGTGGTCCCGACATTTCGCTTGAACATGGGAATTCTAATCGATGTGGGAAGTGGGTGTTTAAGAATATTGCGTTGCACTGAATACGAACTTCGGGGCAGATCGCACTTGTCGACTGTGCTGTGTCAGAGGAAGTGTTGAGGCGCAACCACACTGGTGAGCATGGCTGCTACGTAACCCAAGCGATCCGAAGATGGTGGAACGTTTGCGAAAAAGAGTTGGGTGATGTGGTCTGCTCGCCGCCAAGCGCTCGTGCGTCAGCTGCATGACACTAAACATAATGTAGCCTAAGTTATGTAGGATTAGCTGTCGAAGTTTAGTCTGTCCCGTACTGGAGCTTCATAAACGAGAAATAAAATGTGTGAAAACTACGTGATTTGTTACGAAAATACAGAAAGCACAGTAAGTTTGGACTAAAAAGCGTTCTTCTTCTTCTTCTTCTTCTTCTTCTTCTTCTTCTTCTTCTTCTTCTTCTTCTTCTTCTTGCCTTCTCTAATATTTAACCTTGTCTTCGGTGCTCGAGCTTAATATAAATGGCAGTTGCAGCGGTCGCTGCAGCACGAAAGCGTGTAACGCGTACATGTCAAGTGGGTTGCCTAGTTGTCAATTACCAAACGAAGGCTGTTCGCGATGTTCCACCTCTTTTAGTGGAAACATTTCTCTTTTTTGTAACGAATTAAAACTTAAAACGAGCAATAGCTCAAAACTAATATAAAAATATAATAAACAACGTCCTAAACTTCTTATTAAAACTAAAACAAAGCAAGAAACATGGTCTCGAAACGCACAAGGTAGAATGTAGAAGAAGAGAGATGAACTGCGGCGAATCTGAGCCAACTGTGATATTAACCCCTCCCCCTGCTCCTTCCAACCCGCAGCCGGTGGATGAGGGCGCTTCGTTCGTGCTCTGCCGTCCAAATGGGGTAATCACAAACATTCTGTTCGCTTCAGTTGCAACTTCGTTCGCCAGTGAGGATACGCCTGTGAGAAGAACTACGTTTAGATTGTGTCAGGAATACTAAATATTTTATATTCCGGTTTGTTTTGCTTCGTTGGCGAACGATTGCGTTGAGTAGCGAAATATATCGAATTTTTTGTCGTGAGTATTCTCTCTCAGCGAAATTTGTCATATTCTGTAGTTTCATTCGGTATTAGACTATGTCTCACTTGCTCGTCATGAATCGTATGGATGCTGCGTTACGATTTTGATGAAAACGATAAAATATTGCAGAACTCGGAGAGCGCTTTCGAGGATGGCAGTCCGCGCTGCCTACTTTTCCGGACATACGATTACTTCCGCGTAATTTTTTTATCAATCTTGTAAGCGAATTTTTTAGCAATCTTGAGATGCAACGCAGCTCTGTAAGCAAGCAAATTCGCACGGGTAGACAGCTCTTCGAAATAGAGCAAATTTTCACGGTAGTTTTTCCCTAATATAGTTGGCCTGTAATGAAGACCTTGAACCTCTAACGTAATATCGGTTGAAGTACAGAAAATATACTTCTTGAAAAAAGTTCAGCCACAACACAGCTACACTCAAGCGCAGTGACATCGCAGCGTTGCTGGTTGTCCCCGGGCGAGAAAGTCTTCCCCGTCTTTAAAGTGCCTGGGGATTGATCTCCGTGTCAGCTTCGCTGCGGTGCGTGCACAATACTTGCTTTGTGGAAAATTAATCCTGGGAGATGTTGATGACTCCTTGAGGTTCCTCATTTGTTTTTCTCGTTCATTTGCTCAGTGGTGGGCTGACTCGCCGTGCCTTTTGGCTTCCTCTTCGGGATCAGAATTTAATGTGTACTTTGGAAATATACATGCCAGATTCTTTGATTGGTTTCCTTTTTTCTTCAATTGGTAGCTAGTGTCCAGCTTGTCTCCTACCACGTGATGTCCCTGTTGCGAGGGCTTTTGCCTTTTTGCGTCGTAAGCGCGGTGGGCAGTATTTTTGCCGCGTTGGCGCGATGCATCACTTGATCGCCATGTAGAGAGGCGAGCCGGCTTCCTAAAGCGGTTCCCAGCCGGCGGAGCCCCCACGAAAGGCTCTGTGTCGGCTTCCCGCCAGCAGAGCTCGACGCCGTCGGCCGCCACAGGTTCTGCTTCGCTACGGCTGCCTGGGCGGAGGTCGCTGGGCGGCCCGCGTCGCCGGGAGCAAGTGCTTTTTCCCGGGGGCCTAGCGAAGACGGGTTGTCACTCGCCGCCAGAAGATTTTTACGAATAGCATCGGGTCATGGACCGGTTTGTAACGTTGCGTTAATCTTGACAGGAGGACACCCCCATCTTCAATACAGTGAAACTGTGATGTCATAACATATTTAATGTTTTCGGAATTTTGAGTACCTTTAAATCTCATAATCATTTTCATATTTCACGTGCATTCATTTTACAGAAAATATTTCTATTCTGTAAATATAAATAACATGGCAACATTGTTGATTTAATCGTTATTTTGAATAAAAGTTATGTCACCTACTGTTTCATCGCTTCCGTAGGTTGTTGAGTTATTAGATGTGGTCGATGAAAGACGTAGCTCTTTCAGAGGTGCGCAAGAATTGTGCCAAGTACCTGCTTGACGTCTGAAAGCAGCCAACCGTCGTTACGCCGTAGATACACATTTCATTTTTATGCGGATAGCAAAAGGCATTCAGAGAGTTAAAGATCCTACATTCGCGATTGTCGTCTCGCAGGAAATGTGATCGCTGGAGACCCGAGAAGTAGATTTGCGGAGTTGTTTCACTGGCGGAATGATGTCAATTCCATCAACATCTCATTTCAACACACTTTCTTTGATCTGCCGGAATTAAAGAGCATCTCTCTGACGATAGTTTAGTGACCTGTACTCACTCTGCCAACTACTCGTAGCAACTCATTTGGTTGCTAAATGACAACACAATACGCTCGCACACAGAAGATATCTGATGTGCATGTTGTTTAAAGTAGGAATTGATGATTCAGTAATTCTGCCTCTCTTACAAGATAGTTCTTTCTTAGAAGTGAAATGATTCAGGTTTTGTGAAAAAGGAGAAAACTACAGAAGGGAAAGGAAATCTTAATTACATGCTAACGCTACACTACATCTAATTATTTTGTATCACCTTGACATTCGAGATTCTTCTAAAATGGGTTTGAAACTCACTTGTCCCTTATCTTAAATCTAGGTAACACGTGTTGGTGGCGTTTGTGGTCAGTCTGTCTGCCGCTTTCACTCTCGGACCGGCGCCTGGCTTGAACACTGCACTTCCAGTTCCGACAGGGCAATATAATTGTCTTGCGGCCCCATCGCTCTCGCCCTCGCCCTCGCCCTACCCCGCCCCCCAGGCGCTCCCGTCCTCTAATCGCCGCCGCCCTCGCTCTAATCGCCCACGACCTCGCCCTAACCACCCTCGCCTCCCTCCAATCACCCTCCCCCCCACACACAGTCACATCTCTACCGCCATGACCTCCTCCACCCCCAATTACCCTTTAACCTCCGCCATCACTCTTTAACCTCCGCCATCATCCTATAGCCTCCTCCATCATCCTTTAACCTCCGCCGTCACCCTTTAACCTCCGCCGTCACCCTTTAACCTCCGCCGTCACCCTTTAACCTCCGCCGTCACCCTTTAACCTCCGCCGTCACCCTTTAACCTCCGCCGTCACCCTTTAACCTCCGCCGTCACCCTACAGCCTCCGCCATCACCCTACAACCTCCGCCGTCACCCTACAGCCTCCGCCATCACCCTTCAACCTCCGCCGTCACCCTACAACCTCCGCCATCACCCTTCAACCTCCGCCGCCATCCTACAGCATCCGCCATCACCCTACAACCTCCGCCATTGTCCTTGCTGTCGCTCTCGCCCACGGCCTCCGTCTCGGGCGCGGACTTATCAGGTGCAGCGCACGCGTCGACACGGCAGCCGCCGCCGCCGCCGGCTCATGAGTCAGCGACCGCTGGCCCCCGCCCGCGCCTAGGCCCCCGCGCGTGCTGTTGCGGCAGCAGCTGCCCCTGCACCTTCCCTATCGCCTCGCCTCGCCACCGCCCCCTCCCTCCGTCAACGTCGCGCCGCAGACGTAACGACCGCACGCGTGTTAGGTTTATGGCGCGGTTAAGAGCCAGGAAGTTCTCGTGGCGTTGAATACATTCACGTCTCCTTTCACAGTTCCTTATACTGTGTTATATTGTTCTTATTGCGTAAAACAGATGCCCTATTACACGGAGCTTTCTTTATGAAAATGGTTATTTATGATACGAGTTGTAAAAGTGACTTTTTATTTTGCGGGTAGGAAAGGTTGCGACGCGAGGTTTATAGGGTGAGTGAAGTAGTCCTTCGAGAAAATAAAATCACATTTGCTTCGTATGTCGTACGATATTTTTTAGACGGCCTTACTGACTTTCATTTAATTGCAATTGAAGTATACAAATCGCTTAACGATACATTCAGGTGTGTAATAACTGATGTGGAGAAAGTCTTTTGTTTTCTTTGGAGCATTCGGAGCACATTTATCTGAACATTTGAGCATCGCCTCACTTTCAGCACTAACAATTGAACTTTTAGCACGCTAAGCAAGCGCTGAAAGAACAGCTTTCGCTAGTGACTGTCTAAAAAATAATTTACCAATATTTAACGTTAATAGAGCCATATTTTGATATTTGGGAAAGTGCAATAGGCGAAAGTCATAAAACACATGCACCTTTCCTCAGTATATTTCTTTCGTATTCTAATCCTCAGGATTTAAAATAACTGAAATAGGTCCCCGTGCTCCAGTTCGGTAGTTTTGGAGATCGGTTTATTACAAACAACTTCATATTGTGCCTCGTAAGTTTACCAGTTCATATTATATTGTGCTTGGAGTTCCCACACGATTCAAATGTTCGTCGATGCTGCAGGAAGTGGTATGTGCGTGCTAGCTGTGTGTTGATTTTTTTATTCGTACGTATTATCACAATTTCTTAATTGCATTATCTCTGCCACGAAAACGCGTTTTGGGGAATATTTAATCTCATTGATTTTTTTAAAAAGAAGCAAATCTTTGAATGGAATGCTTTTGAATCTTTGAATGGAAGCTTCAAATGAAAAATAAGATAGTGTTGCCACCAACCGTCTTCACCGCCCTCCACCCCGACTTTCGTAGTAATACTATATAGTGCTCCTGGGATCCCAGAAGCCTTGCGTACTGTACCCATAGATTCCGTACAAATGCATTGTTCACTGGTTTTTAATGAGCGAGACAGTACGTTTTGGAGGATTAATTCGCCCTTGGCTTCCCCGCGGCGTAAATATGCCTGTGCCGAAAGCCATTCGTTCCGGGCGACTCGCGCGAATCAAAGGCGTGGCCGCGCGAGGAAGTTCTTTGATGCCGCTGGCCGTCGAGTCCGCACTCGTGAGCGGCGGGCGTTGTTCGCGACCAGGCAGCCGTTGCGTCTCCACGCCCCCCAAGCGCGCGCGCGCTTTGAGCGGCGCTGCCAGCAGCCGGCCGCGGCCCCGGCGCGCCGCTCGGCGCGTGCGAATTCTGCCCCCGCGCACTGACCTGTCTGACGCACCTCCGCGCCGCGGTAGAGCCAAGCCAGAAATACTGCGCAGGCTGTGAACCGGCGATTGTCGAATTCGGGTCTCAACGATTTTTAAAAAAAATAAAAAATTTAAAAAAAATTAAAAGTTTTCTTGCTTTCAGTACTTATATGGGTAAGTTTCATTACTGTGTTGAGCTTTTTTAAATTTTTTTTATTTAAGATTTGATCAACATCTAGGTCATTAGCGACCTCTATTGGTGTTAACGGTATGGTAACAAGGAAGATGAAACGATATGGTAATCATAAGGAGTGAAAGGACGAACACAAATACAACCATGCGCGAGGCGGGACTCGAAGCCGCGACTCTTCGGTCCGAGATCGCTACGACAATACTGTCTTAGCGATCTCCGCCACTGTATGGCAGTGTGATGAGCCGTTGTGTAAAATTGTACCTTTCTATCAAATCGAGATGCTGGAATTGGCAATGATAGTAGTATTGGCCCTGCATTGTACTTATCACTGAACGAGAGCGGTTGCAACTTCTTTGAGAGTTCCTTTTTGGGTACATTTTAATTGAAAGTCTGCAAATCGTGCTTGTGAATGTGGGAGGTTCGTATCTAACAACTTCCTGAGGGAAATTTGTCTTCTTCGCTTAATCTTATTAGTAAGTGTCACATCCATGCTTGAAGGGGAACTGGACTAGTCAATTGATGTGGTTAGAGAAATGTGATTGGTTTCCTCGTGGTTTGTCTGTACCTTACTTTCGGAGCTAATCTTCCTCGAACTTATAATATTCCCGTCTCCTAGGACTGTGTACGATTACTAGTGAAATTAGAACTCGTGCAAAGAAATCGATTTCGACTGCGGACTACGTCTCATGAATTAATCATTCACATCAGAGCTGCTTATTGAGAGCTCCATGCAGCAGCACGCGATATTCATTTTGGACCATGGCGGGGCAATTAAACTCCGCTTCCCTTCCCGGTGCACTATGCCAGAACGACGCTCCAGATTCCCGTCAGATAACTTCTTTATTGTAATTTGCAAGTTTGTTTTCCTCCCCAAATCAGATTTTAGAAAGGAGAAAAATGTAAATTTTAATACACATTGATTTCATGATATAAAGTATCGTGTGGAAACAATTTCTAAGCTAGCAGTTCGAGAACAACACTTGGTTAGATTGCCAATTGTGCAGCAATATACAAAGGAACACCGATGATGAGTGACCAGGCTAAGTACTTAAACGGGTAGTGGACCGAGCGGGGACAATTATTCCTCAACCTTGTCTCTTCCTCTCCTCTTACACACCCGCACAAATTTTTGCGTGCTCCGCCCCATCACAAATTACGGGAGTTTAGAACTGGTCTCGGCTGCGACGGTACTCCTCTGTGGGAGATTCAAAGACTCTACGGGTCTCCCACAGCGGAGTACTACACATCAACTTCTCTCTACGCGACCAACACATCAATTGAATCGTTTATTTCAGAAACCCGTCAAACGCCAAATTTGTCATGTCGAGAAAATTGAGAAAAAGTGTTCCAGTTTTTCCGATTTGAAATTTTTTAAAAAAATATTAATGCAGTTAATAAATTAATTTGTTTTCAGGTAAATATGGAATAAGCGATGTGTCTATGGTCATTGAACAATTATCCTCCGCTAAAGCGCATTTTAAATTTTGGTGTTTGACGGGTTTCTGAAATAAACAATTCAACTTCTCTCTATGCCATTGAGAGAAGCTGATATGTAGGTCGGCACCGGGTCGGACATTGCATCTATTTAGAAACACCGCCACATCCCAAGATACACTATACACTACCCCGACGAGACTAAGCAGCACTGCGACACTAGTAAAACTACATCCTTGAATCGTAGCATGTCTCATGTAGAGAAAGGGAGCCCTTGCACCCATTCTCCCGTTCCGTTGGCACCCCCTCGCCCCGGGCGCATGCCGGCGACCACGCTGCGCCGTCTGCGTGTCGCAGTCGGGGGTGGCCGCGTCGCGAGGCCGCCTCGTATTTTTACCAGCGGCGGCGGCGGCGGCGACGCGCGGAGACCTCGGGCGCGGCGCCCAGGGCCACGCCCCCGCCCTCGCCCGCGCCCACGCCCGCGCCGCGTGCGCCGGGGCGCCCCAGGTGCGTGCGGCGCCGCCGCCGCCAATTGGGTCTGGGGCACTCGCGCTCCGCCTGCCGCCCAGGGAGGGTTCGGGGCTCGGTTTTCGTGTCTAGGACGGTGACGCTTCGGTGCTCTTAGCCAGGGCCACGGTTTTTGTATTTTTTTTTTTCCTGTTGCTGCGAAGCGGGATGTTTTAGATGCCCAAATGTTTAGATTCTGTAGAATGGTTTTGAGCATTTAGAGTGGGCAGGGTTGGGGTTGATGATGGGATGACGATGACAATAGGAAGGGAATGGGAGGGAAAGTTCAGTGCCAGTTGTGTCGGGTTTTGCTTCCGCATTCGCCTGGAAGTGATGAGCTAAAAGGAACGATCGTAGCAGGCAACTCACCGATTCTATTCTGATCGCTGCCATGAACCCACAGATGTTTAACATGAGTATTTTTTTAAATCTTGCCGGGTTCGAACTTGCGACCTCCTGATCGACGTTACGCTTTAACCGTAAAGCATTGCCTTTACGCACCCCTTCTAGTGCGTTCGCACTGCAAGGGCCAATTTCTACGCAGTTTAGGTGTGGAGACTACTTCGGCCCTCCGATTTGCAAACCTCGCGGACAATAGTCGCCGCGCACGAGGGACTTTCGGTGTACGACTTGGCAACAGTAGCTGCTGCCACCGCCACGTCTATCTCCGCACAGCACCGTCACCGTCACCGTCACCGTCACCGTCACCGTCACCGTCACCGCCACCGCCACCGCCACCGCCACCGTCACCCTCACCCTCACCCTCACCGCCAGCGCCACCCTCACCCTCACCGCCACCGCCACCCTCACCCTCACCGCCACCGTCGTCAGCACCATCACCACCCTCACCATCACCATCGCCATCGCCGTTACCGCCATCACCGCCGCTATCACCGCCATTACCCTCACCACTCTGACGTCCGTCGCCACCACCTCGACCTTCGTCCCCGTCCCCGTCACCACCACCACCCTTAGCGCCGCCGTCGTGGACGGCGCGGACGGGCACCACCCGGCGCGTCCGCTGCGGTCGGGAGATTAAGGCGTGAGGGCGTCGCGAGCGTCGCGGCGCCGCAATGCGCCCGCAGACGGCGCTCGCGGAGGTCGCCGGCGCATGTGTTCCAAGCGGAGAGGTCTCGCCCTCGCGGGATCCCCCCGGCGCGCCGCGGCGCCTGGGTCAAGGCGACAACGCGGGGAGCTCACTTGGCCCGTGTTATGTTTGGCTCGCTCTCCTGCCTGCCTGCTCCTGGTTGAAGCTCCCGAGAAACGGCGCTTCAGTCGCCAACACGTAACCACGACGCGATAATGCGAATAGGGACAGTGGGATTGTTTTACAATAAAATTATATTTTTGTGCGTTTCATAAAAAAAGTAGGTATAAGAATCGAACTTAAATTATTATAATCTCGCATCTTACGACACATTGTTTATATTTTTAATGTGCTTTTATTATTTTCTGGAAGCCGATGTGTGTATCTTCCTATCTCTTTGGCTGTATAACGAAAGTTTCGTTAAAGTTAGTTTCCCCTGAGATGATACGAAATGAAATCATATTAATTACTTACAATTGCTAATGTGTTGTTTTAAGGAGACTTTCGCAACTCAACGATTTGGAATGAAGTGGATGTGCCATGTTGCACAAATGAAATTTCAGTAAACGTGCATTCCATTAATAAAGCTGCATTTTGCAAAGAAACAAAAATGTAAGTTGCCGTGTTTGATGCGTGGCATCTGTAGTTTATTTGTGTGCCGCGAAAGGGGGCCTCGGAGGGCTTGAGGCGGGTCTGCCCGCGAGGGCCGGGGGCAGAGAATTGGAATCGGTCGGACGGCCTCCCGGCGGCTGCACTGCACCGTTACTCCTGCAGGAGAAAGCACAAAGGAAAAGTGATGGTGAATGGTGGGTGTCTCTTGAGCTGGAAGGGATGAGCGGTCGCTCCAGCTTCAGCTGCACGGGCGCTGGAATGAGACACCCACCTACTGACGATACTGTAGCTTCGAATACCCGGGACGTTTTTGACATGATGGTAAATAAAAATGTGCTGTCATAAAGTTAACAGGGTTCGTAGGGTAATATTCATCCAAAATTTCCGCGCTTATCTTTATGTTCAGATCACTTAAACATTTTTTATTAAAAAAAAATTGAGCTTTCTACTAAACCAAATTTCATGATGTGTCCTTTAAATGAAAGCGCCTCAGATGTGTTATTGCGTGCTTTTATTCATTGGTTTTAGCTAATAAAAACAAAATTGTAATAAAATCGAAAAATTTAAAGAGTGAACGCGTGTCCGTCACTTCTTCTTTACATCATTTTCCGGACCAACTACAATACAGTACTAGAATATCCTTCCATTGTGAGGTTATAGTTGGCCAAACGAACATGATGAGTGGTTTTATGTTCGAAGGTTCTTTATTTATAAATGAAAATATTAGTAAGGGTATACAAACGCAGTGTCCAGCAATCGTCTCACTTGCGTCCCTTTACGAAACTGGTCAATGATAATTATAAGTAATGCATTACGTTTTTAGTCGATAGCAAGGGATGACAACACATTAATGTATGATTTTTTTTTCACCTATGTTAATGACATGTCATAAGAAAATGTTTGCTGTACATGGGAATTCTCTCCTCAGTTACGCCACCATACGCACCTGTTGTGCCGGTTCGGCTAGTTTAAGCCTCAACCTGAACGACCGGCCCAGGATAACAGATGTTTTTGACCTTTCGACATTGTAGTTACAGGTGTGAATATTTTGACTCGCAGTCGTCCGAAATATAAACGTATTTTTTTTCTATTATCACTGTAATCTTCATTGTAGCCATTCAAGTGCTTGAAAATATTTTCTTTGTTTTCTGACGTAATCGGGCTGAACTATGCATCGAAGTGTGGAACTTTCCCACCTTCCTCTGTCGAAGAAGTGTGACGCGTTGTACTCAAGCGTTTTCAGATGCTCATATGCTCTCACACTTTCTGGAGCTGTTATCTCGCAAATATCATTGTGCTTTATTCGTGCTTAAGAATCCACGTTCATGGTCTCTTGTTATTTAAAGCGACTCTTGTTTCTTAAAGTAAGGATGTCTACACTCTAACTTGTCAATTTAATCGTATTTACGTGAAGGAGAAGAAGCATATGTGAAGTAGAAATATGTATTTCAAGTAGTAAAGCCACGTGCTAAGAGTATGATAAGCAGCATGTTTTTTTCAATAGCTTTTAAGTAGCTGTATCTGCTATCTGACCTGTCAAACGTATATTGTAGGTATTGTTGCGAAGAATTTACAGAAGTATTCGTGAAATCATCGAAACGTTTTGTTTTAAGTTTCTGTCGAAAGAAAATGAGGAGTTTGAACTTGAAGTAAGGCCATTGTGTAGTTTCCGGCTGTGATGCGTGACATCGTAAGTGTGGGTGTGCGTGGTGGTGTTCGGTGCTCCCTACAATGGACGCAGTTCCACGTGGGTTCGGACGCTTTAAAGGGGGGAGGGGCGTTCGATGGGCGCCCATTGTGGCCGGCGGACGGGTTATTCCTGTCTGTGCACCACACAATGGAGCGGCGCGCGACCTTCAGGCGCCCGGGAGAGGCCGGTGCGTGGTGTGCGTCTGGCGGCGTCGCCGCGCCGCGCCGCGCCGCGCCTCGCCTCGCCCTATTTGGGCGCCGCTTCCGCGCTGACTCACCGCCAGGGACCGCCACCGCCGCTGCCGCCATCGCCGCAGCCGATGGCACCGCCGCCCTCGCTGCGGCTCTGCCCACTAGCGTACTCGCTCTCAAGCCTGTTCGGGCGTCCCCGCTCTCAAGCCCATTTGCATCCCCGCTCTCATGCCTCACCATTGGTATCCTCACTTGCCCTTCCACCAGTTCCATTTCGTAACCAAATCAATTGACTTGTCCAATTCCCGTGTTCTTGCTAAAACATCCATTTCCATACCCGCTTCAATGTTCACCTCATCCCCGATGCCCTTGCAACCGCCACCCCGTCGATCACTGCCACAACCTTCACAGCACCAGCACAGCTTTGCGTGGTCAGACGGAAGAGCAGGCCTCATGGTCCGAGTCTCGCCACGTAAAATAAGGCATCGATTCAATTCAATTCAATTACGTGGAAAAAGATCACCACCACCGCCTGCCTTAAAACATGCACTACACTTACGTGACTAATGATCTTAGCATGTGACGCCTTCGGAATCACTATTCAGTCAGTCCTTCACTGCAGTTACTGTTTTCGTCGTTGCCTCCATCTTGCTCCACTAAACAGCCGCCACCTTCGCCTCCGCTCACTCGTTGTTCTCCGCCTCGTCGTTGTGGGTTTGTCTCGCTGTCGTTGGTGTCTCCAACTCCTCCTCCTCCTGCGTCTGGTTCCACCGCCGTCGACGACTCGCTGCCAGCGTATTCTCCTGGGAGCTCCATTTAACGTATTCAGGGGAGGATTAAGGTTGGAGCTTAGGGCCAGCAGCACTGAGACCTCGGCTTCCTAACAAGATGACAGATTAGACTCCTTCATGTTAGTCGTACCATGCAGAAAATGAAATAAAAAAGACGTAATGTGCAATATGTTTATGTTGTGGCTTACATCTAATCCGCCATTACTGAAGGGAATATCCTCATTTGTTGCTCAAGGACTCGCAGAATTCATAACAATGGGCCCACAATCTCCCTCTCCACAAGAGTCCCTAGTTTAGACCGTCTCTGTCGTCACCATCCATGCGCTTTTCCATCTTGATGCTCCTTACATCCCTTTTTGTGTCACTCTACCGTTATGAAGCTTTGCCTTAAGGAATAAGTTTGGCTTAGCGGTATCGCAATGCAAGTGTTTGTTTCCGTTCTCCCTTTACCTGTGTTAAATTTATTACTTACGTTACGTGTCATTCGTTACCTAAATTACGACTCTGTGTTATGAGATTCTGCGTCGCTGCATTAAGTAGTAATATGCGTCATGCAGTCTAATAACGTGTCGAATGATATACGTGCCGCGCATAACGGCCCGCTTGCTTCTAGGCTGTAGGGGCAGGGTGTACTATGCAGTTAGTACACCATTGCCTTGCTCAGGGCCAATGAGATTTGAAGAGTTATCACACAACGCGTCAATTGATGGAGGCATCGTCACGAGAATTAAGTGGCATAATATTGAATTTCGTCCATTATGAACGCATGATTCATGCTTGAGAATCGTGCGTTACTTGATATCACTTTTATTCGGAATACCTGGGAGCTTAGTGGCATGGCATTAACGTGACTAGATATAGCTCGTTACGTTTGGAACTTTGTTTTGTGTTGCAACTCCGCGTGGATGTAAACATGCCTAGCGTTACCTTGATCATACAAACATGCGTTATCTACATAGCTTTGATGATGTTACTCCTGTGTATCACTTGAAGTTAGATTGTTCCGTGTTGATGAACGATGTCTTGATACTGGGTGAATCATTATTTACATGAGCGTTACAACGCTGTGTCATCTGTAGCGTTACCGCACGTGGCGAGGTATGTGACGATACTTTGTGTCTGTGGTTAAATGCTGAGACACGCCTCCTTATGACGAACCACGTTACGTGGTGTTTGTTTGATGAAAACCGCTGTCATATCACGACTTAACGTGCGTTGTGGCTAGGTTGACGCACGGTGAAAACGCACGCAAGTTCATGCAAGTTAGCAAAGAAAACAAATTATTAGTTTATTTTGACGTCTTGGTGTCCATTCAATAAGCCTGAAAATTCGTCGGAAGTTATAATACTAATTTCGAATAGTTATGTCCTTTCGTCTTCGGTTCAGTAAGAAGGGGTTATGAACGTTGAGGATCGAAGGCGAATTATCTGGCTTTCACTCTTCATCAGCGGCTATTGTCGGTCGAAGAAAGTCTTTCCGAGAAAACATCGCAGGGGGTGTAGGGGAGAGGCGGGCGTGCGGACGGCGCCGCGGCGTGGTCGCAGGCGGTCGTGAGTTCGACGCCCCGCCCGCCGCCCGGCGTCGAGCGCAGCGCGAACGCCGGCGAAAGTCCAAGGTTCGCGATCGGCTGCGATCTGCGGACGTGTATCGGCGCCACGATCGCTGCCGCCGCCGCCCCGCCCCCGCCCCCGCCCTCTGTGGCCCTGCTCCGCCCGTGGCGCTTTCTCCGCCCCCGCAAACGCCTCCGCCGCCACGCACGGCTGCCCGACCACCTGCCGGCGCGCTCGACATAAAGGTGGTGGCGCTCTGGGTTGGTTGGTGATTTCGGGCACGTCAACTGCGTCTGTCATTTGTCCCGTAAGTGTACTGTATGTTTTTCTCTCGGGAGGTGGCGGTGATCTTCGCCCGCTGGATGGCGAGATCCGGCGCCGACCTACCGCCGGCTAGCGGGGTTTCCCCCTAACCAGGACTCTCCCCCCAGCGGGGCACCGCCCCAGTCGGGACAAGCTCTAAGCTCACGACCGGTCTCCGGAATATGTGGTAGTGTAGTGCATGTTAGTGTAAGTGTGTGTGTGTGTGTGTGTGTGTGTGTGTGTGTGTGTGTGTGTGTGTGTGTGTGTGTGTGTGTGTGTGTGTGTGTGTGTAAGGGGAGAAGATAGGAGGAAGAGGAAGGACAGATCGCGCGCGGTCCGTGGCCAGTTTGGTATTGTACTGCTCCGGCATTTACCTGGTGTTGATCGGAGAAACCACGGAAAACTACCGATCAGAGCAGCCAAACGCTAGAATTCTCCTCCAGACAGCAACTGAATTCGGCGTAGCTGAGAAGCTAGTGTCGAAAATCCTGCCGCCGTCAGGCGCTCTGGGGTTTGAGAAATGCCGACTACGGTTGCACATGTTTTGAGTGAGATATAATGCACCTATAGCATCTCGTTACACAGAATCGAGAGGAATTTGTGGTGTAAGAAAATCAATGTTATTTTCGCAGGAGGAACTGGAGTAGTCTGCCAAACCTGAGAAACATATGGGGAAAAGTGTCCATATTGTTTGGCTATGTTCAGCGAAAAAGAACTCCAGACAGTGTGTGTTAATGATTCTTCTGTTTATTCCAAAGAATTTATGAAAAAAACTTTTATCAAATATTCCTTTTCTTGTGTTATAAGGAAATATTGAAACACTGATAGCGTTGCTAATTAGATCATTTTTAATTGGTTCACTTATTGGGAGTGTTTGCAATTGTCCCACCCTTAATTAATTTTAATAATATATACTTACTGATTAATTTTCTAATTTTTTAAAGTCTCGTTTCACGCGGTTTTATGGTTTTCTCGATATTTCGCCCAACATGGTTGAGATCGGAAAGAAGGCGATCAATGGCAAGATCCATTCCATGCACATGGCACGAAGAGCGGCGCCTAGCGGGTAGACAACCCGCACTACCTCTGAGTCGTGCGTGTTGCATACGCGAGACTGTAGGAAGCCGGGGGCGGGCGACCGGCCTGTTCCAAGCCAGCGGTCGCGGCCAGGGGAAGGCGGGCGGAGGGGGCGCCGAGCGGCAAGGACAGCGAAGGGCGGGGCCCTCGACGCCAAGTCGAAGAGCGGAGCGGTATGGCGGCGTCCCCTGCGTGCCCTCTGGGCCGTAGGGCGCCGACCGGGCGATATCCATCGCCTGCGTGCGCATTCGCACGTACACCGCCCGCCCTTTTGAGTTCGCCTGCCCGCGTCGTGGTCGCCGCTGTAGTCGCGCAGTCGGCCTACTTGCGAATAAAACTTTACAAGAATACACTATTTATATCCACAGACAATGCCATATTTATTTTCAAAGGAAAAAAAAAGATGAAGAAGAAAACGTGAATTAAGATCCGGACTTCCCACATACAATTCTGATGCAATATCCACCATCGTCCACCACCGTCTGGTGTTGATCGTGGTTCGTTAGTGATTTCTTTCTCTTCGTTCCTGTTTTTTGGAATGAAAATATATAGATGTAGAGATGGTGGATATTGCATCAGAATTGTATTTGGGAAGTCCGGAACTTCATTCAGTTTTTTTTTTCGATTGAAAATATATATGGCATTGCTTTTGGAGATAAATCGTGTATTTGAAACAGCTGTTGCTTTTCAGTCTCGAAGCGAATATATGCTATCAGTTCGATGATAAATATCTTGTCAATATATTTTATTTCATGTCGACGTTTGTTTTCAAACGCGTATATCTTGCTTTGATGTACGATGTGCAAATCCGTCGCGTTCTGTTTCGGGTTTTGACGTTTTGTTGTAGATGTGTTTTTCTCATTCACAGTATGTAATATACGGTGAATGCAGTTTCCCTCCGCTTTCTTTTACTCTCGCGAATTTTAATTTTATAATTTCTGTTTGTCGATAACGAAGCACGTACAATTTCTCAAATGTTCATCTCCACCGTATACATTGTCCGTTTAAAATTCTGCCGTGTTTTATAATATGCTTATTTTAATTGACCCATGTATAAAATTGTGCACAAAGTATGTCTTCGGAGTAACAGCATGAAGGGATGTGAATATAAACATGAGATGTTACCTTAAAAATGGTTGGAGGGTGAATAGCATGCCACACGCGCAATATTCCTCGGTGAAACCTGACGTATCTTCTGACTGCCGCGGGCGTGGCGTTTTCATCTTCTGTGCTTCTGCTTTGAATGTCTGAGTATTGCAGAACATATTTTCATGCGTGAGAACTCCGGACAAACGTTGTGTCGTCAGAAAACCAATTTTGTAGCAAACGTAAAAAAACCGCCTTTATCCTCCCAGATCTCAAATTGTCTCCTCCTATTTATAAATGAAGGTGGGCGGACTACGTGACACTCTGGAACACAAGAGAAGCAAAGAGAAGAGCTGTTTCGCTTCGTGGGCGAGAACCAAAGCGAAAGCAAACGGGGCGTGGCTGGCTGGATGGCTGGCCGGCGAGCGGCGACGGCGGCGGCGGGGGCAGGAGGCGTGAGGCAGGGATGGTGGCGGCGAGGGCGGCAGCGGCGTTGCTAGGCTCGTTGCTAGGGCGGCCCGCCTCGACGCACAACGGGCGCAGACGGGGCGGCGCCGCACCCGACGCCGCTGCCCGCTCCTCTCTTGCGTCCCGCCTTCGTCGGGGGGGGGGGGGGCAGGCGGGCGTTCTGTTCGTTCGCGGTCTTTGCTGCTTCCAACGTTCTTCGCCGCAGCCGAGGTCTCTCTCTTGCTCTCTCTCTCCCTCTCGCTCTTTCCCCTCTTTCTCTCTCTCTCGTAGGCTCTCTCCCCCGCTCGCGCTCTCCCTCTCTCGCGCTCTCTCGCGCTCTCTCGCGTGCGCTCTCACTCTCTTACACACACACACACACACACACACATATATATATATATATATATATATATATCTTTCTCCTAATATATCTGCTGCTATTTTTCGCCTGCCATAATTTTTGTTAGCTCATGTAATTAGTTGTTTGTTCGTGTAGTACCTCAACACAACTTGTGCGTCTGAGCCAGTTCTCTAAAATCAGAAATATTGTCATTATTATTATTATAGTTTCTTTGTCCGCAAAATAAAATTCCGTCAGAGACAAAAACTTCGGATTATTCTGTGCTCCCCTCGTTAGCACCGGTTCCCATCGTCCCCAAACAGGTTAGTCAAATTCAAATTGATGAATTCAGACTCATTACTTGAATGAAAGTGATTTCATTATGTCTGTATTCAACCCGTTCCAAAGTCTCACTGTCGTATTAATTTATTTCTCTCTGTCTCTCTCTCTCTCGGTCTCTCTCTCTCCTTTCTTTCTCGGTCATGTCGTGGGTTCGTCATTACTCTCCCGCTGCGTCTTCAGCCCTTGGCGTCCTGCGCTTTCGCTTAGGTGCCTTCTGCGGGTCGGACCCGAGTCCCTTCCATCGCCCCGCCCCGCCGCCTCGGCATCGGCGTTCTGGAAGCTTCGCGCCGCAGCCGCCTGGAGTGCGTCCTCGACGTCGCCCGCGCCTCCGCCACTGTCTGCATCGCGTCCTTAATGAGGCGGCGGTCAGAGCCAGTCCGCGGCGCAAGGGACGCTTCTGGGCACCATTCAAACGCAAGTTGGGCGGGCGGGAAGCCGCACTGATGCTCCACCTAACCTCACGTAATCTCCCATCGGAGCACATCGTTAATGTTGGTTAAAGGGAGTCGTTTGGTGGAAATGTGAATCGTGAATAATGAGTCGTTGAAAATCGGATCCTTAATCGTGAAGAGATCTTCCACAAATTGTCTTCGACTTGTTCGATACAACTCCAGTGAAGGAAAAAATTGAAATATATTAAGAGATGAGTTTGAGAGAGAAAACTTAGAGAAATCAAAATTAATATGCGAATGCTAAGTAGTCTCATGCGTAAGGTTTAGATTCGAAAAAACTCTGAAGAGTACAGTGTTTCGGAATATTTTAAATATATGGATCGTCGATGTATAAAGTTGAAATTAAGAGCTTCAACGTTCATCGTTTCATCCACAGTTCATCGGACGTTGGTAGCGGTATTAATGGTAGAGTAACTGAGAGGGGTGGTTGGAATAATTCGAAAATAATGGGAGTTCTTAGGGTACAAATTATAACTTGTGTCCTGCGGCGGCCTTCAACAATCGGCACCAGTAATTGGTACGCAGGTTCCACCTCCGACAGACTGCCATGTTGAATTTTTTTGGCGTTCGCGCGCTGCTGACCGGAGCGGCATAACCTCACGTCTTGTCTCGTCTCGCCTCTTTGCCCTCCCTTTCTGTTCCCCCTCCCTCGTCGTGCCTTCTCAGGTTGATGGCGCCATGTGTCACGCTTGCATGACCATCTCTCGACGGCGGCAGCTGCAGATTAGCATTAAACAGCAGGTGCAAGTTAATAAAATTAGACGATAGCTTCATACTGGACTTACAGCTTCCTTTGGACCCCGAGCTGGGAGGGGACGGGTTCAAACCCTGGAACGAAACCGGAAAATACTTTGTCTTAGTGAGTTTTGTTTTGTTTAGAGCCTACGTCTTTGAAGGGAGCCCGTGTGTTGCTAGTTCAATTCCCTCAGAAAGTTGAATGTGAATAAAACATCTCAGCCAACTTTAAAAGCTCTTACGTATCTAACTTACCTGTCTAAGGATTGTCGCTTTCAATGCCAAATGGTGTTAATAAAAACTGTGTTGATGCAGAGGAGTAGTACTTCGACATACCAGACATAACAGGCAAGAGGGAATCGGCAGGAAGAGAATTGTTCTCGTAATTCAGTATATTAAATAAAAATAGAACTAAAAGTTATATTAAATAAAAATAGAACTAAAAGTACAAATCACTGTACATTTTTCAACAATACTAATCACACTCTGTGTTCTGATAAAAAAGGAAAGAAATAGAAACCTGTGAGAATAGGTCATCAGCGTCTTGTTCTAGTTACATCTCTTCCAGTATTGCATACATTGCAGATCGTGATACAGGAACTTCATGTATAGATCTGCGATTAGTTGGATTATTACGGTATGGACATGAACTAACCGTTACCGCTGTTAGTGGTGCCAGAATAATCTTTGGTATATAATTCCTGCTGCGGCGACGCAATACCGCGACCTCGGCAATCACTAACAGCGTTCCCGTTTTGACGTGGGTGCCGTATTTGGAGACCGGTTGGTGCACGACCGTCCTCGGCCTTTTGATCTGGTACCGTTCCTTCAATCTTCGTTCGCAAAAGCGACTGCGTGGAACCGAAATTCCGGGCCTCAACCCTTCCATTTGCTTTTATTTTTCATAGTTCTTAAAATTGTGCGCTATTTACCGTTTTCGTATACATTTTTGACATAATGCTTCAAAAGTTGGAATGTAGTAGGGCGACTTTGACAAAGGTCACCTTTCAAAAGGTCTTTCCGGTGGTGTTTGAAATGTATGATGTACGAGCTTTTCATTTCATTTTTCAACAAAACTCTACACTGCCTAGTTCAATGCCAGTTCTCGACTGTTCAATTCGTTCCCTACCGGCATTATTACTCGTTGCGTGACTGGATAACTATGAAACTTCGTATTTACAAACTTCTTTAGCATGTCGTTTTGACTAACTCAAATCCTGTTGTTTTCCATCCCGGATGAAGTCAACTGCTTAAAGTCGTTTGCCCGCCCTATCATTGTTCTGCGAACACACCTCGTGAATGTCATTTGTAATTACCTTTTATTTCCTGTTTTATAGCCGAGTTAGAAACTCCTGTTATTTATAGAATGAGCTGAGGCGCACCCATTATTTTTAACCAGTTTCGCAGAACAATTGTGTTTGCATGGCGGCTGGGGAAGTCAGACCGCGGACCTTTTTCGCGGCGCACACGAAGTGTAATTTCGCTTGCGCTTCGTCCGTAAGAAACTTTCACCGAAATGCATTTGCCATCCTGGCTTAAGTTTCTTGTCAAGGAAACTTCCTTTTGAATTAATGAAGGTGCGGGACGTTAGTTGTTCATGGTGAACTATGCGGGAGCGTTGCCAAATGAATGGCGTATGTCAAAAGTTTTGCATACCGTTATTGCCAGGTTCGCTTTGCATGCAGTGTGAATATTTTTCCTTGCTATTAATTTGAAACGTGCGCGACACATTGCTCGTGTGCTGCTAACCAACAAGAAGTGAATTGGCTCATGCGATCCAGCAATCGAAATAATTTGCTCATCATTCGTGAGTTTTCGGGTGTGGATGGCATAGAACAAAAGAAGCACAGTGGCTTATATTGCGCAATTGACATTTTAAGTTCCATGGAAGCTTGGGACGTGGTCGGTAGGTATGGCAGTTGATTCCATCGTTCACCTGTCGGTCAGCTTCGAGTGCAGGGAAATTGTCACCCCCCTCCTAAAATTTGTTTCAGCATCTTTCTCTTTTGTTACACCGCAACACTGATGGAGAGCGCAAAGTGTCATGAATTTCAAGAGCTTGTTGACCATAAAGATTCGCGTAGTAGTAGTCTTAATTTAGTGTGGTCGTAATAGTAGTTGGTTTTCAAGAGGTGATGTAGTTACTTTTCCTCTAATCGGCATGTTCACTTCTCAGCGGTTGCCTCTTACTTTGCGGTTCCAGCCTTCTCTGTCCGCCCACAGGTCGTCGCCCGTTCTTTTTTCATGCGTGGCTTCAGTTATTCCTGAATTCCATGTTTTACGAGGCCTTCCCCTTTTCATTCTTCCTGAAGGAGACCAATCGGGGACATTCTTCGGACCATATTGAATCTGATATTCTCCTCAGATGGCCATACCATTGCAGCGTTTTACTTCCTAATCTATCCACAACTGATACTGTTTGCTGCATCCGCTACCTGATTAACGGAACAAAGTCCGTATCACATGCAGCTCATCCATTTTGTCGTGAATGCTCAAGTATTGATTGTAAATCGACCAAATGTTCACAACTATTCCACGAAATATCTTTATTCCATAAAGAAAAAAATCAAAGCGAATGTCAATTGACACAGCCCAATGGTTTCAGAATTGTATTATCACTTGTCAGATTCGAACGTAAACCGTGACGACGAACTTCCACGTCATCAACCGAAAAACCGTGAACTATTTTGATAGTTCGTATGTTTCACCGACAACCACACTCCAAAAGAATCTTCTCGATCTCCGAAACTTATGTCGGTCCCTCTCCCCGCCTTACACTCTTCTTCCACCCCCGCCCTACACTCCTCTTCCTCCCCCCCCCCCGCCCTACACTCCTCTTCCTTCCCCTCAACTTTGCTCCTCCTCCCCGCCCTACATCCTCAACTGCTCCCATACCGCTCCTCTTCCTCACTCATACCGCCCTACACTCCTCTTCCTCCTCCTCCCCGCCCTACACTCCTCTTCCCCGCCCTACCTCCTCTTCCCTCCTCCACCCCGCCCTACGTTCCTCTTCCTCTTCCTTCCCCACCCCTACACTCCACTTCCTCCTCCGCCCCGCCCTACACTCCACTTCCTCCTCCTCCCCCGCCCTACACTCCTCTTCCTCCCCCTCCCCTAGAGGGGGCCACGACCGTCCAGCACAGGCGCCTCCACCCCACGCTCGGAGCATCGCCCGACCGCGCTGCTGAGTTTCTCCCTCGTCAAGTCTTCCTCGGAGGAAACGGATTTTAATGGGTTTGTTCTCGATTTCTGCCGTTCATTTGCATTACCGTTTACGACGGTGACTCGCCCGGCTGAAAGCGCGCAGGCGGAGGCGCCCAACTGGGCAGCCGAAGATCGTGGAAGCATCGTAAAACGTACAACCATTTCTGAACTCCGTGGCCACTTTTCTCTCTCTCTCTCTCTTTCTCTCTGTTCTCCTTCCCCCGCTCTCTCACTCCTTCTTTCTCCACCTCTCTCATTCTTTCCCCCCTTTTCTCTCTCAATCTTTCTCCCCCTTTTCCTCTCAATCGCATTTTTTCTTTCTCATTTTCTCTTTGCCCTTCTCCTTACCTATCTCGATTTTTTTTATCGTTTACGGTCGTTTGTTTCTGCAGCCGTTTCAAGCAATGCGTAAAGGTGCGGTGCGTTAGCATGGCATGCAGGGGAGCTGAATTTGACATCACGCATTGAAGTGCGTTTCCCGCACATTTTTAATGTATTTTTTTAGCTGGGCAAGTTAGCCTATTAAGGATTTTCGACGAGAAAAGTGAAAACTCTTTGATAAAAAGTTACCGTTTCAATTATTTTGAATAGTAAGTTCCTGTCGTATTGATTTTTGGTAATATAATGTTTTACATATTTTTTAGCAATATCTGTTGCTGCTTGCGTAACCAGAAGTTTCGCATTTCTACCAAGAGCGTATTATACTTGATCTATGTATTTCTGGCTGAATGGGAAAGAGGAAACTTATCCTGCTGAATCGCAAAGCTTTGTCACCACAATTTCTATTCCAGAAATAATCATTTTTTCCGATTGCTAGATATGCCTTTTCTGACAATTAAGTGATGTCAAAGTGAATTTTTCCAGACAATTGCAACAATGAGTGCAAACAATGCATACAAGTACAATAACTTTAGAAAAAAGTTTTGTTTTGTGGGTGTCGTAATAGGACTAAGCAAGTAGCAGGGATTTAACAGTGATGAGGCGTTGCCGTCGCGTTTTGTGGTTTCAAGCGTGTCGAGGGAGCGCAGGCAACCACTTAACCTTTGACGCGTACCAGCCCTCCCCTATTCCATAGAGAAAAAGAGGCGGCGCCCGCCCCTGCCAGCGTGGCTCCGAGCAGGGGACCTGTCCCGTGTTCGTGTCACTCTTCATTAATTCTCCTCATGAATTTTCTCTGCAGTGGCTGGCTCTCGCTCCATCTGCTCCTCTCTTTAACCTAGTGATCATTCATTTCTTCGCATTTTCCATTGTTCGTTTCGATCGTACCATCACCTCCTTCCATGTGCTTTTTACTCGTCGCCCTTCTTCTTTGTATATCTTGGGCACTGTTTAGTTCGGTTTCTCTAGCATTCCTTCAGTTCTACGTTTCAAATGATTTCTAGCCGAGATCGGTCCCCACTGCTGCCTACATTGCATTTTCACTCGTCGATCTCGTACTCTTTTGATTTTGTCATGACGGCCGTATTCACCTGCCACTCCTGCAGAGTGCTCACTGTTGTAGCCCTATCACCCTCTCTTCCCCCGACCATGTATTTGCTTTTCCCTCCTCTCCCGTACGCTCCCCCGCTTGCGTTGGGTACATCGTTCGTTGCGAGCTGGCTGTCGCGCATCACTTCCACGAACAGCGGGCCCCTGCCCCCTCCCCGCCCCCTCCCCGCCCCCTCCCCTCCCCCTCCCCGCCCCTCACCGCCTTTTACCAGAGAGCTTTCAATCGGATGGACGTCGGTCTCGGCATTCCCACCGGCACCGACGCACCGCCATCGTCACTACCGCCGTCTCCTCCCACGCCATCCCGCCCCCGCCGCGACCTCTTTCACTGTCACTCTGAATCCGCCGCCCCCAACGCGGGGAGGCCCGATCATGGCCACGTCGCCCCCCCTGCCTCCCCGACGCCCTGCCGTCCCGCTCCCCGTCACCCCCGTCGCCCCGTCGCCCCCTCCCCTCCCCCTCCCCCGTCACCCTTTTCGCCCCCGTAGCCCTTACAGCCTCTGTCGCTCCTGACGCCCACGCCGAGTCTTCTGTCACTGCCACACCGCCCCCGTCGGGACTTTCGTCACTGCCACACCTCCCCGCCGCCCTTACCGCGAGCTCCGCCCCCCTGTGTATCGCCCCTGCGCCGTCCCCGCCATCGTCGCTGCATCCGTACCAACCCCGTTGCTGCCTCCTCTTCCTTTCAGCTCCGATGCAAACGATGCGCGTCAGGCGCTCTCGGCGGCGGCGGCGGCGCCCTTTCAGCTGCCAGCGCCGCGTTGCGCTGCGCTCGCCGCTCCTCATTAATTTCGCTCCTCCGGCGCTCGGCGTATCTGCGCGCTCGCTGGGCCCCGCCGCTTGCTTGCAACGGGCCTCTGCTGCCTCTAGGTACCACACGCGTGTCAAACCTTGACATGTGGAACAGTTCCTAGACATTTCAGGAATAAACCTGTCACCAAATAATCTTGTTTAGAACTGCGGCTGATTTATGGGGAAATAGAAGCAGAGTGTGAAAAATCACGTGTGCTGAAATGGCAGTGTAACTGGGAGCATTTCTCCCAGTTGTTGACGTACCCATCCAGTGGCATCCCGAATAGCCACAGGGCCTAATAAAATACTAAACATAGACGTCTATGGATGGCACACCTCAGTTCACTTTGGTGAAGTTCAAAAACGAAATTTTTAATTTCCTTTTCAGCTTTTTTTCAACGAATGAATAAATGGCCGTTTTAATATTTATTTTATTTGCCTATCACAGTAGGCACAATAATTTAGAATGACTGATTAAGTGGAGTGAATTTTCCTTTCAATTGATTTCTTTCCCTTCCGACAGAATTCTTGAATGCTTGCATGAAGGCTTTTTTATTGGAGGCGTAAATGTAAACTATGCATATATATCTAGTCGCTGAACCCTTGATCTCTCTTAACTCTTCGCTTTCATTTCCAGTTACTATAAGGAGATTGGGAAGCTGTAATTTCCCGTACTTAAGTTCTTTGTAGCTTTCTCTGCTGGAAATGAGCACTGCTGATACTCCACGCGCGTTGCCCATAAAATCACGTAATGTTCCGCTAGTCTCGTCTCGCAGCTGGATTCTCATTGACAGTAACGACTGTAGTGTTCGCTCGAGTGTAAACCGTTCGAGCGGAACATAGCTTCTAGTCCTCTCCTGCATCTCTACCTATCCATCCACGGAGGCGTAGCTGATGGCACCCGGGGCGCTCTTGCAGCCAGAAGCGAGCAAAAAGAATATTTAAATGAAAATGCCAGCGAGATTCTTAGTAGGAGGCAGGATATTTGTTCGGTGAGGAAATGTGAGACTGTGGTGATGGTTGAAGTGGTTGTAAGGGGCCGGTGAAGGCGTATAGTGAATTTACCCGTCATTTGTTGATGAAAATTATTTCTTCTAGAGCCTTTTTCTGACCAGTCGGGTATGGGAACTTGCTTGCCCATAGTTATGACACTTATTTACTAGATACAGATAACATTTTTTTTATTTATTACACCTTATTACAGATGTGATAATGTGATGGTGTGGTTGGGTAGAAGACCTCAAAGCACTTCACTCAAAATTGGTAAAGTGTGGACCTCTGGTATCCACCCCCAGAAGGTCTCTCCTAATCCGACCGTGCGTTACAGGTTGGGGGGGGGGGAAGTGTTTGTTTTTTATAAGGCGGCTGCCCCTTTGCCCTCCGCTGCTGCGGCAGTTACCCCCCCCCCCCCGCCGTCCGGGGAAGCGAGCGATCAGCGCCGCGCGGCCCATCGCAGCCCGCGCCATCCCCGCGGGGCCTCCCTCGCTCGGGCTCTGAGCGCGCGCCGCGCAGTGGGCCCACACGGACGAAAAGACGGCGATGCATTATCGATACTAGCAACGTGCTATTTGGGTAACATCCCGGTTGTCAAAAGTGATGGAGGTAGCTGAAATCACGAACATCGAATACTACGAGAAAGCTAATAGTTTATGGGCTGCAAGAGATAGGATTTTGTATCGACTCGGTTAACTCGGAAAGTTTTCAGAGATATCATTGTATGTCAAGTAATATTGCATGGAAAAAAAGTAAAAACGAACATATCTTGTGTTCAAAGATTTTAATTCTGTTTTTTTTAACGGATGTACTAAATGCACTATTTTGAATAGTGCAATATTGATTCGAATTCATTAATTCGAAATATATGTGACGGCATAAATTACCTCACAATTATTTCATTGTTAAATTTGAATAATTTCTCATACTTTACTATTTTTTTTAGTTTTGACATTTTATTCGAATTTGGGGGACACTGAAAACCTCCGAAAAGATGTTGAAGTCGTCTTCGGTCAAATTGATTGAATGACCGTGGCTTTCTGTTCATCCTGAACCACTGCGCGCTCGAGGCGCAGACGCCGACGCTGGCCGAGTGGAGGCGGCGGCTCTCGGGAGAAAGATGAGAAGGGAAGGCAATTTGCGCGAAATGATGTCCCGGAGAAAAGATACGCGTCGCTTCCAATCCGTCTTGCCGCTGATGAGAAGGGCGGAAATGGTGCAGTTTCTTTTTCGCTGCGGCGCGGCGCGGCCGGCGGCGAGAGAGATGCCGCCCCGCCCCCGCCGCCCCCCGCTGCCGCCCGCCGCCCGCCCCCGCCACACACACCCGCCCCCGCCGCCCGCGCCCTCACCGCCCAGCCCCCTCAAACGCCGCCGGCCGCCTTCGCTGCCCCCGCTGCCCCCCGCCGTCCCCGCCGCCCCCCGCCGTCCCCGCCGTCCCCGCCGTCCCCGCCGCCCCCGCCGTCCCCGCCGTCCCCGCCGTCCCCGCCGTCCCCGCCGCACCTACCGCTCACGCCGCCCCGTCGCCCTCGCTCTCGCCGCCGTCGAAGTAGACCTGCCGTAAATTCATCAGCTCTGCGGCGGCAGCGGCGGGCCAAGGCGCAAAGAAGCCTGAAGAGGCGGGAGGGCGGGATGCGAAGTGCCGCAGACTTCGCAAAGTGGATAGCGATGCGAGAAAAGACTTTTTGGAGTACTGGCAAAGAGCCACTGGAAATTATCTGCTTTCTGTTGCATTTTTTTTTCTTTGGTAGTCGTTTTGGTGCTGTGTATTTAGCGAGAAGAATATTGTTAGGTATTATTCTTGTCTTCGGTAAGCTTGATTTCAAACTGTTTTGCCGGTGTGAAGTATGTAGTTTTGCTTAATATTCATAGTAATCGATTCCAAATAATATGTTGCGTAAAGAATTATAGAAATGTTTTATTTTTTAGTTAAAAATCTCCTTTTTGATTATTGCGTTCATGCCAAAAGCATAGCAGCTGAAATGCGGAAGTGTTGGTTGACACAGCTATAAAAGGGCTGGGTGTACAGAAGCAGTTTTGCTTGTCTGTAGTAAAAATAACGAGAGCTATCGTGAATTGTGCCACCAGGAAAAACGATTGTATTAACGCTGCGCTTTTTAATGCAGTCTGTTAGGAACCTTAAAGCAAATCAATTTTGCTTGCATTGTAATTGTGATTCTTGCCATACTTCATTTCAAGACTTTCAGTGGAATGAGCCAAAAACTGATGTGCATTATAATCGTCGAACCTTGTTCGTTCTCCGAAATATATATCTCTCATATTATATTTATATATATGAATTATGCAGTATTTAATGAATGTTATATGAAACTTCAGTGTATCATACTTATTGCTGAGAATCCTTCTGAGCTGACTCACTTGATTCATTATTTCTGTCTTTTTATGTCGCTCTGATACTTGCATGATCACTAATATTAATTTGTCAATCCAGCTGTATTTATGTATGTGTTTTCTGTTTCAGGTAAGTACGATGAGATACTAAGGCGAATAGTGTGTACCTCAAGCGAATGTGAGTAGAAACTTTTTGTTAAAGAGCACGATGAACTTCGTTACTTCATTGCAACTCGATTGAAGTTGTTTATTGAGATCCCAAAAACCCCATCTGAGAAAGGGTTATACCCTCGTTAGTATTATTAAAAAAGTCAAGCATCGATTTAGAACTTATGAACCAACCCTCGTATTACTGTTAAATAGATTCAGATGCGATTGGCAAAGAAAGATATGTCTGTTGACTATTTTGGCTCTTGGCCCAACCGATAAAATATCATTCAAGCCGACTTACATTCTGAATTTGCCTCATGTTTCATATTGGAGTGATCTGCCTAATATCAAATGCGAAGCCAGTCTGGCTTTCGTAAGTGTTTTTCATTCTTATTGTTTCCGGCTGGACAGGATATCCACTGAGACAGAACTGCCTCAAGAATTTTCCTTAGTCGCTCAGAATTTATAATTCAATATTTACAGAGTTACAACCTACATAGTTCAGGGGAAAAACTGTAGCTCTCGATAACGGGTCTCAAAAACTTTACTTCTTGCAATATTCTATTTTGATTATTACGTATGCTTAGCATACGACTGTTCCATGTGAATAACGTGGAACACATTTTTGTGTGCGATGAAACTGTGGGATGAATTTCATCCTTCGTATAGTATTGTTCTTTCTATTACTATTGCCTTAATGTTTATGAATCGAGAATCTCTTTACGAAAACATCGCTTCTTCCGACGTCTGTTCTCGTGACGATAACTTTTCCAAAGGCACTCAATTTCCACGGAAAGAACGAAGAAAAAATTTCGCCTTTGTGTAACGAAAAAGTGGGACAATTGTATTATTGAAAAATATTTGAGGACAATTAAGAGACCTGTAATATAAATATTGAAAAAATGTCTCTTCAGACCAGTCATGAATGATAATATATTTTAGGCCCTTGACACTGTTAGCAGTAGTAGTAGTAATGAAAATCATTGAATAGCAATATCGGGTTTCCGATACCCAGGAGTGGATTAAAGCATGAGCAGGCTGAGGTAGTGATTAGGACCCGTGTTCGATAGAGGTACACAATATTTATGAAACGAATTTTAATTTTAGTTGAAGAATGTGAAAAAAGTAGATTTTAAGCAGCAAGGTTTTGGTTTATTTTATTATGTTCAAAACGAACGCATCTTGCCCGGTTTTGAAAATTACACACACTGCCCAGGAACAAACAAAATACTGTCGTATAACACTGTAATAAATCAAATAATTTTTCAGAATTCTGCAGTAACAAATATATAGTACAACATGTATACAGAATAACGGTTATATACATATCATGAAAACAAAAAAAATCGCTGTCCTATTACGCAAGACGTGAATAGCAAGTATGACAGACAGCCTCTTCCTTATCGATACGCTCTCCTGCGAGTCAGCTGTGTTGAAAACCGTACCACACTGAGAATGAGAATTCTGTCGTTACTCGCAATAAGAGAATAGACGAAATAACAAATCAAATATTTGAAATCGATTGTTTTGGGATTTTTTTCGGGATTCTTGGGTATCTAACGAAACCAACAGGGCCGGAGGTTACATATTTTTCTATCAATTTCTGCGCTCATCGGAAGCTAGAAATATGTTCAATACTCTTTCGAGGTCCAGTGCTTAGGGCCCCCCCATGATACCAACCGGCCCTACCGCCGCCTCCCGTGAGAGAGGTAGTGCTCGCGCGCTGAGCCTCGCGACCTTCCACGCGGGAGAATGCCGAGGTATGTGACAGGCAGTCGCTAGCCTTCGGTTATTCTCGAATGCCGTAGGTTACTTCCCTTTTTAGGATATGATAGCACTGCGTTGTATGGTAGAACGCTTTATCGATGAATCGACGGACGGCCCGGCGACTATGAGGAAGTACTTCGTGCGTTTTGCAGAAAATATTTCTAGCGTCTAAATTCATTGGTTCGAGACGATGTTTACAGGAGTATCTCAGGTAGAAGGCTTTTTTGATCTTCAAAATTTCATCTTGCTCACTTTCAAACAGCGAATTCGTAATTAGAATTTTTAACAAAATATTAATTTTGTTAGTTTACTTCTTTTGCATTGATAAAATACTCAAATATGATATAATTCATGAACGGCGCCGCTTCCTTCTCTGAAACGAGGGGGAAACAGCCTTTCTAAATATTCACATTCTCCAATTTCGTGGAATCGAAAATGAAATAATTTACATTTCGTTCCTTATATCAATAACTGTTTGTAGGTATCAATTTAATTTATTTTCCGAATTGAAACCGACTGTTTTCATGCCAAGATGAAGCATCTTGTATTAGCCGTTAGTCATGGGCGTTGCGGTGTTCACGCGTGTCGGTGGGTGGCCGATGCGCAGAATGGCGCAGTGGATTGGCAGAGTGCTGGTGAATGGGTGTGGAGTGGAGGGGCGGGGCGGGTGGCGGCGCTGTGCGCGGTTCCGCGCGAGGAATGCCGCGCAGTTTGCGCCACGTGGCTGCGGCGGCGCTCTTTCAGACGCGAACGCCATCGCCCAAGGCCCGCACGCGCTCGCGCCGCAATCCGACGTCGCTGACATCATCGTCAGCACCACTGCCACCGCCACTGCCACTGCCAATAACACCGCCTCGCTATCGCCGGGAGCGGTAGCTCAGTGCATCAACTGATGTCACTGCAGCGCCTCTGACCGGGGGGTCCTAGGTGCCAGGACTTTCGACACTAGCTTTTCAGTTAGGTCGAATTCAGTCGCTGTCTGGAGGAGAATTCTTGCGGCCGCCTGCTCTGAACGGTAGTTTTCCGTGGGGTCTCCGATCAACAACAGGCGAATGCCGGGGCAGTACCTTACCAACGGGCCACGGACCGCGCGCGATCTTTCCTTCCTCTTCCTTGTCCTATCCTCTCCCCTTACACACACACTTACACTAACATGCACTACACTTCCACATATTCCGGGAGACCGGTCGGGAGCTTAGAGCTTGTCCCGGCTGGGGCGGTGCCCCGCTGGTGGGAGAGTCCTGGTTAGGGGGAAACCTTACTAGCCGACGGTAGGTCGGCGCCGGATGTCGCCATCCAGCGGGGGAAAATCACCGCCATCTCCCGAGAAAAAACACGCACTACACTAACGGGACTAATGAGCAAAGCAGTTGACGCTCCCGGAAACACGAAAAAATCAATCAAATCAAAAAACCGCCTCGCTATCATGCCACCGCTGCCATCATGGTTGGGTGCCGTCGCCGCCCCTCTCAAGGGTCGTTCACTTGTACAAGTTTTCGTTGGCGTGAGAGCTTCAGCCTATTCTTCTAGCAATAAGTGAAACAATGGGCACTTGTGCTTTCACAAGCTGCGTTGACGTGGGTCTAACGGAAACTGGACGTTCTTTGGATCGCGTTGCAGTACACGATGGTGCGGTGTTCTCAGACTGCATTAATGTAAAAGGTCAGTGGTTGGAGTTTGCGGGTTTTCGCGGTTGGGTCTTCCGTGTATATTCACCGTTCTGATTTGATCCTTCGAATGGCGACCGCCACCGCCGTTCCTGTTTACTTCGCGGAAGCAAGGAGATTTCTCCGGCGCGGGCTGGTTAGGTCACAGCCGCGTGTGGGTAACTCGATGATGCGGTCGACCTTCGCGGATCGATCACGGGACAGTAAACGTAGATTTTGAAAACGCATTTCTTCTCAGAGTTGTTTTCTTCGTTCCTTTCAGTGTTACGTAAACTGTGTGCCACGTTTCCTCCCACTGTGTGCAAAAATCGGCGAAGACGTTATGCTGCCTGTGTGTCAGTAGGGCGCATGGTTCTCAATTTGCTTCAGCGGCACAGGTCTTAATATTCCTGTTCGACATTAGGGAAAATATATTGAAAGTAATGCAGAGTCGCATACGTCTGTCATGTTATTCTTAAATAGATCATTATCTTCGAAACTCTCGACACGTCAAGTAAGGGATATTTAGCGTTCCATGTTCGGCGGATTCAGGTTAGCTGCTTTGTGGTTTTAAAATTTCATCCGTTTCTGTTGTGACTTGTTTGTTTTGGCGTCATGTTGCTGTGGCGCCATACGTGTTTCGAAACCTGTGGATAGATGGCGTCCTTGCTTGATGCAACACTGTCTGCACGTTCCAAATAGCAGATGGTGCGGAATTCTTGGTCAGCGTGTACTCTCAGGCACTTCGTTGATTGCTGTGGCGGAGCTTTGTTTTCAGTTGTGGCACGAGAGTAAACAATGCCTCTTGACTCTTGCTTAGCCAATTAAATCACTTTATTAAATTTTAAATCGGTTCCCAGCATATCACGGCAGGCAGTTCAACCAAACTGTGGGAATGCACTTTTTTTTCAATCAAAATCTTAAAACTCGCGAAAACTATTTTTGCTAATTGTTGTTAAATCCGTTTTTGCTGGATGACGATTGCATAATTAAGGGACGCTATTGGAATTCGTAAAACTTCGATACGAGGTGGAATTAAAGGTGGACGAAACGAGAGCAGGTTTTGGTGTGCTCCTGTTTCCTCTTCCTATCATTTCATCACCACCATCACTATCACTATCACCTAATTCAAGTACTCATTTTATCATTCACATCTTAGTGCTCTCAACAGTTAAAGGTTTGCTTAACTCCAATGAATTAATAATTGATTAATTAATTGAATGAAAATATTACAACTGCATTTTCAGCTAGAATCAGTTTCGAGCATAGCGTACGTCTACCAGTATACCCAGTAACTCGTCAGTAGTTAGCAATTTTTATAGAAAAAAATAATATTTTATTCCAAATATGTTAATGCACTACATTACCATACATTCCGGGAGGCTGGTCGGGAGCTTAGAGCTTGTCTCAGCTGGGGCGGTGCCCCGCTAGTGGGAGAGTCCTGATTGGGGGGAAACCCCACTAGCTGACAGTAGGTCGGCGTCGGATCTCGTCCTCCAGCGGGGGAAGATCACCGCCATCTCCAGAGAAAAAACATTCACTACACTAACAGGACTAATGACCGAAGCAGTTGACGCGCCCGGAAACACGAAAAAATCAATCAATCAATCCAAATATGTTAACTACATTCTGTGTTATCCCTCTGCTCTATTCACGCGTGCGGTGAAAGGAAAACTCCGAGAGAAGTGAGTTGCATTTATCATTTAATGTACATGTAACTCGTGAGCGTTTACGAGAGATCCTGTCTTCGCACAACGTAACGGTGTCTGATGTGCCGTTCTTTCTATAAATCCCACTTGCTGCCTTCTAGTAACCTGGCAAGTAATGCACAATAGCGAACAACACACTTTTACACTTCACCAGACTAGATGCTTTTAATTAGTTTGCGAACGTCCTTCTCAACGGGGCTCATGGCCTCAGACATGTGCTTATCACTGTTATAAAGACTCATTTTATAAGGCAGGAGGTGTAAAAATGACCTCATGTCATCCGCCACGTTACGTAAACCCAAGTATAAAGAAACATTGTTGCTTCTGTAAGAAATGAAGTGCATCATCGAAAATAAACTGAATTGGCACAAGTCACACTTGCTAGAAAATTTGTTTTTATCGTTCATGAAGCATCTCGTCTCAGGGTTTGTTAATATGTGGCATAATATATTAAAGCAAAGAGGATATCAAAATCCTCTTGCATTTTTGGGTTTTCACGAGTGAATTGATAACCCGAATGCACAAAGAGCACAACGTATACGTGTTATGTGCGTATCAAAACATTGTCGGGACCTTTTGTGTGAAGAAATAGCTGAGAACGCACTTCTAGAAAGAAATAAGCTTCTGTAGCTTTCGAAGAAATATGTCTCCTATCTGTTGTGCTAATCTAATAATTTAATAAAAGAGTACAGTTCTGTTACTTGTCTTGTAATCGTCATACGACTGGAGATGAGCTAAGTTAGTCAAAAGGTGTCAGTATCTGGAGGCGTGAAGGTATCAGCCCTGTATTTGACTGAAAAGATACGCTTTAAACGCGACCTGCGTTTACTCGCAAAGTAGAAGGATACACTGCACATTTTGCACACACAAAGATATGTTACATACAACGCTTCTCGAAAGCTGTATGCAGTATTACGCCTCCGACTTTCAGTAAATGAAAGTTACTGAAAGTAAGTGAACTGTCGTTATTAATGATAAGAATGTTAATGATATGTGGTATCACGTATTGGTTTCGCAACTTTTCGGTTTAGCTGGTTTAGGAAAATCAAATTGAAGAGATTATTTCGACGAACGTTAATTTTAAAGAGACATTAAAACTAGGATAAACTCGCTACCCTGACGTTCGCTCGGGAATTTGAAGAATTTATAGCGCATTTCGAAGAAATATTGCATTTTGTAGAAATATTGCAACGACACCTCTGTGAACATGACTATATTACGGACTACACCGGTGCATTCACGTTTTCATGAGGATATCTTTTCAATTTTTTTTGTCACACAATGTGAACCCGATATTAGAGCTATTACATCAGCAGATGTTTGTAGGTAGCTTTCATCCCAGATCTAAGACAAGCAAAAATTAATGATGTGGTTGGAGCTCTACGAATATGTACATCGTGATTTATGTGTGTGGATCATTTCATGAGGATTCTGAGGAACACTGGCTTGATGCACATCCAACATAGTAGCTGCATTCCTTGTATGTTTAAGCCATCATTTCATGGTCTTATTGAGGACTATGATGTCAAAGAGAATCGCATGATGATGATGATGATGATGATATGCGAAGATAACTCCGATTGTCGAACATATCGTGGAATGATACACGCCGAAAAGTCTTTAACGGGCCACGGAAGCTTAGCAGCGACTTCACTGAGATACAAACAGACATGTCGGTCTGGACGGCAGGGACGTGCCGAACCGCTTGCTGTGTGTTTATGCACAGAGCTACACATATTCTTGATCTTGCTGCGCCGCGTCTAATTGTCGCCTTGGTATCAGACGGGTTGTACGTGGAGTTCGCCCAGATCACGCCCCAATCCGAAGTGCACCTGCTCTGGAATGGGAGTATTCTCAGAGGGGCGGCCTTGGCTGTTGGCGCCCGCGGAAAGCCTCTTGCCTTGACGCGCGCGTCCCGACGCGACGTCTGGCGCGCGAGTAGCGGCGGCGGCGTCTGGTGCGCGTACGTCAAGGCGGCCGCCGATGCAGAACCTCCTCCCGAGAGCACACGGCCCGCACGTGGACATTGGTCTGGAGAATCCACATTTAGGCCTTGCGGAACCCCTAGAATTGGGTTACTTTGTCTGGTGCATTCTACATTCTTTTTCTAGCACGTTAAGTGTGCTGTTGTGTACTTTAATCGTTATTGCGCATGTGTTTGAAGTTCAAAGAAGTTGAATATTAAACCAAGTGTTTTCAGATATTTTGAGAAATGTCAAATAAAAAAAAAGGTCAGTATAAAAAGTTATCGAAAGCATCTACTAGTGTGCAGATTGTTGTGAATATTTTTAATTTTGTTAAAAGTATTTACAAACTATATTAATCAATAAATGTAGAAACCATTAATATTTCTGGCACATTTGTTCACTGTGCTTTTTTATTTGATGTGAACTTATTATCACAATCTCATGCGTAAGTTCTCATAAATGAAAAAAAAAGACAATAGCGTTCGCACGAAGTGCCCACGTATCTGCCAATCTCCTACGGCGAGGCAACCTCCTTGTCCGCCCCCTCGCCTCTGCGTCACGCCCGACCGGCTGAGCGGCGGCGTCGCGCGCCGTAGTACAGCGTCCGCCTGCCCGTTCAGGGTCGATCCACTTTTGTTCCTGCGCTCCATTGTCCGGAACGCCCGTGTGATGCGCGGCCACCGCATGTGCCAGATGAATGCGGTCGCTCGATGTATTCCCGGCGACGAGAGGTGACCTTTGGGCGGGGGCGGGTGCCACTGTATGTTAATTCCGGACGATCTTCCTCGGGCGGCGCCCGCGCCTGTGTGCTGCACGTGACTTCGTCTCGGCGGCGCCGAAGTCGCTGATCGAAGGCGGCAAGCAGAGCCCGTCGGCACGACAAAGCGCTGAAGAGTTTACATGCTATCGGACTATCGGGCAGCTGGAAAAAGGGGCCTGTCAGATGATAATAGGGGCATCTTGAACTCGCAGAGACGTACGTCAATATTAGTCGGTAAGCTGCTGAAACGTGGGAAAATGTAACTGTTGAACACAAATTGTACGGTTAAAATTGGCTTCAAACTGAAACACTCACCACTCAAGCCTGTGTTTTCGTTACATCTGTTTTAAAATTGGTTCTGTATTTTTCTAATGAAAAAAATAATACAATCTCACGCTCAGTAAGAGCTGAAGAGAATTATTTTTTGGACTCAGCTTAGCGAAATTGACATTTGAATTTTTTGATAGGGATTTGTTGAATTTAATATCAGCTTGCGGGTTCTCGATTAGATGCCAACCATTTTCTTGCCAACTACGTTGTGTTCGAGAAAAAAACCCTGAAGTCGTGACTGGCCGTGTTAGTCCGTTGTTATTTTAGCAGGGATTGTCATTTGCTTCTGCGCGTCGCCTGGCCGATTGGGGTTTGGCGGGGGAGGGGGAGGGGGGGAGAAAGAGTCGTCCGCCGGGCGCCGCCCGCGATTCTTCTGTTGATCCCGGCGCCACCCGCCGCTTGCGTAACCCAAGGTCGCGTAAACACAAACACTCCCGCCCCCCGCCCCCACGGCGGCACTTGCGCGTACCCACGTCGTCCCTCCCCCGGCCCTTCCAGATCAAATATTTTCCTCCAATCCGCTCGCATCCCGCATCGACGGGGGTCGTGCGCCACGTTCCGCGCGGTCGCCGCGAACCTGCTCTCGCTCGCTCTTTGCTCCACGCCGGGGAATCCCCTGGCGAGCGACCGCCTGGGTTCCGGTTGTCCGGAAATAGGCGGGCAAACACTCGTCGCTGTCGGCTTCTGCGACGCAGAAGTGCGGACATGACACGAGATTGTGTTGGGTGGTTATTATTAGAGACCGGATTTTTATGGAATTACGTATTTTTTCGTCTTTCTCCTTACCGCTCTCAAACTTTTAATCTTGCGAATTGTCGCCATCGTAACGCAATATCCAATTTTTTCGTCACAGATTTTTACACATTTGGTACTATATTACATCTTTCATATGTTTCGCTATTTTCTCAAGATATTTTTTTTTATTCTATCAATTTCCATCAATTTTCTTACATACTTTTATGAAAAGAAGTATTTTCAAAAAATTCAGCAATTTTTCCTTCGTTATTGGATGCTACTGCGTACTCGACTCGAGGTACATACGCTACGTGAACACGCAATCGGATATCCTCAGTTTGGCGTTCCTGTGTCAATTACCTCAGGGTGGGAAGTGCGCGTCAGCGACGGATCATTTTCAACTTCAGGTGTGCAAATTATCATTGACGTCGTGTATGGTGACCTTTCACCTTAATTTCCGAGAAACTTTGACGATCGCCGTCGTGAAACTCTTCGATGAGAATATTCCATGCTGCAGTATTTGTTTGTTGGTCGTAGATATCGCCAGTTTGTACGATGGCTTCTATTGCGTCTAGTGTGGCTGCTAAACTACATTCCTGGATAACAATTTGTGAAGGTTTTACTACCGATGGGAAAGTTGTATGGTGCAAGTGTGCATCACTTGCGCCTTTCCAAATGAATTTTTAAAACATTTGGAATGTTTTTAAAATTTGTGTAGGAATTTTTTTTATAAAAGTAAGTTTGTATTATGGAAATGTTTTTATAATTAGAGTATTTTAATAGTACATATTATATCCGATTTTACATATTTATCACATATTCTTACTGTTTGCATTACATGTTTATGTACGTATTTTGATGTTTCATACTACATATTTTTCCGGTCTCTAGTTGCCATGATTACTGTAATGATCGAGAAGTTCGCAGTACTGTATCAAAGGGAGTAATTACAGCTGTATGTACAAAAATTAAGTTTCTCGTGGAAATTGACTCTGGAAGTTATAATAAGATACTTTCGTTTATTCGAATTATTGCAAGCCAGGCGTTCCCATAAGGTTCTAACAAGGTCTCCAAAATTAGGTCCTTCCTAATGGGCGTAGATAATTGGCAATACATTGCACGTGCGAAAGGTGCTTTACAACTCAGCGTTCGCGAAGCACATGCTGGTTATTACGGTTTATCGCTAGTGCGGTAATACATACGTACTTGCCTATAGCTCTTTTGTGACTAATGGGCGAGCGACAAAAAGCAATACTGCAACTGACGGCACCTACTGATAACTTTCCGTGCTGTTATGTAATAATCTCACGTGTCAGAATAGCTAGGCGTTGTGTGCTTTGGGATTCCCCTATATTATTGTTTCCCCGATTATTATGAACATGTGTACAACATGCGGAGTGAAATTCGTTCATTATTATGTACTTACATATGAATACAATTTTTTATGTAGTGGCAGTATTTATCGAAAGGCAACAACGATATCGTTGCTATCTGTGCTTCTGTGTAATGTACGAATCTTATACTGTTTTCTATTAAATTTTCACGAATTAATATGTCTTTCTTGGATAATAATTTTGTATTTCTTATAATTAGTATAATTTAGAATTTGTTTTTGGAAGAAAACGTAACAAAGTTTGTTATATATATATATATATATATATATATATATATATATATATATATATATATATATATATATAAAGATTTAATTATAAGAAATTAAGAGAATTATAATAAATACAATAATATTATCAAATATATATAAACACTTCTATTTGTTCTCTGATAGTTGCTGAGTATTGCCTGCAAATGAGTGTCACGAAGAAGCCCGAAGCTGTCATTATTTTGCGAGACCCGAGTCTCTCTTGTCGATGTGCGAAGAGTACAGCCACAGTGCTGCGGCGGCTCTGACGTCAGCAGATCACGTGCGGGGCGGTTCGAGAATTGCGCCCCCCTGCCCCTCCAACACCCCGTCTCGCGCGCCCAAATTTTCCCGCAGTGCCCCCCTTCCTTGCCAGCGCCGAGGCCTTGGGCGCTCGCGTGCCGCCACCGCAAACTTGAACCTGAGGCGGAGGCCATATGCGCCGCGGCCTCCAGTGCGGTGGCGAGGGCACTTGCAAATGGCGCCAGCAACAGCTGGGAGGGGACGAGTAGAGAATGTCGGTGTCGGAGGGAATGTAGGTGAGACTGATGACTAGGGACCGGAGAAATTTTGACTTTTCATACTACATATGGTACATAAATATGTAAAGAAAACAGTAAGAATATGTAATAAATATGTAAAATCTGATATAATATGTAATATTAAAATACACTAATTATAAAACACATTTACGTAATACGAAATTACATTTATCAAGCATCTCCTAAACAAATTTTTAAAATAATACAAGGTTTTAAAAATTATTTGGAGAGCACGAGGAGCATTTGGAGAGCACACCGCTCCATACAACTTTCCTGTCTGGGGTACAAGCTTGAGTTACTGCTACCTAGGACCGTAGTTTTACATTCAGATTAGACGCAATAGAAGACATCGTACGAACTATAAACTATAGCGATGTCTACCACCAGCAAACAATCACTGCAGCGTGTAGCAATCATGGAAGTGTTACGCGTCGGCGATCGCCAATGTTTCTCCGAAATAAAGGTCAAAGGTCACAAACCACGGCGTCAGTGATACGTTTCACACCTAAAGCTGAAAATGATCTATCCCTCACTCGCACTTCCCGCCACTGACATAATTGAGGCAGGCGCATTGAACTGTGAGAACATCTCGCGTCTTCACATGAGGGTATCTGGAGAAGACAGCACGCAGTAACAATGTAGGAAAAAATTGTGATTTTTTTAAATGCTTCTTTTCTTAAAAAATATTGAAGAAAATTCGTAGAATAAAAAATATTTTGTAAATATATCAAAATATGTAATATAGTACCAAATATGTAAAAATATGTAATATAACACCAAATAATATGTAAAATATGTAATATAATACCAAATATGTAAAGTATGTAAAATAGTCCCAAATATGTACAAATATGTAACGAAAAATTGAATATTGCGTTAGGACGTGGACGATTTGCCAATATTACTAATTTGACAACAGTAGGTAGAAAGACAAAAAATATGTAATTACATAAAAATCCAGTCTCTACTGATGACTGCGAAGTGCGGGGCCATTGCATAGCGACCGTCAGTCGGAATCCGGAGTTATTTCTTGTGTTTTGGATAGTCTTGTTCCGATTCTTCGTAATTCCTCTATCGCGTACATCGTCACTAATATGTTTCGATAAATGATGTCGTCTTTGATTATAATTCAACAGCCCATTGAGCACCCATTATATAGGAATATGTTTTCTAAAGGAATTCTGAAGAGTGATTTTTTAATCGTTTAATTTCTGAGGCTCGAGCGAGAGGCAAGCTGATTGCAGGGCGAACAGAGCCTCCGGGGCCGCCGGCTGGCGGTGGGTGGAGGCGACGGCGACGGCGGTGGCGTTTGTGGCTGTGGCGCCGCGGAAACTTGAAGTATCACGCTCAAGGTCGCGACACGACGCCGGTAACCCGAACGACGCCTTTTGGTGTTCTTTGTGAGCTTTCATAACGCTGTGTTGTTGTCTGCGTCTATATTTGATCGCGACGTAGTTTTTTGCAGAGATGTGTTCCCTGCTGCAGATTGCTGCGGTAATGTTCTGGTTGTAAAAATAAACCCGGCGCAGTTCAGTCGGCACGTGCCCGACGTTGCGTTATGTAAAGACTGAAAATGTGGTACAGTGATGACAACATTGTGTTGTCTGTGGGATTGGCGGAGAATTGAGGAAGCTATCGAAATTAGTCTCTAAAATGTTTCATTACTTTTGATTTGCGTTTTATCTTTGAAAATATTGCAACGTAAGGGTTTTTCGACAGAAAAATTTACATTCACCCACTCATTATGACTTAAAAAAATCAACACGTTTAGGCTGTTGATCAGTCATGTTTCGCCTGTTTCGTTTTTCATTATTATTTTATTTTATTTTGTTTGTGACAAAATGCTTGCCAAAGAAGTAGTGAAAAGAAAAGACACGAAAAATATATCAGCTTAGTTGCAGAGTACTGTAACAGGCCGAAATTGTAAAGTGGAGAAGTTCTGAGTTGCTTGGGAGTTATTTCTAGGGACCAAGGAATTGTTTCCCAGCAGCGCCAAGCGCTATTTGTTTTCCTGGAAGGGGGAGGAAACATTGAAGGGGCTCAAAATAGATGACTTTCGTCGCCTACCCAAAACTTGTGCAGAAAACGTCAACGCCGGATGGTGACATTCATTTCGGGGAGCATTGATATAATGGTGCAACACTCTTGACAATTACCGTTTTCTGGTGATTCTCAAAACTTTGCTAATATTATTATACGACAATTGAATACCAACTAGATCAAGAGTACGGTAAAAACAACACCTACCTAAACCTGCGACGTCTGTTGTGCTGTGTAGAATACTAAACGGCAAACTAATTCATACTGCTCGTACAATAACAGGTAACAAACGGAATATTGTTTTTTAGAAAATCGTATCTACGTGTAGTTGTTTCTGTGACAGGCTATTAGAACATCCTAAACAAGAAGGCAGACAAACGCTTTAAATACAAGATATTTTCAGAGTTCTGGCTCATTTAATTATGCATCTACCCATTAGACTCAGTAAATTATATTCTCCGGGGAGCCTGAGATGAATTTAAAAAACACAAGAACGTAGATCAAGAAAGCACACACTCCTCCACCCCCATCCATATTTTCACTGCCTGACTCTCTCCGTTTCTCCTTTTCTCTCCCCTCTACCCCTCACCCACACACTCTCGCTTAGATAAAAAGTACCCGTACAGGTAATAACATACGTAATTTAACGTATATTATCCATTCCTTGTATCTCGCAGGGAGACACATTTTGACACTATTAACCATTATCAGTTATGGATCCAAGCAACGCAAGAGCGGAAAGTGCCGGCGTGAGGAGTCTTCTCTTCAAAGCCCAGCGTCAGCATCCGAGTTGCAGGTGCGGCGCCACACCGACCGTTGAACCCCACGTAACCAGGAGGGTCGTGCGCGGCGGCGTGCGTTCTCGTCACGTCACCCTGGGCGAGCTAGTCACGTCGCCCCCGTACCGTCCCGACGTCGACCACCCGTCCCGACCCGTCCGACCCGTGATCCCGTCCGGCCGAGTCCCGTCCCGACCCGTCCGACCCGTCGTCCCGACCGTGTCGACCGTCCCGACCCGTCCCGACCCGTCCCGACCCGTCCCGACCGTCGTCCCGACCCGTCCCGACCCGTCCCGACCCGTCCCGACCCGTCCGACCGTCCCGACCGACCGTCCCGACCCGTCCCGACCGTCCCGACCCGTCCGACCCGTCTCCCGACCGTCGACCGTCCCGACCCGTCCCGACCCGTCCCGACCCGTCCCGACCTGACCCGTCCTCCCGTCCCGACCCGTCCGACCCGTCCCGACCCGTCCCACCCTGCCTGGTCTTTCCTTCCTCGTCCTGTCTCGCCCCACCTCTCGTGTTCTCGAAATATAAAAGGGGTTGTTCGTTGTTTGGCTACATGGTTTTTCACTTCAAGGAGCGATGGAATTGTCGTTTAATTTTATTATCACGGTAAATTATTATTCCAACGTACGTATGACCATTATTATCTTGTGATATGAGATATCCGGGAGAACCCGCATCCTTTGCAATGATGTTGACTTTTGACCATCGTATGGCATTCATCGGAGCTTACTATAGACAACCGTGTTCCTCTTCAAGGCATTTCGCCCTGAAGACTGGAAAGTTTCGAAATTTCATCTTTGCTCAGGACGGTGTCCTGGCGGTTGGTGTCTCCTGCACAGACCCATTTTACTCCAGCCAAGGATGTACAATTTCCTGTAAGCAAAATATAAGAAAATGCTGATGTCTTAAGCTAAAACATGATAGATGCGTGCGTGATTGAGTTCCAAAATTCAGTATTGGATCTGTGCTGTACGCATTCGACTGAACTAATCTGACGGAGAAGAAGGGTCATTTGTTTTCAATGTTTGGAAATATAAGGACTCTGTAGAACAAGTGTCTATTTTGTCCACATTGTTTTGTGACATTGACTTATTAGCTTTATACAAAACTTCAAATTATAATTATTTTAGTGCAATATGTTATTTAAGTCCAGTATGGACTTATATTCGAGTGTACTGTGTTTAAAAGTTAAAAAATATATTGAGTTAAATGAGACAACTTCAGGAAACACCCTGATTATCTTAGAACTATGTCAGTGTGGGAATAGCCCCTTGGTCTACTGAGCCCTTCAATTGTTTTATTGGGTGTAAAGATCGAACTGATTTGTGCAATATAATTAACGAATTTGTAATAGTTATTACATACAGAAAAGCTTCGCTCAAGGATATTCTGAGTCTTTTCTAATGTTGCCGACTCCTCTGTGGTCGTGTTGTGGATTTGCCACTCGTGGAAACGGCGAGCGAAGCGACCAAGATCTGGTTCCCGCGAAAGTGGAAGCTGTGCCGTGGACCCGGCCCGGCCCGAAAGGCGGCTGCCGCTACGCCGCTAAGCATTTTTTTTACAGCGAGCTAAAACATGCGGCTAAATAGAACACGGCACGCTAAATCTACAATTGAGTTTTCTTGAAAGTTAAAAATGAACCACTAACTACTACTTAACTGTCGTATTTAAATTAAATGCTAAAGTTAGTCCGTAAAATACCTGTAAAATGTAAGTTCGTAAAATGTAGCTTTCGAGGTGAGCATGTAAATAAAATATAAAATAACTGATGTGTGAAGGTCAATTTTCATTCCTTCAATAACGTCGAATCATTAAAGTTATGCGAACAATGAAAGACAAGTTGAGCCCTATCTGAATTTGGGGTAAAATGCGTTGGTAATTTTGCATTAGTTGGACTGAGACTGTTTTAAGTCAAATGTGGAATCTCGCTGTTTCATTGATTCATAAGCTTTAGCTGTTTGTGGAAAGAAAAAAAAAAGAAAAAAAGAAAAGAAAAAAATACTCTTGCCCTGCACCGCTCTTTCTGTCCTTGTCCTATGTTTGGAAGCTGCAGTCTGCGTGAACACACTCGATCGCTCGCATCTGGCCAAAAATAAGCACCTCGCAATTTCCTTCTCCTCTTCTTCCTGAATCACTGATTTTATTATCCTCGCCGAGTTCACTGACCACAGACCACGCAGATGTTTGAAACTAGATTTCTTCGATTATGTTTTGCAGATGTAATCACATTTTCATTGTCATTGTGATATCACACCAGAATTCAACTATTAGAAATCAGTGCAAAAGATCAGCAATGAGAATCATAGTGAAAATCTATTGTAACTAGTACAGTAAGGTAATCGCCTATCAAGACGGAAACTGAGAGAAAATGTTCATTGCAACACATTATTTTCGTGAACGTTCCACCGAAAACAACCATGCTGATCTCCGGCAAATACCAGCGAGCATAATTTGAGTTTGTTTTACTTCTTGGAGATATTAAGTTACAGAAAATTAACGTCCCCAAAATGTTAACATTATTATATTTAAACAAGTTTAAGTTAAATACTAAAAAAATACACGTAAACATAGTCATTTTGTTTTAATTTGGTGGTTACCTCCCGGATATACCCTGAGCCACGCGCACATTAGGCGAAATATTTTTGTTTGGCTGATTTAAAGCTCGCGACCTTACCAGGGTTTTGCATCGTGATCGAAGTGGCCTCAAAACATCCGTCGTCGTGAAAACTTTACAACTACGACGCCCAAAATTAAACGCGGCGTATTTACCTCTCTCCGTCTCTGGATACACACGGGTGCAACACGGACGGCGTGTCTCGCGGGGCGGGGGCGGGGGCGGGGGCTTCGAGGAAGCAGGGGCGTATTTCGATGTGGAGTGCTGGAAGCTGCGCGGCTTTCCATGTTTACAAAAAGCTCGTAAAACCCCCGTCGCGACGCGACTCGACTCGGCGCGGCGCGGCGCGTCGCGTTTAAAGCCCCGGCACTCCCCGCCTCCGCCTCTGGCGCCTCGGTGGGCGGGGGAGGAAGGGAGGGTAAAAGATGAGGCACAAGCGTCGGCGGTGGAGGGGGGCGATGTGTGCAGGTGGCTGCGTTGGGTATGGCGCAGGAGTCTAATTGGCGTCAAGCTTTCTTAATGGGGGAGGGGGAGAAGAAAAAAAGAAAAGACAATTCCCGTAACAAATTTACTATGTTTTTAAAAAAAATTCTCACATCACATCTGTCAGTGGTGGTCGTGTATTTGTTTCTATGAATGGAAGAAAAATGTACTAGATGCACAGACATGAACAGAGTACTGAGTCACGAGATATTGTCATCGAGTTGTTAGGTTTATTGAAAACTATCGGTATCATTAAAATCGTGGTACGTCGTGAAAATACTTTTAGCCTCACAGCTTCGATACCAGAGACATCGTTTCATCAAGACGGCTAGATGACAAACTGTGAAAGAACTGAAAATCGGGTTTCTGAAGCAGTCTTTAAATGATGAAATGTCGATTTAAGATGTTCGAAGAGATATGTCTCTCCATGTCACAATCACTGGTGTGAAAACATCCATTGCTGCCACATCCGCCCGCGACGCTTTGATTTCCCTGTATGTCGATTTATGTATAAGTACCGTCCGTCGCTCCGAAGACGCAGGCTGCAAGGCGGGGGCGGGGCGGGGCGGGGCGGGCGGGTAGAGGACGGGCGAGCCGGTCGGCCGGCGCCGCGTCCGTCGACAGGTGTGGCGCCTCCGCCTCCGCCTCCTCCTCCGTCGCGCGGAACGGCAGCGGCAACTCTCTCCGCCCGTCTAAAAATAAACGCGCGCGCCGCCTCCCCCTCCTCCGCCCCTTCACCTGACGGCTGCGCAGGTGTCCCCCTCCCTCCCTCCTCCTTTCCCCCACCCTGCCCCTGCCCCCGCCCCCGCCCCATCCCCGGCGCAGGCAGCGCGGCGATGGTCACGTTCGGGAGAGCACGCGGACGCCGCCCCGCGCCGCATGGCGCCCACGCCCCACCCCCACCCCCGCCCGCGCGCGTTACGTGACGGCGCGCTCACAGCAGAGAGAGTGCACACGCGTCCACGGTATTGGACAAGACGTTTATTTATTTATGTATTTATTTATTTTTCCGTTTTTCTTGTTGGCGTCGGTGTATGCTTAATTTTCATTAATAATCATTAATTCTTTCTGAAAAGCTCTTGTGTAAAATGGTGAATGAAAAAATTGTGTATTAGCTCATTCATGGTATATGGTAGTCATGAAAGCTCAGTTTTTTTTCCTGTGAAGTTTTCTTAACATAGTTTATATACGGTTCTCTGTTAGGGTTGTGGGTTGCAATTGCATTTAAGGAACTCCTCCTTTCATTTTATTATTGCGACGAATTAGACCAGGTAAACCACCTAACAACCCCCACACAACTATCTGATTAATTTTTTCACAATTACCTAGAAAATGAAAATATTAATTACTGTATTTGGTGATCATTGCACGACTGTGGATGAGACTATATTATTAAAAATAATATTTTTCGTTACTGAAGGAAGAAAACAAAATGTCTGTCGTAAGACTTGATGTGAAGTAGAACAAAATATATTTGAATGGCTCATTAAAACTTGCCGAATTTTAAACATTAAAACAGCACAGTTGATACCATAACTGGTATGCGTAACAAAAGAATTGATGCCCACATAAATAAAATGAAAAATTGAATTAAAATTTGTATTAAAAATCGAAAAATATCCCTCAAAGACAGGGAGGTCTTTCCATTAGAGTGGTAGTGTACCTTAGGGTACAGTGGATAAAAAAATAAAAACACAATTTAAAAATATCGGTAATGAGATCGATACCAAAAAGTTCTTATATTAATCCAAGATGTGAAAAAATGATGCGAAATTCTTCATCTTTAAGTACAAATGTTTCCTTCCTATGAAATTACGTTTCTTCACGAGCGTTTGTGGAAGTATTTTCAGACTCGTGCAAGACGACCAGATCTGCTTGCATGTTTACAACAAACACATGCAACGGGGAAAACACAACCTTGAGCATCAAGTAGGGATTCGTGAATCGTGAGCGGAGGAACTTCCTCGTGTATGAAGAGTTATCAGTGTTAACAGAAGTTTAGTGGTCAGCTCTGCAGATCATCACGACAGATGACTAAGCGAAGTTGTGAGAAATGGATACCTTTTATTTTTAGACTCATTTACGTCTCCGTGCAGAATATTCAAGGTTTTAGTAACCTTGTCAATATTATTTAATTTGCATTTCAGAGGTAATTGTTAAAATAAATCCTCGTCGTTCACACAAATTCAGAGGGGCCAAAATAATCTGCGGGTTTTCCTCCAGGGTCAAGCGGCGAGTGAGGTGGTGTTTCTGTATTAAAAGATTTCAGTCAACTGGTTTCTATTAACTACTAAAAACTTCAATATATTTTTACATTTGTATATGATATTACATGTTTGGTCTTTGTATACATTTGACATGTGGTTAGGCGGAAGAGCGGACCTGATGGCCCGAGCCTCGCCATATCAATATAGGCATTATTATTATTAGTATTAATAATAATAATATAATATAATAATAATATAATAATAATAATAATATAATAGTAATCTGAGAATGAGTTATAAAAATTCATGTCATTCCATTATATCAGGCTTAATGTTGCCCTCAAGAGACAAATTTCGTTCGTTAGGGCAAAATTCATGTTCAGCGAGTTCGTAATAACAAGGATATTCTATATTCACTAGCGATATGTAACTAATGGATTGTTCTGTAGCAATATTTTCACAGGCAAGTTGTTAATGAGACTGTGATTTTTGTGCAAACGAGAAAATAAGGTACTTCGTGAATTGTATGAGTAGTAGTGTGGATGTTCCTTTGTTGGAATAATGTCAAACTAGTTTTGTTTTATTTTTATTATTATTATTATTGTTATTGTTATTATTATTATTATTATTATTATTACGAGAGCTTTATTTCAGTTCCACGTTACTTATTTTGTAAAAGTATGGGATCAGATATTAGTTGTCAAAAAACTATTCAAAATATAGAAGCTAAAAATCGATTTTTGTAGAATATGTATAACCTATAAATTAACGACTGTATTGAGCCGAAAATTGCTCTTTCAGTATACAAATTATTCTGAAACTGAAACACTGGAAAGAGGGGAAAAAATAAAAAGACCCACTCGTGAAAATCGTGTTTCTCCGACTCGTGTCACTATATCGTTTTGTTACGTTTTTTACTCCCTTCTATCCGATCCCTTTTCGTTCGTTTTGGGCATTTTGCCGCAGTTCAACGCCCCTTTGGAGGAAAACCATGTGAAATGGGCGTCCCTAGGTGGCTCTCGCTGGAAAAATGAACAGTAGACAACGGTGGCGGTGTGGGATCCGCATGGGCCACAGCCAGGTGCCAGGACAACCGCCACCGCGCATTCCTACGTGTCCCGCCCCAGTCTCTCCCCTCCCCTCCCCTCCCATCCCCTCCCCCTCCTCGCCCTGCGCAGCCCCACCCTGGCCGCTCTCGCACCGCAAAGTCTCAATCCTCCCCCCTCCCGCCTTCCCTCCCCCTCCCCTCCCGCCTTTCCTCCCCCTCCCCCTCCCGTCTTCCACTCCCCTCCCCCTCCCGCACAGTTCAGCTCAGCCCTGCCACGCCCACTCAACCCCGTTCCGTTCCGCCCCGCTCCAACCCGACCTGTCCAAAGCTCGGATGCGACACAGACCGTTGAAGCAAGATCTACTTGTATGATAGCTGAATGTCGATGACAAGACTGATTCCAGAGGATCACATACCTCCCCTTTCTTTTGGATCCGCCTTGTACCCTCTTTTTTATTAATTGCTGGATCCGCGCCTGACGCTGGACAATAGGGGTGACGACGTGAGTGTCGGGGAGGTTCTCATGCCATTGACGACAACGTTAATGAGTGGTGGCTGTGGCGGGTAACGGTAGTGTTGATTGTTACGCGGTTGATGTGATAGTGGCGGCGACGGCAGAGAAAACGTGGGATGGCCTCCACGATTGGCGCCGCTTTTTTCGGGTGACGCGACGTCGTGGGAAAGAATGGAGGCGTGCGCAGGAGGCAGAATAGGCCGCGCCGTCGTCCACCTCTGCACGCGTTTGCGCTCCGCCGCTTCCCGCTTTCCACTCCCCACTTCCCACTTCTCACTCCCCGCTTCCCACTTCCCCCTTCCCACTCCCCACTTCTCGCTTCCCGCTTCCCACTCCCCACTCCCCATTTCCCACTTCCCGCTTCCCGCTTCCCACTTCTGACCAGCTCTTCGTATACCTCGTGGCATGTTTCATCCTTTCCTTCCTCTCAAGCGTTTTCTCCATTCTGTTTTAATATTTTCTTCCGGATAACGCCACTTTTATTCGTTTGGATCTTTTACATTTGTACTTTTTGTCTTGTTGAACGGTTGAATATTCTGTTTTCTACAGTTTTTCCTTCAGTATGATGCTTTGGCTTCATACGCTGCGCAGTTTTTAGGACGATGTGATGATAATTGCAGTCTACAGATTGCTTTAACTCCGCACCCATCACTGCATCTGGCACGTTGCTTATCTTAATGGACCTGTAATTTAGCGTGACTTTTGGGACAAGGGGTAGGTACTTTTATTCACGAGAAGAAACTCCCGTGCGTGCACAGTTGTGATTTTTATCAACAATTTCCTCAGTGATATTATTTCTGGAAGTATTTTGGAGAAAACTGCGCGTTATTGTTTTACGAAGAAACATTTGCTATTTTTCAGTTATGTAAATCTTCTGCGCGTCTTTTTTCCTCACGATATTTTACACAGAATGTAATCTTTCATTTGAAATCGTAAATTGGATTTAAGGTTATTCAGCTAAGGTGAAATGAAAATTACTGTTTAAATGTTCATGGATTATGTTTAAACATGAAATACATCGTTTAAATCATAACTATTTTGACAAAGTAAATTACATAATTTGTAAAGTGTTTCAAATATAAGAGTTAGTTGAACGTGGTAAAGAGCAAATTCCATTATATCATTTTTAAAATCTTTGTAGAAATAAACGTGAAGTTTAATACAATATAGTTCGCTGTAATAAGGTTTTTAATATAAGGATTAAACATTATTTTCCTGATCGATCGCTGAATATGTGTGTGTAAACTGGGCATTGACAGAGAAAGCAAATTCATTGTATAGCGAAAGCTACACGATCCCTGCTCCGCTTCCTTATCGACGATGTTATCGATCGTGGCATGTAGGTAACGGAAAGTCGTCGAACACTGTGCCTCGAGCAGGTTTCAGCAATGAAGGTCTTGTTACTTGTGTTAACATGGAGAACATTCATTAGTAGCGATATGCTTCTACGAAGTTCTATAGAATATAGGAAGCTCGTACATCAGGGGTGGCTGGTCCAAAAGTGTCATGATGCTGCAGCTCACTAGCCATTCTCTTGAAGAAACAAAACAATTATGTTTCAATATGGGATTTTTTTTATTTAATGCATCGATAAATACGTTGAAGTGCTTGACAACTGCGGAAATCGACTTAGATTTTCTTAACACGCACAACTACGTCCGGAGCGGTCTCGGGTTTGGCGTATTATGCTTTGAACAAGAAAGTCATTCAGCTCCTGAAGGCTATGAGAATCACAGCACCATGAGTGAAGTACCAGGTGTAGTTATTATGAATTTCATGTGGATGTATTTCAACTACGAACAAACATTTAAAACGATTTGTATATAATTTCAAAGCATTTTTAACATTTTTCTAAAACTAAATCTTTAAAATTTTCTAACATTTATGAAAATAATATATTAACTTGAATATGTGCTTGGAAGAGTGATACTTTGTTTTTCCTCCTGGCTCTGGAAAGGTTTAGCGTAGCCTCTGCTAACCGCACATAGCTAGATTTCAGCAGCTGTACACTCACTCGCGTAGACGGTACTTTGACATTAATGAACAGCTGTTTGTAAGAAGCACGTGATTTGTGTGCTATAGTATGTTCGTTCACTCTTATGTAGCGAGTACGGAGTGAGTGTGTGAGCGTAGCCGAGGATACGCTCATTGGATTTCGCTAGAGTCCACGCATGAGTATTTATGACTATGTCTTTATTATTCTTCGATCATAAACAACTAAAGGCGGTTTTGTATTTAAGATTAGAAGTTATTATCTGTAGATTTATATCCTTCAACTTATATTCTTGACATGTCATTGTCTATTCACGGATACAACATAGACACGGTCAATAGTCTGACGTGATAAACGAAAATTAACCATTGTTGTCCAGTTTCTCTTCATTAGTGTTAGTATTTAAGGTTAGAAAAAGTTTACTCGCTGAGTTTCGTTTGGTTCGTCGAAACGACGTAAGAAGTTAGGTTCTACTATAGAAATCTTGCGTTGTGCTTTTATCGCCAACTGTGGGCGAAACTTTCCTATCCTGAAGTAGCTTCCGATCTGCTTTCGTTGTGCATTCTAAACTTGTATTGCAGTGTATGTTGGTTTAGAGGGCGTAGGTTGGTTACTTTAGGGATCAAGTCACGTCCGTGGAGATGGCGTCATTCGCTTCCACCACTGCGCATTTGTCTATAAGCAGTGGTGAATATGATTCTGTGGTCACAAGGTAAAAAGTTCTGAAATCAATTTTTCGAGAAATTTGGTTAAGTACTGAAGCCACAAGTTAAGTGTCTATTTTACTAAAATTCATGTTGCCTTCTAAACGACAAACAAGCGTTGGGAAATGTAGCTTAAGCAGCTTAATATAACTTACGGCTCAATAATCTAACCCTCGTTTTCTCCCAACTAAGATTTTTGACTTAAGAACTTTTACCCCGTGACCACAGAATTATTGTGCCCAATATGCGTGCACAATCGTTGACTGTATTGTTTTTGTGTTTGGTTAATTTTAGCTGTGGTGGCAAACAAAGGCGGTCGAGTAGTAAAAAACAATTGTTGCGAGACCGTCGCTTTCTTGGTCGAAATTGATACTTCAACGGCAGCATTACGAAACGCCTCAAGGACCGCGTAAGCCGGCTCGTTGGTTTCGTCAGGTATTCCAGCGGGCAGGAGGACGGGCGCACGTACTCCCTGGCCAGGGGCATGGCTGGTGAAGGAGTAAAAATTTGGACATCCCTCGCGGTGCACGCTTAGGAGTGGTCCAATAAATCATAACAGGCAACGTACAATTCAGAATTGAAATGCGGTTCGTCGTTGACGTTTTAAGTAAGTTTGAAGGATCTCTCGGTTTCTAAAGCTAACATTTGGTTGTTGTTTTTTTAACGAAGACATTGGAACAGTGTAGTGCCTCCGCTATTTCCATCAGTTCAAAATCTTTGATATGCCGGCATTTGTGGAATGACTTCAACTAATGAGGGTTAGAAGGGGCTAGTATCTCTGTCTGATAGAATTTTTCTTTTATCTGTCTTCATGCATTATCCATTGAAGTTATAAGGGAAGGAAGTGGGTTTGTTATTTCATTCTCTTTCTTCTCTCTTTGTTAAACTCGGATCATAAGACAACTACCTGTGAAGGGGTCGAGGCAACATAATGATCACATTTCATTTTTCATTATAAAGATATTAGAATCGCTCCAAAAATGAAACAATATGACTCAGAAGTGCTCATTAAACTGCGGTATGTACTAGTACGGCTCGAGTAAATCCGTGCGACCGCTCCCCGGATCCCGAGTGGCGATGATGTGTTGCTTGCCATTTGCCAGCTAAGTGCCGTGCGCCAATCTTTCGGTACTCGCCCTACCCGCAGGGAGTAGGTCTTTTGTGTCTCATCACTACGGGGCGGATTTTAATGAAGTCATTTTCTTTCTTTCCACTTTACAACAATGCCGTTTAGTTTAGAAATCCACTTTTTTGTTATGACAAAAGGAAATTACCCATTTTTTGTCATTATTTTGCATTTTTTGTCGATTTCGACTAATAAGTCATTTTTGTACCTTTTTCGGTCATTTTTAAAGCATTTTTCGCTTATTAAACGAATTTAATGTCATTTTTAATAGAACTTCATATAATATTTACGAGACGCAACAAATGTTCTTGACAGCATTACTCGGTAGCCTATTCTATTTGTTCGCTCAGAAATTGTTTTGACAGACGTTGTATGAAATTCTTGTGACGTATATCAGTGCCATTGCCGGTTCGGGCGATTTCGGGATAACTAAAGACAGATTTCCTGGCAAAGAACAGTCCAAACCAAAAGGTTGCAAGCTGTGTTCACTCGAACGAATGGAAGAAGCCTCAATTACATCAGTAACGTATCCAACAGCTTGAGTTGTTCAACCGAACTGGTTTTGGTAGAATTTTTCCGTCATTTTTCATTGGGTTTAGGGCATTTTCAATTCACTTCAATAGCATTTTATTGATTGTTTTTGGCGATGTTTTATGTCATCAAAATCCGCCCCCTACTCATCACAGCGAGCGAACATTCCCCGAGCAGCACGGCCAACCGGGATTCAGCGAGTAGACCAGGCTCGTGGTGCTGGGCCGAACGCCGTCTGCGGCGCCGCCTGTGGGCGAGAGAAGGAGGGGGAGGGAAGAGGGTGGGAGCGCGTCGGCCATTGTTTGGGGGTGTCCGCGAGTGAAACGAAGAGCCGCAAATAAACGAAGAGACAGCCCCGGGGATTTACATTCCCCAGTGGCCTCTGCCGCGGCGCGGCCCACAAGCGCTGATTGCGGTCGCGTCCAGGTTTCCCATTGCGGTAGGTCGCCGGTAGAGCGACTCGATGGAGATTGTTTTCAAGAAACCGGTGAGAAAAGGAAAAATAAATGGATTTGGCATTGCTGAAATGTGGGTCATCGATCCGGAAATGTACTTTAGAGTAAATTATAGTGGTCGGAATTTTTAACAGAATACTCAATCAAAATATTCAGTTCTGATGGAATTAGTTGATGACGTTGGATATTATAAGCGTTTAGTAACATGTTACGTTGTTGGGAAGTTGCTTTCGTATAATTACAAGCACTAGAATGGCAGTATAAAATACCTATCAAGTGTGTTGTGTAAATCAAGATGTATGGCGTCAGTTTCAAGTGTGCTTTATGAGTAGTCGAGTTTCCAGAAGATCAGAGATTGGGATACTGTTGTTAGGTAAGGACTCAATCATTTTAAGTCTCTTGCCCGAGAGCGTTCGATAGCGTTCTCGAGAAAGTATTCTCATTTATAATGTTTGTCATTCTGTATTGGATTGCCTGGTAGAAGCTATGAGTTACAAGCTTCGAGTTAACGTGCATGAAAATGCACAATCACATCTGCAATTTGATCCGTCTCCTTCGCTTGGACATTGCCTGCGGGTCCAGATCTGTCATAGCGTTAGAGTTGCCAACAATGTTCACGTAAAAGGAAATCTCGATAAGAGAAGGAGAAAAAAATCACGTCAACTTTTCTTTTTATACATTATTAATTTACATTAACATCATCTTCTTTTCTTCTCTCCGTTTGCGATTCAAATGAAACGATTCGTTCTCAAAATGCAGATGAAGATAGTCTTGAGTCCTCTTTTTTATAGACAGAGACTAACTTGCTTGAGTGGGTCAGCGTTCGGAAAATGGATATCCATGTTTTGCGTTGTGAATTAAACAATAAACGATACAACGTTGCGTACATTAGTCGTGTGATAAAATAAATGACAACAAATAATAAAAAAAATTACTGAAAGGAGGACATTTTAATACAAAGGAGGTCGAGAGAACAATTGCCATCAACGGAGGACGGCTGGCAAGCGTAGATAGCGTTGCCGGTATCGTCTCACCCCCGTCGCGTGGCAGCGCCGCGCCGGCCGCCTCGCCAAGGAAGAGAGAAGAGGAGCGCGCCGTGCCGCGCCACGGGGGCTGCTCTTCCCGACGCAGAGGCTACGTCAGCGGTGCGCCGGCGCAGCGCAGCCCGCAGACTGCGCCAGCCAGGTCGCCCATGTCAGCAGCGGCGGCGGCGGCTGCCTTGCCTGCTGCCTGCTCTGCGCAGCGCGCCACAAGACGCGCGCAGTGTTATTGATTCCGGGAGGGGTCCAGCTGGGCGGCGGCGGGCCGCGCTCGATCCCAGCCGCCTGCGCTGTCTGCAGGCGTCTGCGGAGCGGGGGGGTGAAGGGAGGGGAGGCGAGGGTGGCAGCCCCCGGACCCTGGGCAACCGCCGCCGGCTTCTCCCTCGCAGGCCCTCGCCGGCGTGTTCGATAGAAGGCCCCTCCGCCAGGCGCGCATGCGCCCGCGCCCGCGCTCGGGGCCCCGCTGCTGCCGCGCCGCGCCGCGCCGGCCCACCGACCGGCAGGCGGGCGGGCGGGCGGGCGGGCGGGCGGACCGCCGGGCACGCTGGAGGGCGAGGGGGGCGCGGGCGCGGGTGGGCGCTACAGCGCTGCGCCGGCCGGGCGGCGCCCCCCAAGGTCCTCGCTTCGATCCGTCACGCGCCGCCACGTCTCTGCCATCTGGCGGACGACTCGCCAACGACGTGCGGCGTGTGGCGAACCCGCCTGCCGTCCGTTCGCCCGCGCTGCTGCCGCTAGGATCGCTAGCGAGCGCCATCGGGCTGTAAACAGCACCGGTGCCGGCTGCTACTTGATGGGGATAAGATTAAATGAATAACATCTATTAAATTTCATTTATTTCTGCGTTCGTTTGCATAATGCCTGTAATGAGGATGTTTATTTGTCATTATTACGATATCATTTGATGCATTGATTCACATAATGAAAAATAATATTTTAGGGTTGGAGCTCTTTCCAAATATTCCACTTCGTCTTATAAACTACATTGTTTTCATTAAGTCCAGTAAACGTATTTTCTGTACACTGTGTTCGGTAACCTTTTTATTTTACATGTAATGTTAATTCAATGCATTTGAAGTTTGTTTCTAGATTTTACATTTTCATTTAGTTTTTCATTTCTAATATGTACAGTCATGTTGCCATCGAACATTTTATTCCTGAAATTCTCTTCCAGTAACCTTTGTAATTTCCAAAATGTTGATATTTTCACTCCATTAATGTACGCAGTCTGAAAAGTATCTAGGCTGGAGTCCCTCATGCGCTATGTCGAGACCCCGAAGACATGAGCCTAGAGTGTGGACTCCCGCTGACCCTGCAATAAAGACGGGAATGGCAATGAGGGACCCCATTTCGACTTTCTGCACCGGGGCCCCCGACATTACTATGAGTCTCAGTGGGGAGTCAGAAAAAATGGGATGAAACGCTGTGATTTGGTCAGATTGATTGCTGTCATTTCATGTTGATCTGATAGATCTAGAATTCGGATTTAGGGCGATTGCGCGGTTCATGCTCTAAGTGAAGGAAATGATAATGAAGTGAAGCGCGGTTCATGCTCTAAGTGAAGGAAAAGATAATTGAATAGGATGTCTTAAACTGCAATCTGAATACTGCAACAAAAAATTCAAATTATTAAAATGAAAATATTTTCTTTTGTCGAGATGGTCGATTTTGTGGTAAATTTTATAATTTTACGTTGTAACGACATGAGTTAAGGGTGAGTATGTCGTCAGAAGATGTTCTCTTTAAAGAATCGTGGTCTAAGAAGTCCTTTAATGTTTAAATTGTCACTCGAACATCATAGGCACATTCTGCTTACACTTGGCAGAACAGTAATTATGCTTTTCCATTTCAAGTTAGATCAGCATATTCCTAGGGTCATTGTAAACGCGAAAAAAGCAACGACTTACAGTTACGAGCTTGTGCATCGCTGTGTTAGTACTGCGGACTTGCATACCGGCAACACCTCGGCGCTAGTCCGCCTCGAAATGCACGTCAGTAATGAGGGCAATCCAATGTTCCTTAAACGTGTATGGATGGCGCAACCATTACTCACTCGCCGGCGGGCGCGACGGGCAGAGCGAGCGGAGGGCGCAGAAAAATCGAAGTATCGGTCGGGTCTGCGGGCAGGTGGGTCTCGCTTATCTGGCTGCGGGGGTGGCAAGTTATTTTCCCTTTCAGTCGCGCACGCGCGCCTGCGCGTCTGGATCGCTTCCGCCCCGCCTCGCCCTGCCCCGCCTCGCCCTGCCCCGCCTCGCCCTGCCCCGCCTCGCTCCGCCTCGCTCCGCCTCGCTCCGCCTCGCTCCGCCTCGCTCCGCCTCGCCCCGCCTCGCCCCGCCTCGCCCCGTCTCGCCCCGCCTCGCCCCGTCTCGCCCCGCCTCGCCCCGCCTCGCCCCGCCCTGCCTCGCCCCGCCTCGCCCCGCCCCGCCCCGCCCCGCCTCGCCCCGCCTCGCCCCGCCTCGCCCCGCCTCGCCCCGCCCCTTCTCGTTGCCCGGCAGATCAATTTCTCGTCGCCGCTTGGTCCATAAACCTCTTTCCCTCTCCGTGATATGCGAAAATAAATGATTTTTTAAATCTAAATGTCTCGAGAAAAAAGGAGGTTTATAACTTGTGAATACAGAGTATGTGCGTTACGCTTGCGTGCATGTGATGTTGTAAAAATATTAACCTACACCGGTACACCGTATAAAAATTCTCTTCCTCCTTGGTGCGTGTGGCTTCGCGTGTTCCCAAGACGTTTTCGTGAGTGTGCGGATTCAGAGAAATGTTTTGAGTATTGGTGGAACTGTGTACGAAAATTCGAAGTTATAGTTATTCTGGGTTGCGAAAATGTATGGCATAATAAAATGGGAGAAGTTGTGAGCACGTATCGCTCCATGATTCATTCTCGTGAGTGGAGGTTTACAGACTCAAAAGACACGTTTAATTCTTAAGCGGGATGTTGCGTCAGTGATGTTGGTTCTGACGCTATAAATGTCATTTCCACGGCAGATTTTCAATATTAGTCACCCTGAGTAGAAGTACATGTTCATATTTATTACAACTTTTGTAAAATTCGTTTTGAAGAGAGCTGATTTTCCTGATTAAACCAATTTTATCAGGTGTTCTCTATATATTAGCCGAAATTCGTACATCTAGAATGAATCAAATATCACTTATATTAGATTAACTTGAGGTTACGTCAAAAGTAGAAAGAAAAGACTGTTTCTGGCCTACTCCCAAGACAACCTGACAGATCTTCAAAGAGATCAAGAAGAACAAACTTAGAAATATACTTCTTTATAATTTCTTTTACGTATGTGGAAACTGCCTGAGCAGAGTTTGTACATTGCTTGAAATGTTAAGAGAGAACGATCTGTGAGTAGGCGAGCTTCAACATGGGTTTATAGCATTGCCAATATTACGTGTTTTATATAGAATATAGTTATCAATACAATTGGGCTGTGGAATGTATTAGACACAGCTTATTTGATGGAGTTCAAACTGACTGAAGATTTGCTGATTTGTATGGATTTCAGCCCCCCCGTTGGCCTGTGTTCTGCAAGTAGATTTTCCGTTAATAGAACGGTTTGCTTTGGGCAGCTCTGAAAAAACAAGTTGAGGAAACGCAGATGGCAAGTGCAGAAATGCGATTTCCACATCCTTACACGTTTGGAAAACATGGCTTTCCGCTAATCGTGACCTAGATTGCAATAAAAAACGGAAACGCTTTGTTTTATAACTTACCGAGAAATGGCAGATAAACGAGTGTTTTCAATTAGTAGAAAACGCGCCTAAATGACTCAGACAGCAATGACATACACCAGATCATGACACACGTGTTTATGAATGTTTGCTCTGTCCGCGCATCATTCGGAGATACAAAGAGACGCCTTCTAGCGCCCGCTGAGGCCGACTGCAGAAGTGCGGGCGGGCGGGCGAGGAAAGGGCACTGAGTCACCGTCTGCGCCGAGGCGACGAGCGACGGTGCAGGCACGCACGCGCGTGCTGCGAGGCACGCCCACCCTCCCACTCAACGTGTCACTGGCGCCGTTCGCGCGGCGCTGCTGCACTCGGTGCAGCTGACCTCACGCGAACGCCGGTGCACTGGTTGGATCTTGAGGCGACCGCAGCGCTCGTGGGCACTGCCACTCGTGTGCTAAAATTAAAATAATAATAATAATAATAATAATAATAATAATAATAATAATAATAATAATAATAATAATTAAACCTTATCCTATGAACTAAAACATGTTTGGAAATTAAATGCTACCAAAACATACCCACTAGTGATATCGGCGGAAGGCGTGGTCAGTAAAAAAACTTCCTTAAAAACTTAACAGAACTTAAACTACCGAAAAACGTTCTGGACATGGTACAGCGCACAGTTTTGTTGCAAACAGCCCATATCGTTAGAAAATTTCTATCTGAAGTCAAGATATAAGATGAAGTTCTTCTGTGACCGAACCTGTCCCCAAAATAACTCTGGGGAAGGTGAGCATTTCTACCAGCAAAATAGCTGAGAAAAAGTTGGATGATGATGATGATGATGATGATAATAATAATAATAATAATAATAATAATAATAATAATAATAATAATAATAATAATAATAATGGTAGTAAAACTTAAGGTGGAAGAGATTGCCACAGTGATTTCTTCATTTATCTAATACATACAAGAAGAAGGGCACAGTTTTATTTAGCTAGCTGCCTTTTAACCTGCCCAGCATCTCTCGAACAACATATTAAAAAGAAGAAAATTGGTCGTGAAATGCAGCATGAAAATAACTATGTTAGACGGCTATTTCCTACAGGTGGCTCAGTTGATTTTAATGATTTCTTTTATCCGTGGGTAGATCATGGCCCAACATGATCCCAACAAGTAAGCCAGCTCTTGGTTCAAGATGGCCAACTCTTAAATAGCTGATCCAACGAAGCAACCGGTAGCATTCTTCTAAATCGAAGGGATATTTCTAATATCTTCTATATTTCTTCTATATTCTAATATTTCTTCTAAATATTTAGGGAAATGTGTTCAACATGGATGTTAGCGTTCAACGTTTCACAGGAGGGTGAACTCTGGGAAAGTCATGAAGTTATTTAAGTATGGTATATAATACGGGATGTTCGCTTGTTTGTTGCACTTCCGGAATAAGCCTGCTGTCTTTATAATCACAATGTCTTTAAGAACCAAATTTCTGCTAATTTACGAGAAATCATGGTTTCCCCCTGAGTTTGTAAAATCCGGTTGTGTTGAATTGAATATATTATTTTGTACTTCCGTAAAACCTTCGTATTATTTTATTTATTCATTGATTCCTTGCCGCAGTTCTTCCCAGTCTGACTGAGGCGGCCTGGAAACTACGTATTAGGAATCACTTGACAGTAAAAAGTCAGGATGCTCGGATCCGAGTCCGTAAACGAACGGAAATCGCAACAAGAAGGGATGAAAGAGGACTGGAAGCTATTAAGAGCGACACATCTAGATTGCTGTATTTCTTTCATGAGGTCTGATCAGGTGGAAGATCGAACAATCACGTTTGAATGTAAATCTGTTTTATATCTACGATCTCTTACACTCTGAAGAGTGATTTAATGGAAAATATTCTTTCGCGAAGACTGGAAGTTTTTACAATTTCCATAGAAAGCTGCTCACTGCTCACTAGCCTGACTCACGCCGCTTATTATCATGTAAATCTCTTACTGTAGCTACTCGCTAAATTGTGGGAACAATGGAGCAGGTATCGGCGACGACAGATTTACGATCCGCGCAAGCGGGTGTACTACCCGCTTCACAGATCAAGCGTTCGAATATTACTGTTCTGTATCAACGAGAAAGTGACCCCGAGTTTTGTATGCGGCTTTCAAGGCGGTCTTCCGTCTGCTCTCCGACATTGTTCCGAGAGTGGACCAGGTACCGGCGCCCGCAGATTTACAACCCGCGTGACGTGGTGTTCGGACCACTTTAGATGTCACTGTACTGTAACAACGCGAAGCTATTCCAAGTCTAGCACGCAGATTTAAGAAATGTGGCTGATCCAGAATGTGTGTTGCGGGGAAGGTGTTTACAGTTTAATCTCCCTTATTTTTTGGAGCAGTATTTTTAAAATTGTTTGCATGAAATAAAAACACGATGGTAATAGTGCTTTGGGTGAGAGGAGATCTAAGTACTGTAATTATTTTTTTTATATATATGGAATAAAGCAAAAAAAAAAGAATAGATTGTGGGGGGCAAGGTTCCAGTGCCCATGCCGCTGCCGGGGGGGGGGCGATCACTCGCTGATTCGGAAGGCGCTCTGTGCCCGGGCGGAAGTGGCCGTTTTCTGCGCGCGGGGCTGCTGGGAAACGCAGCAGCAGCGGCGACGCCGGCGGCCGGCGCGACGGGCGCATGGACGGCTTCACACCCTCGGGCACCTCGCTATAAATGAACGCTGCAAAGGTCGCCAGATCGATCCCACGCCGGGGGCTTCGCGAACTTTCCGTCGTCGCTCCTTCGCCGCCCTCTGGACAGGGTGCCCGAGATTAAGGAATCGACGCTTCCGAGGTTGGGCAGAAATATTCACGAAAGTTTTCATGAAAGTAACTTGGGTTGTACGTGTTATGCTGGAGTTAGTGGTCTCCGTGGGAGGTTCCATGAGCGTCTTCAATACTTGTGGACGTCTTGGTGGGAATGTGTGGATCATGTTTCGGGTGAGAATGCTTCCCACAGCCTGTTGGTACATAAGTTGGACGAAACTGTCATCTAGGCGTAATTTCATGTTTCGGAACTGCCTACCTTCCTCTACATATCTTCCAGGAATTATCGCAGGATTAGGGTGTCACCACCAAAATTTGCGAAAAGACCGCGACACACTAAATTGGACTGGATGATGATGGTAGTGCGATATTTCGCAAAAAGATGTAAATAATCAGCGGTGCTGTGGGGTAAGGAATGACTTCAAATCTTTTGTCCCAAATGCAACATTTTAAAACAATCCAATAAGTTTTAATAGTAGGTAGGACGTTTTTCGAATTTCGTTTCGTTTTCTACTTTCACTTCCTTATAAGGCGTTATTTTATTTGGGATGAAATTTCTCAAATACTCTACAATAACTGCACTTTCCTAGAATTTCACGTTAATTGAGAACTATCAGTGTCTTGAATACACATGTATAATTCCATAATAGACACGCTCTCTTTACATCGATTTATTGTTAAATATTTGTGTCTTGGGGTACACCGTTTTATAAATGGCTCGGATTTCATTTGTAAACGCACAGATGTGTGGTTCGCTTGTTGTTGCGAGCGCTGGCGGTGCGTGTTTGTCGCAAATGATAGGTTACGCTTGTTTAATTTGTGTGCCGCACGATTACACTTCCCGTGAACACGCGAAACGTCTCGCAGATTCTTTCCGGGCGTTTCGCGCTGCTTATTTGCGGAGGGAATTACAGGATGCCGTGGTTCGCCGCCTACTCGTTGCAGGAGGCCGCGCCGTGCTGCTTAACTCTGCTCGCTTGCTTTGATAGTCTCCGCCACACCGATCGCCGGCAATGAAAAGGGCTCTAACGGAGACCTTTTTTCCCTCGAAGGGTTATCGTAAATTGTGAGCGTTTCTGGGATGGAGACGTCAAAGAGAAGTTTCATTTGATCGGTCGTTAGTTATTCATTCATATTTCTGCTTCCGTTCTTCTGAGATGTGCCGTACTTTTTTATCGTTCCAATCAAACTTCCAAACGCTAATTTCACGTTCATGCAAGTGTAAGTGCATTTGCATGCAAATGCCCCACATCTGAAGACCGGCACTTCATCTGATCTTGCTGCGTTACGTGTAGAATTATCTCGATTAATAGTGTTTCCGTGAGTCATTTGCGTCCGTTTAGTGCCGTCAATCAACAGCATAGTCAGTTACATCTATGCACGTACAAATTATATCTAGGGAAGAGTTGTTCCTGGTTCCTCCCTTGTGTGTTCGTACTTCCAGAACGCTCGCAAATAGAGCGGCGTGGAGAGCGAAATGGGTGTAGAGAAAGAACGAAATCCAAGCATTGCTCAAGATAATTTGCCTTTGCGCGAGAAAGAACGTTAATAGGCCAAAAACTGTTGTCAATAAGGCTCTCGTAATGAGTATTTAACAAGCCGGAAAGCTTTAAAACATAGGGGAGAACAAACGCGGCGTGGCGCATGCTGCAGAGAAAAACGTTGTTGATGAGGACTTCAAAAGCGGTGTTTCGCTACCGGCTGGGCGGTCTGGCCTGGCCTGGCGGCGGGCGCCATGCCGCGCTCTTCGCCGGTCTCTGACCTCGCAGCCCTCCCGCAAAGGCTTCCGTCAACGATACGTTCAAATGAAATGGAGTGGTCGGGCGAGGGTTCTGAAATTGTGGCGTAACGAGCTTGATTAGTTGTGAATTTTATTTTCTGTATCATTAAGGTAATCGTGTTTCAATATTGTCAAATAATGTTTTGTATTTATTACGAATTTCTTGCCAGATCTCTAAACCGTGGAGACGTCTGCGAGGGAGCCATGCGTTCACTTTAAGAAAAGTTCATGACAATGCGTAGCATCTGATACGTTTGACCTATTGCTCTGTCGCAACCAGAGCACTTTGTCAGTATTCGATCTTTTGAATTCCTGTGGATTACGTATTTTTGATTATCAACATTTCCACAATTTGCTGTTGCATTCTCGCAACTCACCGCAATATTGTAGAGAAAAAACGCACTCTAGAAAGGAAACGGAAAAATTGTGGTATACTTACCTTGTCAGGAATTATTACATTAACATATGTGTTAAACAATGCTTACTTCACTAATAATACCGGCTCATTAGTTGAATTCAATGACCTTTGGTTGACAGTCGTTTCAACACCTAGTTTAGCTTTAAATTAATACCGGCGCAATGCTTGGCGTTCCGCGATTGTCCTCGCAGTGCTGCAGATCAGAAGCAAGAAAAATCGTAAGAATCCAAAAGTCTGCAAATCATTCACCAGCGAAGTTCCGGAAAACGATGTAAATAACAAAAACATGTCGCGTGTAGTAATATTGGGTCCGCTAGAACCACCTTCGGGTGCGCCATTGTCCGAAAGCCGTGTCCACCGGCCGCAGACGAGCCCGCGAGCAACCGCCCTACCCAGTCTTCCACGTGACAGCCGCTACGCTCGACGGTCGCGCCGCGCCGTGTAATCGCCGCCGGAGGATTCGAACTGGCTGGCTTGTAGGCCGAACAAGTAGCGTATTATGTGAGAGAGTGCATTATATGTTGACAAGAATACACCTTTGGAAATCTTTTTGTGGAGCGGTTGCATGTTCATTAGTCGCATTTGTTCTTGCCGGCACACAACACGAAGAAACTGTTGCAGTTGGTATTTCGCGTTATGTATACTTTGTTTTGTGAAACTGCGTGTATACATTAGTCGAGCTGATATGAAACGTGTTCAAGTTTTGTCCCTTTCAGTATTGTAATATTACGAAAGTTCATCGTCACAAACAACTATTTCATTCGTCGAGGTCCGCATTCGTCCGAGGTCGGAACTGGAGATTTCAGCAAAACAAGGGTTCAAAGGAGAAGAAAACAATGTATGAAGAAGCAAATGTCTACGAGGAACGTAATACTCTCTTGGCAACTCAATACGTAAGAAAAACCCTTCCTGTTTTGAAATAAACTATATGTTTGAAAGGCATAACCTCAGTCATGTATCAATCCTTTTCATTGTTCTGCATTTTGAGTCTGAAGAATTTAATGACGGTGGGTCGTGTGGAATTTAATGAAGGCTCTCTCGCTTTATTAATTCTGTTTACAATTTGACACTACTGTTTATTTTTGCCCGCTTTTCGTAATTTTATCATTCAGCGAAGAGAAGAGAGTTTGCCATCAGTGTGTTGAATCCTGGCCTACAGTCAAATGTGAGTTAGTGTTCAAAGTAGGACACCGAATTTGTTCGAGGAAAACCGAAAAAGCAGGCTTCGACCTTTTTTCTTCTTACAGAAAAGTAGAGCATTCGCATTGTACAGATGTTGGTAGTTCTCGTGAAGCGAGTGAAACATATCTTGTTTTCTTTTCAAGAAACGTTGAGAAAAGTTGAAAACGGATTCATAGATCAATGGCACGAGACCTATCAGTTGCAAAGAAGAGAACAAGATATTTAAAATTTATTTTACGTCCAGTTAAAAACTGCGTATGACGTGCTATGGGGAAAAGTGAATTGTGTGCACATTTTCAAAATTCTGTGATCCCTACACTAAGTCATATACTACTTAAATTTTGAATTTTGAAAGGGAGAAAAAAAACTCCCATGTAAAAAATCTATTTTCAAGGATAAATAAGCAATAAATTTTGAAGAAAGGGAGAAAAAAAAACAAAAAAACTCCCATGTAATAAAATCTATTTTCAAGGATAAATAAGCAATAAATTTTGGCTCTTATTACTTCCTGCCGCGACAACATGGAAACGATAATTTGAATAATTGTATTTCCCACTGAATTCTAGAAGACGTGCACAGAAAATGAAGTTACATTTATGTCCAGAAGCAAAACAAGGGGCCATCTCAGCATTTGCTCAATGGATCAGGGAAACTGGACGAAAAACCTGATCGAGATGGGGGTCATTGATCCGGAAGCACAATAGTTGTTACAGGTTGTTTATACTCATTTATACAGTCCAAATGGTAATTAATGCATTATGTATCATTGTTAAAATTAATGTTACTTTTCTTGTGATGCTCAGTATAGTCTAATTGTATAGATATTTATTGTCCATGGGAACTATTGGTTGAAAGAGAACGGTATAGATCAATTGAGACAAGAAAGAGTGAGATAATCGAAAAAGTGACATTTTAATTTTCAATTGAAAAATGTCTGATATCCCATAATACTTGAGATGTCCACAATCTGCTCACCTAGACAGTAAGTATGAGGACGACGTCAGGAATGTGAGTCCTTATCTCAGCGTTACGATTGTAGTTTAATCTTCAGTTAAATGTAAAATGGCGGAAGCAAAGTATCTCATTGAGACTGCGGAAAGATGTCGTGTTCCCGAAACGAGTATCGTGCTCAACCTATTCTCTCCCACTCTCAAGCGGGTGGCCGCGCACGTTTCTGGCTCTGTGCTCTGAGCGGCAGCGATGGTGTAACGGTCAGCCTATCGGACTGTCATACCCAAGTTTGCGGGTTCGAACCCGATCGAAGCCGTGGATTTTTAAGGGCGAAAAAATCCTTCGTACGCCTTCCTTCCGAGGGGAAGTAAAGCCGGCTGTCCCATGTTAGTAGATTTACTGCATGTAAAAGATCCTCAAGCCTAAATGACGCCTCTGAGCTAAATTCAAATCGCCTGTTTCGTCGCCCAAGTAATACCTTCTTTCTCCCATGGTTGGTGAAAGGAGCGTAGCGGAATTTGCGTGGTCAGACGCAAGAGCAGGCCTCATGGCCTGAGTCTCGCCACGTAAAATAAGGCAAATTCAATTCAATTTAATTCAATTCAATGGCGTCGGCTGGCGGGGAGACCTCTCAGAAGGCGCCAAGTACCAGTGGTGCGAAGACGAGGCCTCTTGGGTCGGGACGTCGTCGACTCGAGGCCCGGCCTGGCCCGGCCGGTCTGACGGGGAATCTCTTCAAGAGTTCTTTCCGCATGAATGCAGCTCGGCCGGTTCCTTACTTCCAACCATTTATTTGTGCACTTGTTCCCGTTTTATTACAGAGCGCGTTCCTGGGAACCTTGCAATACCTTCGCCTTCTTACTTGAGCCACCGTGGTTTTGTTCGGGAATTGCTGTAGAGTTCCCGTGAAACGAGTGTTTCTGTGTATATCGTGTCTGAGCGTAATAGCTATCGAACTGATGGCGCTTTCACATGAACACTATTTTTCAGTCGGAGGATTTTGCTGTTTCCCTAAATAACGCGGTAAAAAGTATATAGATCTGGAACTGAGCGTGCGCCTTTCTAATTCGAGTTCTTCAGGCAATTGATGTCCGGTGTGACATACTAAAGTAATGGTCTGTGTCGCAATGGTATACATTAATATTCTTCCTTTTCTTGAGACGGCTGTCACTTGTGATTTTAGTTTTGTTTCTCGCTCCTAACTGTGAATTGTAACTAATAAAAATATCAAAATTTGGTAAAGATATCAGAAAATAATGAATGCATCGTCTCGAGTTGTAACGTAATAATCAATGAAGTTTCCTTATTTTTTTCTGGACTTGAGTGAGTTTTTCGTTAAATGGGATATATTGTTCGAATAATTTAGTTTATATTATATTTACGTATCCAATCGTATGACATCTGGGTGCGTATGTGGTATTTCTTCAGAAATTTCTCGTTCAATTGCGTATAACTGTGAATTTGTTAGGTCTCTCTGCAATCGAATTGTTTATTTCAGAAACCCGGCAAGCGCCAAATTTCTCATTTCGAGAAAACTGAGGAAAATTATCCCAGTTTTTTTGATTTAAAAATATTTTTTAACACTAAAGCAGTTGATAAATGAATATTTTTCAGTTAAGTATGCACTAAACGATGTGTCTATTGTCACGGATCAATATTCCGCCGCCAACGCGCCTTTTTATAGATTTTGGCGTTTGACGGGTTTCTGAAACAAACGATTCATCCAAGAAGGTATCGTTCGATGGAAATTCTTCGGGATATCCACTTCACGAGGGAATGTTAATCAGTCGAAAGGGTTCCTGATAAGAGTTCTTTGGTGCCGTGTATGAACATCAGTACTGAATATCATCCTCCACCCCGTGTGACAAGCGGCCGCGGAGGGTCGGTGCTTGTTGACTGGATGTTTTCGCAGAAGTTCGCCGTTCTGACGATGTCGCCGCCACAACTCGCGCGCGGTGCTTATTTGTTTTGACGGAGTGACGACCTCCCGGAAGAGGCGAAAGCGGGCGGGGCGGGGCGGGGCGGGGCGACGGAGACGGTTCGCATCTCTTGACACTATGCACGCCGCGTGAAAGGACGTACGCGTTCTTCCGTCTAAAGCTTCTAGAGGTCGGCAACCTTTTTGTAACTGCGGGCCGCATTCTCAAACCCCTAATAGCTCGCTGGCCACTCGTATCTTCAACTTAATTTTTATTTAACAAACTAAAAATATTGAGTTACTATTCGGTAAAGTTACTAGTTCTTTGAGAAATAACGAGTTTGGGTTCCGGGTACAATAATATAGCGAAGAAACACATTAAGATTTCTTTAATACAATTTTTAATTTACGAAGACAATATATACGAATACAACAGAAGAGAAAATAGATACGATTCGTTCATGTATTCTGCTTTTTAATAATCGGTTTGTTGTAGGACACGTAAAAAGCAAAAAAAACCATGATTGTTTATTTTTCAGTACACCAATTGAGTAGAAGACAGAAATAATTCACGAACGTTTGCTAAATTCTGGAACCGTTTGGCTCCCTTTTATTGTCGTCATTCCGCCGTCTCGAAAACGTTCACTTGACCCTAGTGTTTTTTGTGTAGTTAGAATGCAAAAAAAAATACACTTTAAAATTCCCCCTTTTCAAGAAATACTTACATCTATAATTCTATGATGGAAGTATTTTCTACTGCAAGTTTAATTAAATGCGTAATGAAAGTAAACAACTTGAACATTTTCGAATTTCAGTATTTCTGACGTTACCGTTACAATCCGTGTGATGACTTCATTCAGACAAACATAATTATCGTTTGCTTTTCACTAACATGACTTGTATCAATTCTTAAAATATTGTTTTTAGTTATGATATTGAAACAATGTAAATTACTCTTGAAAATTTTCCTAAAGTCCAATTACTCGCCCTGAACTGCCACTTTGAGATGTTGATAGCTGGCGCTCCGCCCCTTGTGGGTGGCGGAAGCGAACATTTCGCAGAGCGATGCGGTCTTTGTTGATGTTGACTGCTGTAGAACCTGTCAAGCCAATCGTCTCCTGGTGTGAAAGGGCCACACAGACGTGGGCGTAGCAGCCGCTCCCGCTATCGGCATCGCCACCACCTCCGCTGCCCACGGAGCAATCAGAGCCATCGCCGCTATCAGTCCCCCCGCCGCCCGCGCTGCCCCCTGGAGCATCGAGCGCCCGCTCCCGCGACTCGGCTGCCCCCGGCGTCGCTCGTGGGCACTCGGAGGGGCGGCGGACGTGGAAATCCCCAGTTCGATTCCGGGAGGCTGTGCTGGGACGGCATTTCTCACATGCAGTACTAGACCGAAACGGCTGGAGTCAAACCGAAATCTTTAAATTATTTCTATGAAAGCGGTCTCGAGTTGTGTTTATTGCCGAGGAAGACAATCTGCTAACTGTCATCTCAAAAATGCTTACCTTCAATTTTTACCCTTATCATTGATATCTCTGGTAGTTGATAGGGATAATGCGTAACAGTTCGGTTTATAGCTGATCTAAGAATTAGGCCAATAATAATAATGATAATAAATACTATTATTCTGCCTTCAGTCCAAATGACTATTTGCAGAATAAATAGCTAGAAATGACAAAAACATGTAGGTGTTTAGGAAAGCGGAAAAGGCAGACCATAGCGATATTGAATTGAAACTTCACAGAAAGAGTGGTGAGAAGGAGCTATCTTAATTACCGACACCCTGTGTTGGGAAGGGACTTTTGAGCGCCTGTCCTTTCCTGCCCGGCAGCTGCGCGCGTCGGAGGGCTACCTGAGCGCGTGCGCGCGGGCCAGCTTGCGGTCGCTGTACCGCCCGCCCGTGCCCGCGCCGGCGGGGGCGGGACCGGGGGCGGGGGCGGGGCCGCGCCTCGTGCTGACGCGCGGCCCGCACTGCTGCGCCGACGAAGTGCGCCGCGTGGAGGCCGCCTGCCAGGCCGGGCCCGCGGACCTCGCCCTGCCCGCCGCCGCCGCCGCCGTCGCCGTCGTCGCCCCGCGCCACCACCAGGTGTGGAGCGACGCGCAGGTCGACAAGTTAGGCTTAAGACGGCTCCACGCATTCGGCATTCGCCGAGCAGCGAGCTAGTGCTCGCTCAATCTCCCGAGCAGCTGATGTCTTCGGCGAATGTTCGCTCCCTTTGATGTGTCCTAAAGACCGACACGCCGTGGGTAGGGCGAGCACCGAAAGTTCGTCAATCGCCAAATAGCAAGCAACTCATCCACACTACGTGGGATTCGGCAAGCGCTTGCTCGCTGTACGCCGAATAACGAATGTGTGGAGGCGCCTTAAAGACGGCTCCACACTTTCGGCAACAGCGAGCTTACCGCTCGCCCAATCCCGAACAGCTTGTATGTTCGACGAATGTTCGCTCCCTTTGATGTGTCCAAAAGACCGACACGCCGTGGGTAGGGCGAGCACCGAAAGTTCGTCACTCAGCAAATAGCAAGCAACTCATCCACACTACGTGGGATTCGGCGAGCGCTTGCTCGCTGTACGCCGAATAACGAATGTGTGGAACCGTCATTACATGGGACTAAAATGACAGACTGCTGACACTATAACTGAATGACCTTTCTATGCACTTGTCAGTGATGTCACTTGGCACACCTTTCCTCCATACGTTCGTTTATATTTGACTCACTTGTGTATTGGCTTCTACACTATCTCATCTCATCGTCCAATTAACAACTTAACGACAAATAATGGAAATTACCCCGCGAAAAGTGTCGTGCTGTCTGTGTTTCTTTAAACAAAAATTTTTTAGCCAAGTTTATCGTCGTTATTGTGATAATTATTTTGTATATTTTGAAACTGAGTCTTGAACATAATTGCGTCTTGTATCGGCACCAATGACGTCTTAACAGTAGCCATCAACGAACGTATGTAAATGTTTTGTGAAGACGCGTGATGGAGCAACGGTCGCGGGGAGCAATATTTCTCTGAAGTAAACATATTCCTTTGAAGTAAACGGTCACTGCGGTCTTATCTAACCATAACTTCTCTGTTGCTACAAAAAAACTTCCATCGTGCAACCTTCCACATTCACTCACGGCCATAGTTGAACCACATGAAAGTAATTCTGCCACTGCTCGCGCGCTAAACTTTTGGTTGACATGTGTTCCCTCCCTAAGCATTGCGTGCTACTGGGCAGCCAACTGTAACGGCCCCTCCGTCGTTTAACACGCGCCATTTGGTATCGGTGGCTGTAATGCTTTTCGAGCCCGACTGCACCACAAGCGCAGGGCGCCAATCGTGTGGCATCAATTAACTGTTTCATGGCTCTCATCACTGTCCTTCCTCCAACTCGCCAAGAGCGGTATATTATTATTATTATTATTATTATTATTATTATTATTATTATTATTATTATTATTATTATTATTATTAACTTAATAACGGACGTCCTCACTTGAAAATGCATGTTTCTGATCAAACCAAGTTTCCTTCCATAGCACTAATTGGCGTATTGTATAAGCCCAATATACACAGACATCCTAAGCGAAATATATAAGCAAATTTTAGAATTCGTGAATGCTAGATGTTCATTTAATCGAGAACGCTGATAAACGCTCTCGGCGAGGGCGCATTCACAACTTGCGACTGCTCGAATCTTCTAATACCGTGTTTTGCTGCTACCAGTGGCTAGTGACCTGCCGCAGCATAAATGCTACTGAACAAAACCACACAAAATAGGTTTCCAAGATGTAGCATTCACACATACATACATACATACACACACACACACACACACACACACACACACACACACACCGCAAGAACAAATAAAATACTCTCATATACTCTCAAACTGCTCTAAATTAACAAATTTAAATAACACTGTTTTCGCGGTTTCTGCACTTACATTGTGCAGTTTATAGGTTGTAAAACAATTCATTACATACCAAGAAAATAAAAAAAATATGCTGTTCCGTAGTGCAATAAATATAGTCAATAATGTCATGTCAAGCATAGTCAATAAACATTTAATGGCGACCGGCCTCTTCCTTAGAGCCTTACTTTCTCATGACCTCAACTGTGTCGTAAGTAAGGACGCATTGAATTTGAGAATTTAATGTGTACTCACAGTAGGAGAGTGGACGGAATAACACATTCAAACATTTGCCTTTTTCAGTCACATTCAAAATTGTTTCATTGATTTTGGATTTTTTACGAGTCAACAGGTACCTATCAATAGGTCGGATACTGTATAGTTTTCTTTCAGTTTCTGCCCGCATTGGAAATTATTTATATAGGTATATGCCTGTGGTCAAGTCGAAGCGACGCTGAGGTGTACAGCTAGCTAAAGCCAGAAACCGGTTTTAAATGTTTTTGCTCAGTGCACATCCTATTGTTTGTCTGCAGCTAATGTCGAGAAATTTTTGGATAACGATCGTGGGTGTTGGACTTTTATTGTGATTAGAAGATATTCTCGCTTACTGTTAGCCACTGCGGGCCGCAAAAAGAACAGCTGGACGCTGCCTACATTTTGATATCACTGATATCAAAGGTGTCAAAGAGCTTCTGTGATGAGAGTCAAATTGAAACTCTTCTCTGGCTGGATGATATAATCGCGTTATAATCTGGTTGGCCGCGGTGTCAACTACTCTCACGATTGGATCCATATGAGGACTTCATCAGGGTGCAAGCTGGTATACTGTCGTCACCCGATCAGATAAGGACCTCAAATTGTTCGTGAAAATGACACGGAAGAACTGTGAACGTCGCAAGAGTCGGTGGTCATGTCATCTTCGAGCACGTAATCATTGCCAATAGCGCCCCCTTTTTTTTAATGAATTTATAAAGCTTTCCGGATGAAGCAACCAAAATTTGTTTATCTTTTCCTTATTTTCGGTGCTTCCATTCAATATTTAATTCTTGTAATCTCTTTATTTTCTCCTTTTAATTTATAAACCCTCGCATATTGCCTTAATGCTCGGCATACAGATGCACGCAAGCAAACAGCGAAATTGGTTAAATAAGTGTACTGTAAATAGGATTTGTACTATTTTGTAACTTTCCTTTACACTTCCTGTTCATTTAAATCAGTTCTTTCGTCTTCGTGCGTTTTGAAGTAAGAAAGTTTCACGCTTACTGAGAGTGATGGACTTGCCAGTCTTTGATGATTCCTTGGTTCATCAATGTGTTCATTGCTAACTCTCCTTGCAAACTACTTTCCGAAAAGAGCATTCTAGCTTGTTCTTCCTAATATTCCTTCTGGGCTATTTCCTTTTATCCTGATTTCTTTTGTGTACTTGATTGAATCGTAAAGAAGTTATTTCCATCCCGATTGCAGTAAAGAAAATCCATTTTCTATCGTCTGCCTTTGTAGTACTTGAGAATTTCACTCGTTCAAAGTGAAACCTAATATTCTCTCATAACTCTTGTCTACAATACACCTTATTCTGGAGAAAATAAACAAAGCTGTCTGGAGAGTCGGTGTGATTCCGCGAAAGGCAGACTAGAGGAAGCGGTGTATGACTGCGCAAGTGCGACACAAATGTTGACCGAGCGTTAGCACCGGTTCGCGATTCCGCTTAGTGTTGAAGATATTGAGTACTCAAGCCGTTAACGTGAAAGGAGAGAAGCGCTCCGTGTATGAATGAGTTGGAACTTTTATGTATGCAACGTACTCATCTCTTCTACGAAAAGATTTCGGGGCGTCAGTCTAGGTCTTCCGGATGCAGTCGCGCAAAGACTTGTGCCTTTATGATCTTGTTTATTTAATGCACGACCTTGACTTTCGTCACACTCGTTTATTGTACGCCATCTTTATTTAGACTGTTTCTAAGGTGTAAATCAACAGAGTGCATTGTGAAATTTTCAAGGTTTAAACGAGTTCGGACAATCTAGCGGAAAAAGTTACGTCACGGGAATGTGAGTTCATAATTGTATCGGTCATCCAAAATTACAAATACTTCATGCTCAGTAAACATGCTTTTTATCTTGTGAAAGGCTAATTGTGATTATATTTTCAGGTCATGTGGAGTGTGTTTACAACAATAATTGTAATGTAAAGTTCACAGTAGAATGTACTTGAGCGTGGTTCATGTTTTTTGGTGTCTTAGTAAAAATAAACGTTGCTGTGTGAAGTAGACGTGTACTTGAGGTTACTCGTGTATTCTCTACAAGCATTGTGTGGAAACTGTGTTGGTAAAAGTGAATGTTGAGTTTTATTTGCTTGCTGATAATAATTATTTGCGCCGTGAATTGTGCGATGTTACATACTAATAGCCTCGCCCAGGAATGCTGGCTGTACTCTGTAAAGTGAAGATGTAAGATTATTATTCCTCGTAAGTTGTCATCACAATTGGCGTGTGCAACTAATTTCTGGGTACAGTTTTCCATTAAACTTTTTTATTTACATATGAAATTGTATTGGGAAATGCAGTAATAAAGCGTACTTCAAAGATAATGTAATTATAAACTTAATGACACGTTTAATAAATTTATTGATTTTATGCTGAACCATTTAGAGGGTTGCCAAATGGATTGGAGAGTCCCTTCCACAAATGTGTATTATTCCGCAAATTGTCAGCTTAAAAAAAGAGGAAAATAAGGAATTGGTATTTACGGAAATAAAATGTTCTTTTACATATATTTTGTTTTGTCTAGAGCTCCATTTGACAGGCCATCAGCTGTTTCGGTATCATCCAATCGGGACTATAGTTACACGTCATACAGCTGATTTACGTCTTCTGAACCGATGTTTAAATCCAAGTATAGGGCTATGGGAATCCTTTCAGAATTTTCAGTGTGGCCACGGTTCCCCTACCCGCGTGCCCATAGTGCATATTACCCGTGCACGCCTATAGTCATCACCAAACATCCTCAAAGTGATTCGAAACCCATCGGAGAGCAAATCCGGGCGACCGTCCGGTCGTTGGTGCATTTCGTGGCTGTCGAGTCTCGCTGACCGGCGCTTGTTCTTTTGCCGCAGGTGGAGCAGCGGGATGTGCCGGGCATCGACTCGGCCTACCTGGCGATGGACACGGAGGAGGGCGTGGAGGTGGTGTGGAACGAGGTGCAGTTCTCGGAGCGGCGCAACTTCAAGGCGCAGGAAGACAAGATCCAGGCGGTGTTCGACAACCTCACGCGCCTCGAGCACCCCAACATCGTCAAGTTCCACCGCTACTGGACGGACACGCACAACGACAAGCCTCGGGTGAGTCGCCGGGCGGCCGTGAATGACGTAACGCTGAAGAGGAGGGAAGGGGTTTGAGGCAGCGTTGTACTGAGGTTTTCACAGCCTTGGACCAGACGATTCGTTAGCTGTTCGGCCTGCTGTGACAGTTCTCTAATCGGGAGCTTATACGTCACTACATGACGTGACTGTCACTACATGACGTGACTGTCACTACATGACGTGACTGTCACTACATGACGTGACTGTCACTACATGACGTGACTGTCACTACATGACGCGACTGTCACTACATGACGCGACTGTCACTACATGACGCGACTGTCACTACATGACGCGACTGTCACTACATGACGCGACTGTTACTACATGACGCGACTGTCACTACATGACGCGACTGTCACTACATGACGCGACTGTCACTACATGACGCGACTGTCACTACATGACGCGACTGTCACTACATGACGTGACTGTCACAGGTGGCCGAACAGCTGACGAAACGTCGAGTTCAACTGTGCGAAAACCTCAGTATACGATGCGTTACACAGGGGTAAGGGGGTCATAGTTCAGCGTTAGGTAATACTGATATTTCTTGTTTAAATTTTTCAACATTTGCTGAAAAAATCCTTTTATTCAATCTTATACTAAACATTAACATATTAAATTAAGAACGTAACAAATTAAAAAGTTATGATGTATAAGTTGTTACAATAAAGGTAAATGTTATCAACAATGATACATTGATTAAATACGTTAGGTAACGAAAAAATATTCAAGATTGGTGTATAGTATATTCTAGAATCCCATTAAATTGGCGCAATAGACAGACACGAGGCGCATGCGTCATCCTCGACGGTGTGTGCACATCCTGTCAGCAATTTTTCGCCTACGCATTATTTATTCAAAAATTATCCTCAATCTTATTGTAATCTGCATCGACAACTATCTCTGACCGTAATTATCATAACTTATAGTATATAACACAAATACAATTTAATACAACTCATTGTTTCTGAATTACAATTAATTTTTACTTATTGTAATGGGGGGGGAGTCTTGACGCACGCGGTACGTAATTATTAGAGGGAGTTTTAAGCGCACGTTTCAGGTGCGTTACAGGAGGGGAGGGGGGTATTGAAACTACTCCAAATTTGCGTTACGTAATTTATGGACGGCCCCTATTGGCTGTTCAGTCATGTGAGTGTACATTGTTTGTTTATTTTTGATTTGTTTTGTTACTCATTGGTGCTAAACTGAATTCGAGGAGGTGCGGTGTGATCGGGAATTATCTTGTAGAAATGACTCATCTTTTCACAGACATTGGCTAAATTCTACTTGAGCCCTTACTTCCTATTTTTCTTGTCATTACGCCAATTGGAGAACGTTCCCAAGATATCATTGTATTTGTGTAGTACACAAAAAAAGCAAACTTTAAAACTTCCTTTCTGAAAAAAAAATATATTTACATGTATAATTATGTGATTAAAATTTAATGACAAATACATTTACATCTGTTTGATGACTTAATTCATATCCATACATATTCTCAAATGCTTTTCGGCTAGTTTTAAATTAATTCCTACAACATATTTAGATATATTGGAACAATGTAAATCTCTCGTTAAAACTAACCCTAACCTCCAACTACACTACCGAACTTAAACTTTGAGGCATTAACAGCTGGCATTTCAACCCATACGCCTGGAGGAAGAGAACACTTCGCAGAGCAAATCAGTCTTCGGCGATACCCGTTTTAGAACCTGTCAACATATCGACAACTGGCCTAATACGTCTAATCGCCGATGCAAACCTACACCCGCGCAGCTCCCCTCTCCAGCCCGTTCCCCTTTTACTCCCACCCAGCATGCCCCTTCCTCTCCATGACCCTCCCCCGCTGCACTTGCACTTCACCCTTCGCTTCACTTCCACTTCACCCCTCGCTTCACATGCTCTCGGTCCAATTAACTTCGTCGCTCCGAAGCCAATTACCACATCCTTTCATTATTTGGAGCACTGCCCAACCGTCTTATCCCTTCCTCTCTCTCGTTACTGGTTTCTTTAACCTTTACCTTCGTTTTTTTCCTTCGTATTTTATCCCACCGTTTGCTTTCGTCTGAGTTTTGTATTCCCCTGTAAATATTTATACTTTTTCCCCTTCGTACTGTTTTGTATTCCTATCTTTCAATTATCGAATAGAAATGAAACAAGTTTCTAGCCTGGTGATTTAGGGTGATGCTAAAATGGTTTAGGGAGATGCTAAAATGAAATGCTTCACCTTAAATTGGATGTACAATAAATTCCTCACCCTACTTATTGTATTTCTGTTCTTTCGATTAAAAACGACTACCCACGCTCATATTAAAGGAGTCGCGAAAGAATCTAAAAACGTATCTACGAAGTTCATCCCTCCTAAAACCCACTGGCATGGCATTCTACGAACACCCTCCACTCTACCGGTGGCGTGGTACTTTCTTCTGGGAACGCCACGCCACGCCACGCCACGCCGCGCCGCGCCGCGCCGCGCCGCGCCGCGCCGCGCCGCGCCGCCTACTTTTCCGCTTTCCCGCTTGACTGCACCGTCCGCCCGGCCTTCGCGCCGCTGGATTGAAAGCAAACGCTCCCTCGTGACCCACTTCATCGCCGTAATGATACGGGCCCGCTCCGTAAGTGCCTCATATCTGGAGAGTTGCTGCCTCCAGCCGCCGAGAGCTTTGTTGCCAAGGGACCTAAGACGACGTGGAAGCTATTGGAAGTGCTGCCCACGTACAGTCCCTCTGTTGGAGTAGGTTTCGCGGATGGATGGCCTGTCTGGTTGACATTCTTTATAGTGAAGATACGTTAACTTACGTACATTTCCTATTAGTTGAACTTTATGAAAATGTCGATTGAGACCCTGTGGCTTATGATCAACGAAAAGCTAATATTTTATATCCGTAAATGAATCGTTTGAAAAACAAAATATTTCACACATTAATTTTCATTGCACTTTCACAAAACATCAGTCATTCCTGCCTTTTCGTACATGTGGCACAGCACGTTCTGTAATAGGACTTTCCATAATCTATCAATTTCTTATAATCGCCCGTCTTATGTAAATTTTCACATCAGTATAGCTGCAGTACATCGATTAGGTCATATTCTAGCTCTGTGGAAACCAATTTGTAGTCTTGAATAATGTCCGAATGTGATACATAAAAAGCATCTCTTCAGTTCCCCATTGACACTCCCCTCCCCCTCCCAAAAGCATCGTTATTTAGGTTGGTTCACTGTGGTTTGTTAATGGTTCCGTGACACTTTGGTTCGGTCGGCATTGCTCCGCTTAAGTGAAGCGAGTTCCTATGGAAGTTGTCTTCTTCCCTTCCAGCTTCCCCTCGTTGACCCATCTACAACGTTACAGCATCCTTCGTTAGAAAACAAACACCGCCGCTTCGGCGCTGCACTTGGCTGCAGCCCGCCGTCACCGCCGCCGCCTACGTCGTTTGAGACAAACCACTCCCGCGCTCGCTTTGCCTCCTTGCGTCTCATGTCGCCTCTCCTCTTCCGTCCCCTTTCGTGCCCTCTTACCTCCTTCGACGAGACCCAGGGGTTGACTGTCACATCTGCGTGCAACTTATTAAATACACCTTCGTCTCAGACCCTTTGCTCACCTCTTTCTGTTTTATCCCGTATTTTCCTTTTTGCCCTTGCTCTTTTTGTTAAAAACGTTTAATTTAACGTGTGCTGTACACCGACTTATATTGTACACGCCCATATGTGTAAATTTCCAAACTTTGAGATCGTAAATATCTAAGGCATTACACGCCATTTCGTGAGTCTTGAACGGGCAAGGTATGGTTGAGGGCCTCACTCAGAAACAGAAGACAAGAAAAGTTACGAAATAGGTGTCGATAAATTTGGTTTTCTGTTTGAAATTCCTCGCGAAACATTTGAATGGGAGCCTGTATTGATATCTAAGGCAATCACTCGTGTTGCTTTTTTCTTGAATTCTAGAAAATCGCTTCTATGTAGGGTGTTTTGATGTTCTTGTGAGACAATTTTGAACCATTCTCATAAAAAATAATTGTTATTAAACATAATTGTTTCCAGTACTTCTAATATTTGACTTTCAAGATGTTCTTGTGAAAGTATCTTCGAAACTATCACATTTCACCGTATCATTTCTTTCAAACGAGAAAAGAAAAGATAAAAATATTTCAACATTTATGCCAAGAAACTTCGATAATAAACATAAATACTTCCCGGTTTAAATCATAGTGTATTTAGCATTTTTACTCAACTATTTGACTCAACGACTTTATACTGTTCAGAGCCGGGGGGGGGGCTGATTATATTTTGCCGATATGTCGTTTACTTTGCCAAATGTTTGCGATCGTGGCTTTTCGCGTCCCTTTGTACTTTGTAGTACTTCGTAGGTACTTTCTCGCGATGCCTACAACTAATCCGTCTACCCTCTTAGAATGCGAGGCTGCTGGTGTTGCTTGCAACTTCGTCTCGAGTGATCGCGCCCGTATTGTTTCGCAATAGCAATTGCATCCTTCATTGCGAAAGGTTATGAATCGTTCATGAGCCCGAAATGAATCGTTGACTATAAATGCAGAAATTAACCGATCAGTAACCCGAAGCAGAGGCTGTGCTTCGCTTGTTAGTGCTAGGAAGGAGTCAGCAGAAGTCACGACGCCAACATAGATATATTTGGAACTGAGGCGAGAAGGCAAAAAGGTAAAAGAAGTTAATTAATTGTCCGTATCTGATTAACAAAAGAACTAAAATGAAAGTGACTCTGGGATATTACTTTGTTCACATCCAAATTAACTTTATCCTTTCATTTATGCATTGGACTGTTTCCGATTTTCTGAAGCCATTTCTATGTATAACCCAATGTCATTTTGAGATCTTACATTTCGAGGGGTAATTCTGCTATATTATTTCGGTATTAAATAAGATTCTTTGGTGCAGTATACAAGTATTATTAATGGTGAGCGTTCCTGAGCCCCTTTCTTTATCCATTCTTCATTATTTAACCGGTCGAAATCTCCACATCAATACAAGTTACATCGATTGGGTCGTAATGCAGCACGGCGGAAACTACCTTGTATTCTTCGAAAAATATTCTCAGTGAGACAAATAGCAATGCCAGTCGCATGAAAGAAGTTCTAAGTTGTTATGTTTCACGTCCTCAAATTACATTCCCGAGACCCGATAAATTAGAGGTTTATAAAATGGATCGTATTGACCTTTACAGTAAAATGGATCGTGTAGGTCTTTACAGTATTATTATTTGCAAGATGCATGCCTGGAGTCAATCGAATGAGGTGTTGACTCTGTAGTTGTCGTGTGGATTTTTTTTCCTTTTCAGCTAGGGTAGAAATACCAATGATGCGTTACTAGTTCAATGATTTTACTTTTAATTTTAGGTATAGTAGCATTTCTATAGGTACATAAACTTCGCAAAGATCTGACACTGTCTTGTCTCACTTCCTGCATAATTTGGAGACTTTTTTTTCTCTCTCCTGATGTTGTGAAACCTTTAAAAGTTGTAATCTTTGCAAGGAAAAGTGATATGTTAGATGCCAACCTCTACCACTAAGGAGTTCAGTTATTTGAGTTAACATATATTTACATGTATTCGCGTATTAAACTATTTGAACATTAGATGTCCAATGAAAGGAATGATTATAAATGTATAAAATTGCTTACGGGAGATATTTCAAGCCTTGAGACCGTGGTTCCACGAAGCCGTACCATGTTCGCACGTCAAAGCTTGTGACGACTCGGGTCTTTTTTTCTACCACTTAGGGTTGTTGCGTATTTTGCCATGTAGGCCAATATTATTATCTATACACGAGTGTTGTGGCGTCTGATGGGTTCCTCCTCTCCCCACGCTGCGGGACGAAGTGTTAGCCAATGTAGAAGTTAATCCCTTCGCAGAAAGATGCATTTTAGTGGTACTCAATAGAAAAGACTCTCCTAAAGGCGGCTCCACACATTCGGTATGGAGACAGCTCGCCGAATCCCGAGACGTGTGGGTGTGTTGCTTGCAATTCGCCGAGCGGCGAACATTCGGTGCTCTTTCTACCCACCGCGTGTCGCTCTTTTGCACTCATTAAAGGAAGCGAACGTTCGCCGTACACATCAGCTGTTCGGGATGGGACGAGCAGTAGCTTGCCACTCGAATACCGAATGTGTGGAGACACCTTTAGGAGAGCGAATTTTGAATATGTGGAGCCGCCTTCAAGTATAGAGGAGTTAATTTAAGGAAGGTCTACTCTGACAGGTCGGGAAACAAATCAAAGTCGTGCAGGGCGATGTTGTTACAAGAGATAGTGATGGTTCATCACTGATGAAGCCATTTATAAATGAGCTAGCTATAAACGAACGCACTATCAAAATGGGTGCATGGACGTAACTTGCAGTTCTATTGCCAGCAGTGGCCAAGCAGTAGCTGTGAAGTTGATGCCTTCTTAGAGTAACCTCTGTATACCCAATGCCCGACTTTGATTTATGTGCGCCCTAGGCTGTCAAAAGTTGTAGCGCCCTTTTAATTTGCTTTTTTACATTTAAACTATTTATAATATTTTGAATAAAAAAATATTGTAAGATATTAGTAACCGACGCAGATATTGTGTACGTACAAATATTTGATTATACGTATACGTATAAATATTGATTAATTAACACTTTCTTTCGTTACGAATATTGATTAATTAACGTCCGCGATATTGATTAATTAACACTTTCTTTCGTTACAAATATGAAAATAAATATTTGTTTAAGAAACGTTCAAAAGTTCGCTTTATGAAATTTTGAATCCGCTGACATTCGTTCGCCCCCAAAAATCGCGCGCCCCCAGGCTGCAGCCTATTCAGCTGTGCAAACCAGTAAACGGCGTCTGGACACCCGCACTGACCGCGCCCCGCCCCTTGCGTTGCGCAGGTGATCTTCATCACGGAGTACATGTCGTCGGGGTCGCTGAAGCAGTTCCTGAAGCGCACCAAGCGCAACGTGAAGAAGCTGCCGCTGCAGGCGTGGAAGCGCTGGTGCACGCAGATCCTTTCGGCGCTGAGGTGAGCCCCGCTCCGCGCAGCCGCGCTCCGCCGCCCCGCACGTACCCCGCCCCCCGTCACCGGCTCCCCCCACCGCCCCCGAAAGTACTCCTCTTGCGTGCTTGCCCAGTGCTTGACGGGCAGACTTCTCTGTGCTCCTCTTATATCTTGTTTGTTTTTTTATTATATTCTCTCTGATGGTTCGTCTTTTGCTCTGTACGTTACTTAATTTTTTTGTATATGTATAGAGATGCGTCATGTGCCTGTTCGTACGCATTTGTTTATTATATCTTATTGAGATTTACTTGCCTGTAAAGTCGCCCAAGCTCTGGAAGTTAAGTTCTTGAAGAGAGTATTTTCATTTTTTTTTATTGCACTGTATTTGACGTGTGACTAATCCGTATGCTCTTGTTTCCACAGCCCCCCCAAGGTAGGTGGGTTCTGTGGCACTTTATCGATGTGTAAAAAAAGATATTGTGTTTATATGCTATACGTTTAGGAGATGTGTGCTGATATTGCTAATGTGTGTTCTCTCTCCTCACTTTTTTTTCTGAAAAGCCACAAAAAAGAAAGGACGTCGGAGCGCCGGCCGAGCGCGTGTGTGCGTGTAGAGCGCCGGGGCGGGGGCGGCCGGCGGCGCGGGCGGCGGGGGCGGGCGCCCGCGCGGGGCGAGGCCCCGGACGCGGGGCGACCGCCGCCGCCGCCCGCGCCGCCGCGGGCGAGGAAGGGCCGCCGCCGCCCGCCGGCAGCAGCGGGCTCGACATTTCGCGGGGGGGGCTCAGGCAGAGGCAGGCCAGCGGGGCGGCGGGGTCCGCGGGGGGCGGGGGCTCGCGGCCAGGCTGGCGCTAGGGTAGGCCTTAGGAGCGGCGGGGGCGGCGGCGCGTCTGCGCGAGCGCTCCCGCGCCCCGGCGGCCCCTGCACGCACTCACGCGCGCCCGCACACCCTCAACCCACCCGCCACGCCGGCCTCCTCCTCCCCGCGCCACCCCCAGCCTCCGCACCCCACTAGCAGCACGAGCAGGCGGAGCGGCGCGGTCCAGGCCCAGGCTCCGGCAGCTGCCAGCCCTCCCGGCGGAGCGGCGGCGGCGGCGGCGGCGGCGGTGGCTGCGGCGACGGCGGTGGGCGGCGGCCGCGGATGCTGCTGCGGCCCGGCCCGGCGCCGCCACCCCACCCCGCGCCGCGGCCCGCCACGCCCACGCAGGCGGACGCGGCCCCAGGACGGGAGGCGGCCTCCCGCACAGTCCCCCGGGCCACGGCCCGCCAACACTACTACCACCACCTCCCACGCCACGCCTCCGTCCTAGTCGATGGGGTAAACTGTGCTTGTTTTCGTTGCAGTTACTTGCATTCGTGTTCTCCAGCCATCGTCCACGGAAATCTGACCTGTGATACCATATTTATTCAGCACAATGGCCTCGTGAAAATAGGATCAGGTAAAGTTTCTCCCTCGGGAGCGGCGGCCGGCCCGTGGAGGGTCGCGCACGGGGAGGGGGCGGGGGGGGTTCGCGCGCGGGGGCGGCGCGGCGCGGCGGCGGCGGCAGCCTCCGCCCCCGCCCCCGCCCGCCCGCCGCCGCGCGCCAGCCCACCGCGGCCCCTCCGACCAAGTAGTAGTGCAAAGTCACAACACAAGTCCTCCTTAAAAGAGCATCTCTCTGCTATCAGTATATCAAAGAATAGAATTATCTATACTCCATACATACTTGTGTGTCATCACGAGCAAAAAAAGAAAATAAAAAGAAAGAAAAAATACGCATTACCCTTGCCTTGATACTATAGTTGCTCTCATATAAGCCTGCCACTGGATGATTTGATACTCTACCTCTATATTTATATATTGATTCTTCATATCTATAATCTCTTTGTGAAAGGTGTGTGGGTAGAGGTAGCGCGGCGAGCCGCCGCAGACGCCGCGCGCGGACGGCCGGGGGTGCTCCCCGCCCGGCGGCGCCGCCCGCACAAGCCCCCCGCCCGCCCGCGTCCGCCGCGAACGGGAGGGGCCGCGCCGTGCCATGACCGAGCTGAGCACGGGCGGGGCGCTTGGGCGGCGGGCCGGCGGGCGCGCGGACGGCGGGGCCCTCCAGCGGGGGCGCCTGCAGAGCGCATGGCACCGAGCGCGTGGCGACCGGCGCACGGCGACGCCTCGCGCCGGGGACGGGCGGGCGGCGCGCGGCGCGACGCGGCGCGGAGCGACGCGACCCGACGGCGGCCGCGCCGCCCTGCGCCGCGCCGCGCCCGACGCCCGCCCGCCCGCCCTGCGCGAGGCGTGGCGTGCGCGCGAGAGAGAGTGTGTGTGTGCGAGTGAGGGGAGGGCGCGTGAGAGGTGCGTGCTTGCGAGGCGGAGGCCCCCGGCCGCGGCGGCGGACGCATCCCGAGCACGCCCCGGCTAACCGACGCCGCGCGTTTTTCTTCCCGCAGTGGCTCCCGACGCCATCCACCACCACGTCAAGACGTGTCGGGACAACATCCGCAACATGCACTTCATCGCTCCCGAATACGGAAGTGAGTATCCCTCTTCACTGCCCTGTCCATTCCCTTTGCGGTCTTGTGACGCTCTTCGATGATCTATTTCTATTCTGCTCAGCGCCTTCATTTCGCAATTAACAATATCGTAGGGGAAAAAATGAATTCCACTAAAAAATCTCAAGTATACCCTTTTAGGAAAAAATGACTGGCACTAACATTAAAATCAGCGGTTCTGCTAGTAGACTTGCAAGTATCTTTGCGAAACGCGGAGTTTGCTTTGAGGACACGCTTCGTCCATTGAAGACCGTTTGAAAGCCCCAATAATTTGAAGTGAAAAGCGTTGAGTGACGTGCGCGTGCGTGTGGTGGTGTTGCAGCGGCGGGGGTGGGCCTGACGCCGGCGGCGGACGTGTACGCCTTCGGCATGTGCGCGTTGGAGATGGCCGCGCTGGAAATCCAGGGCAACGGGGACTCGGGGCAGGGCGTGACGGAGGAGCACATCCGGCGCACCATCGACTCCCTGGACGACGTGCGCCAGAGAGACTTCATCCGCCGCTGCCTCCACCGCGACCCCACGAAGCGGCCGCCGGCGCGCGACCTGCTCTTCCACCCGCTGCTCTTCGAAGTGCACCCGCTGCGCCTGCTCGCCGCCCACGCCCTCGTCCACGGCGCTGGTGAGTGCACACCCTCCCTTTTACCTCTCGACGCCCCCTCCCTTTTACATCTCAACACCCCCTCCCTTTTACCTCTCGACGCCCCCTCCCTTTTACCTCTCGACGCCTCTCTCTCTTTTTACATCAAGACACACTCCTACATCTCGACACCCCCTCCCTTTTACCTCTCGACGCCCCTCCCTTTTACATCTCGACACATCTCCCTTTTACATCTCGACACACTTCTTTTCCTTTCGAACCCCCCTTTTGAAGTGGTCCCCAATTCCCTTCACCCATTTTGAGCCTGCCTTTCTTAATGCCTTTCTTTTTAAATTCTATCCTATGACCTGTTGCTCGTCCTCTGCCATCTTTTGACACTCTGGTCTTCCGTCTTTTGACACTATGGTCTTCCTTACTTGTGACACTCTGCTCTGCCTTGTTTCGACATTTTCGTTTTAATATTTTTCTCCATTAATTCATTCTTTGTATTTGCTTTACATCCTGTTATATCCCTCTTTTCTCTCCTGCTATATTAATTAATTAATTTCTTTTCCTATTCCTTGTTGTTTTCACCAGTGTGCTTCACTGTCATTTTCAACACCTTTTGATTAAGACCGTAATTCACCATTTTTTATTTATTTAGGTTATTGTTCTTGCCCTTCACTGTTAATTAATACTTCTAGTATTTGGACAAGACATTACATATTGATCATGTGTTAACCATTAGTAAATGAATTTTTCAGTAAGAAATTTGGTTACCATATTTTTTAATTAGAAGTTCCCAAACTATTCTTTAAAAAATAATTATCTTCATTATCATCATCGTCGTCATCTTCTTCTTCTTCTTCTTCTTCTTCTTCTTCTTGGGCTAGGCTGATTAGCCTGTTCATTCGCCAATCAAATAATCTCTCTCTCATCTTCAGGCTCTACCTGGATCTTGAGTTCCTTCTGAATGAGTGTGAGTGGAGGAGCTTATTTGGTTGTCTCTCACTAGTCATTTGTCGGATATAATGGAACCATTTCTCTTTTCACTCTAGAATTCTCATTTTGAGGTTACATTTTCAATTCGTTTCTGATGTCTTCACTTCTTATGTGATCTAGAAGCATACATCCTGCAACAGGTCTTAGAAATCTCATTTCAACACCCTCAGTTTTCCTTGTGTTCAAGCGATTCGTCCTCTAATTTTCGCAAACATATTCAAGTACAGGGACCACCATCACCTTGTAAAATTTCATTTCTGTGATCTTCCTGACTTTGTGCTTAAGATTTCTTTGGACTGTTCCACACATTTGAAAATTTTGAAAATGTCTGGGGGGCTTTATGTAAAGTACCTCCAAATTTTAAAGGAAGTTTCTCAAAATCGTAGTGCTTTGAATGGAGCCAGATCGACCAGGGAATATCCATTTTGGAAAAAATCCTAGGTGTAGTTTAGGCACTAGTGGTGTTCACAGATGAATGGACATTTTGGGGAAGGGAAAAAAAGAAAAGAAAAGAGAAGGGGGGTGAATGGTATCAGGGCATACCAAATTGTGTATTTCCGTTGAAATCTTGAAATCGATTTTCTGCAGCATAACATAACTTTCTCTACATTACTACGTATATTACTCCATATATACATATGTAGAGGAGAAAGTAAAAAGTTCTATATTAATGCGATCTATACCAAACATGTTCTTGAAACTTTCCAATGCCGCTTCCAGATCTTTTAGTTAGTTCAACTGGGTCTAAACGTGATGGTTTACCCTCTGCTTGGTTTGAAGGTTCCAGTTCTCTGCCTGGATCTGTCCATCATTTTTTGTAGTACATTAACCATTCGTCTTTACTTATGATGGAAATACAAAGTGTCTCTCTTCTTCTTTATTTATATGTTCCATTATTTTGTAGGCCATACTTTGCACTCTGTGTACATCATTTTTTGAGTTTGAAATGAACTTATGCCAACTTTCCTTTTTTAGTTCGGTCATTTCTTTCTTCACGATTGCACACCTGCTTTTATACTCTAACTGATATTCAAATGTGTTGATCTGCAAATAATTCAAGTAATCTTTTTTCTTATCATTCACAAGGTCTTGAATTTCCTCATTCCATTTCTTGAGTTTTTTACTATAATATTTGTATTTGCATCTTCTACCTAATAGTTCTGATGCTGGTCAACACATAACATCATTGATATTTTGCCATTCTGTGTCAACGTCTGTACTTAAAATTTTTTCTGTATTTCCGCAGGTGAGAGGAATATAAGTTCTTTATACTTCCCTTTTTCTGCAAATGTGTTTTGTAGGTGCTCTTGAGTTCCTGTTGCTACTTTTGCTTCTTATGGAACCATCTTTCAGGGATATTAAGAATTGATTTCACTTGATTGTGATCTCTCCCTTTCGGGGCCCATATGAGCCTGTGTATCTTTTATAGGTGATGCAAGCTTCTTGTTGGCGATGATGTAGTCAATAATAGATTGGAACACACTTCCAAAAAGAAATGGGAGTATCTTTGTGGCTGTAATAAGTATTAGTTATTCTCAGTTTGTTGAAGATGGCAAAATCTCTGAGACATTTCCCATTTTCACTGATTACCGTTTCTCCTTGATTTCTTACAATATTTGGAATTATGATATTATTCGTGCATTAAGATCTCCACAGATAGTAATAAAGTCATTTCTGTTAGTCATGTTCAAATATTTCTGTAAAATTATAAAACTTTTCACTTTATCATCTTCTCTTGGAGGCTAGACACCTAGCACTGTTAGATTGCCTCTTTTCAATTTGAATCGCAATATTATAATACAGTTGTTAACAAAGTTGTAGCTTCTTGCACTGTTCCTCCATCACTGTAGCTTCATCGCTGCTACTCTGTTGCAGTCTTCACAGTAACCCTGTGCAAGGGACTGGATAACCTCGAGATACAGGACTTTTTGAGGTCCTCTATGCCTTGGCGAGCTTCTTTGCTGGAACTGTTGTTCAATGGATCCTCTTGTGGAATACTTCATCTGACTCCTCCCCTTCAATCTGTCTGGCAAGGGAGGCCCTATTAGTAGCTACCATACTGCCAGTCAGCTCTCAGATTCATGGGGCTATTCAAACTCTACCACCAGTGACATGTCATGTACTTCCTAGGTGGGGGAAGAAAACCTTAACGATGCATTGCTTGATATTGTGTAATGATTGTGCAACATTGCTGAGTTCATGTTTATTCACAGATCTTTGATTTCATTTCACTATCCAAAGTAGCCTTCCTTTTCATACTTTCTCTTCTTGGATTAGGCAGTTACTTGGATCAGTCTATTTAGTTCTTGTTCATTTTTTCTCTTTGTTGCACTTTGTTGATATTAGCATTTATCTCTACAATGGAACAGGTAATTTCTTTATAAATATTGTTTTAGTATTTAATATTTAATCCTTTATTAAAAGAACTCTTTGGTCAATGTAAAAGTCTTAAGTATGGAACTAAGAATAAGAATTGAGTTACAATGCTTCAAGTTATGTTGCAGTTTATTTCTATTTAGTTTAAGGTTTTCAATACAAAATATAATGAACTTCAGTGCTTTTGTAAAATAGGAAATATTAATTTGACATTAAAGTGTAATAATAGTAATTATCATTTGTAATATACATTGAATTGCATTGAAACGAATGATAGTTAAGAAATTCTCTAGCTTTTGAGAAGAAAATACACTTTGTTGTAATATACTATGTACTGTTAACACTACAGTTGAGATGTACATTATATACTACATAACACTGACCTTTCTCCAATTTTCAAAACTCTTGTAACATGCATTGGGGCAGACTCACGGTGACTTTCTTTACTGTCTAGACCAGGGGTCTCCAACTATGGCCCACGTGCCACATCTGGCCCTTGGCAACATTCTATGTGGCCCGCCAACCCAAAGTACGAGTATATTCTAATTCATTTTGAATGTGACATTTGAGGTTGTAACATTTTTTGTAAGTTGTAAGAATCTGGTTTCCTGTTATTACACATTCTGTGGTCTATATACCAGCCATGTAGGGAGTGTCATACCAATCTAAATCCTACATAAAAAAAAAATACTATTCTGAATTCTACATAAAGAAAGATTTGTTAAAAAGTGTGTTGTAATAATTCCTGAAGAGAGATTTCCAGAAAAAGTAAACCAATGCAAAGTCATTAGCCTTTCATCCAGCATAGTTGCGTGCAGAATAGAAGAAATGTTTCTAATATTTCCTCTCAACTTACTAATATGGCATCAAATTTTGAATGTTTTTGAATTACTTCGGATGAGTCAACGGATGTGACAGACATAGCACAAGTGAAATTGTTTATAAGAGGTTGTTTGTTTATAATAGTTTTGAGGTTACAGAAGAATTGTTTTATGTCATTAGCTTGTATGGAAGTACTACAGAGGAAGATATTTTCAAAGCAGTATTGAAATAATCTGACTAGGAATAATCTCAGTTTGCCCAAACTGAAATGTGTCACTGCAGATGGTGAAAGGAATATATGTGGCACAAAATCTGGTGTTCTTGCAGAACTTAATGGAGAGTATTAAGCAAAAGGAATTAGTAAACCCATGCCAATACATTGTGTTCATGAACAGGCATTATGTGTAAAATCAGAGGTCATGTCTTCTGTAATGATACCTGTGATTTCTGTTGTCAATTTAATTCACTCACATGGACTATGACACTGTCAATTCAAGACTTCTACCAGAAACAGAATCTCTGAAACCTGATCTTCCCTATCATACTGCTGTAAGGTAGCTGAATTATGGCAAATTCACGAGTAGATTCTTTACTTTGTGAACAGAAATTGAAATATTCCTAGAAAAGAAGGGACAACCAAATAGTGCTATCTGACAAAGAGTGGTTATGGAAACTGGCTTTCATTTCAGATACTGTTTTATCTAAATGAAATTAATAAAAAAATGCAAGGAGAAAATAACCTCGCGTGTAACCTATACACTCATATCAAAGCATTTAGGCAGAAATTATTTCTAGAAAAAGAGCTAGACTAAATCTCATGCTCACTACTCTAACTTCAAGTTACTAAGTACTGAAAATAGTTCTTCGCACTTCCTTTATTTGTTTGGAAATCCTTTCGGAACTGAAAATGATGTTCAAAAATATATTTACTTACTTGGATTGTAACTCCAAAGACATAGTTCTACCTGTTTTCATGTAATACTAAGCAAGTCTCGGTAGCTATACAAATGGAAATAATTGACCTCAAAACTGATGATCCAATGCAGGATAAATTCTAAGAAAGAAATTTGATTGCATTCCAAGAAACAAATCCTACAAACAACTCACAATTTTTATCCAAATATTAAAAATTTCTTTCAAAAGTTTCTTGTCAGTTTTTGGAACATTGTGAGATGTAAACAGACTTCCTCAAAAATGAAGTATGTGAATTATATGTACAGATGTAACTAAGGTGATGAACATTTGAGAGAAATTTTAAAAGTAGGTGAAACAAAAATTGAGCCACTAATTAACGTATTGTTAGTCTAAAATATAATTTCATTGCCGAAGTGTCTGTAAGTAAATTTTGAAATTGTACCCCTCAATGTGTTTTAATTATTACAAGTACTATGTGTAGTATTGTGTGTTCATATGCCTATTAGTGTTTTAGGAATTAATTTGTGAATTGTTAACTGTTTTACCATCTTTAATTTACATTTAATGTAACAAATAGACAATAAATTCCACCATATCATAAAATTTAATTTTTGGCCTTCGAGGCTTAAAAACTTCCTAGGACCTGAGTAGATGAAAGTTTGGAGACCTCTGGTTTAGACCAAAAAAATTAAACTTCCTTTGTTTCCCATTTAAACTTTGTAATTTATAAAAATTGACTAACGAGGAAATGATAGTTGCAACAAAAGAAAATTCAAAGAATAACTCATTAATTTGTGCACATGTACCATTCAGTAAAACGTGTGTCCCTAAGTGTTTTGTAAATAAAATGTATGTAGTATCTATATTATTAAATCAAACATTTTATGTTAATTTTAAGTCTGTATGGGTACTTAAAACATTGAATTACACAGTATGTGGTTTAGGAAGAATTGAATATATATATAATTTGTATTCACTGAGCTTCTATGACCTCTAAATTTGTGCTTTGTTTTTAGGGGGCAGCATTTCAGAGACTGTTACAGAAGAGGTGGCAGCACGGTTGCAGTCACCTGACCTGGTGCTTGCAGAAGTCCTGCATCCTGATGGCCGGCCGCCAGGGCAACTGCGACTCTCTGACGTGCCCGCTGCTGAGAAGCTCGAAAAATTTGTTGAGGATGTCAAGTACGTATCTGCAATAGACCTTGGGGCAGCTATTTATTAATAAACACAAGTAGCCAATGTCTTATAATGGCCATTTCAATAGGCCACCTATTTAACTTCATTTACAATATCCCTATTTGAACAATTGGCAGGATAGTTTGACAATGTAATTTTGTAATAATTCTATTTAGTTTATATGTGTAATAGCCTTGAAGGTCAGACATACCTTAACTAGAGTATGATGTTATTTGAAGATGAATAGGTCTATTTATGAAGACAAGATATGTATGTCAAGTTTCTATCGCATTTATTTTATTGAGAGCAGTCAATCAGTCTCTTTAACTTCATTATAAAAATTTGCATTTTAACAATTCAATTTTCTAATAAAAATTGAAAAATAGGAAATCATAGTTTATTATTTAGTAGAAGCATTTGTAATATGGAAGTTAACTAAAATGGAAATCTTAATCAAATTCTTTTGTAATAATTTGTTTCTGAACGTTGTTAAAACATGTATTTCATGTTGAGATAAAGTGTTTATGCCTTTAAAAGTCATGTAGTTTTTCTTTCAAAATCATTGAGAATGAATGAATTAATAATGCGTTGATTGGATTTAATTATGTGAAGTTTTTCATCATGTGCAGACATGACTTGTAAGTTATCTTTTATTATTAGAATTAATAGATGTTCTTAATGGTATTTGCTTTCTCTTTGTTCTTGGTGTGTGTGTGTGTGTGCGCGCAGTGATAAATATATTCTTTGTTCATTCTTCAGTGTTCTTTGCATACATGTGTTTTTCTGTGTTATAAAAAAAATGTAGTTTACCAGTAAACAAGGCATGTAGATGTCGGTTGGTTTACAGTATTAAAATTATTATTATTTTTTTCTATTTTGTGTAAACAAATAGAAGGTAAGATGTAATTAACCTTAAGTTCATCTGTATTTTCAAAAAGCTTCGTCAATATGCTGTCAAGTTAGATAATATAAAGATTTTTATTTTTCATGCAGATTTGGCATTTACCCGCTGACAGCATATGCAGCGCGTCAGCCTCCCCCTCCTCGCCCTCGTGCCATCTCACCTGAATTGGCAGAGTCCGTTAAGTCAGTAACCCCTGAGCCAGTAGATGTGGAAAACAGGCGTGTTGTCAACATGATGTGCAACGTCAAACCTAAGGACTCTGGTGCAGACCTTTCTGTGAGTAGTTGTAAATATTTATGCTTCTTCACATCTACTGCATGTTATAAATTTTATCAAAGAAATTATTAATGTTGTTATTTAACATCTTGTTTGATTCTTCCCTCTAGAAATTTTCCAGTTGATTGAAACATTCACTTACAATTTTACAATGCTTCATCCACAATGTAAAATATTAATTTATCTATCCAAAATATTTGTATTTTGTAACATTAAATCTACTAGTTCCTATTCTACAAATGTCTATTATCCTATTATTCATTATTATTTCATTCATCTTATTACTTTACTATTTCCCTCTCCCATTTAGATCGCTGTGTAATGGGAAACAAATAATAAACCCGAAGTTCATGTGACCACCACCCGACATACCTTATTTCATCTATTAAAATAGTTGTTAGAAACCATTACTTTTAACATGCTTTGAGTTCCATGTGTAAATCTTTCAGTGAACTTTTCAAAATTTCAGTTAGATGTTTTTAACATGATATGCATTGTCTTCAGATGACCCTTTTGCTACGAATGGATGACAAAATGAATCGGCAGTTGACATGCCTAGTGTCTGAGCTGGACTCTGCATTACTATTGGCTCACGAGCTGGTACATTTTGGCTTCATTAACGAGGTAACAGGCAAAATTTTACACATTCAGTAAATATTGGATATGACAATTTTTTTAAGTTTAAGGAATGAAGAATGTTCAAAATGTATTTTTTTAATATGTGCCTTAATATGAAGTGGATAGATTTTTGTTTTTATTTACAACATGCTTTCTGAAGTAATGGAATATTTGTATTTTTACTTTACTAATACATTACTTGTATGTTGTGTTCGAAAATAGTTGTTTATTTTCTCTTAGGTTTTTGTGCCATGTTAGAATTTCACTTCTAGATAATTGATGGTATTTAATGCTTTGGCACTAAATTATAGATATCATTTAGAATCTTGTCTACAGATTTGTATTCAAAGGGCTGTTCTCATGTGGTTATTTTCACAGTGCACATTCTAAAGCAGACACAATGTTTCAGGCTGATAGAGAGAAAATTGCAACTCTCATAGAAGACACGTTACGAACGTGTTTCAACAAACAGCTGTTGAGCCCCACTGGCAATAACGGGATGAGCTCAGCAACTGTTCCTGCGCAAGTCATACCTGGAATACCTGGAATGCCTGTGATGCCAGGAATGCCTGGGATGCCCACTATGCCCGGGATGACAGGAGTGCCTGGAATGCCAGGTGTGCAGAGTGTCGTCCCAGGCATGCCAATGATGCAGACCATGCCTGCCATGGTTCCCTTGCAACATATGGGTCCTCCTCCCGTCACTGCCCCTATGACTGTACCCAGCAGTAATGCCATGCTGCCACCTACAATGTACCCCATGCCTTCTCATGACCATGTGTCGATGGCAGCAACAGTGCATTCAGCTGGTAGTTAGTAGTGGCAGCCCCGCCGGTCTGTCTCAGCCGGCGACAATGCACTCCTCGAACTCCATTCTCCTCATTCCCCACCCAGATCTCCTACAGCATCAAGTCCTGCACACGCCGACCCAAGAGATATATTTTTTCGGAAAACGCCTGTAACATCCAGCTTAATTCAGCCCTATCGACGACTAGTCACTGCTGGTCCCCCTCTGCATGGAAATAGTCGACACCTGGTTCCACCTCCTCCTTCTTTGGAATTCATTCCCATCTTGAAGACAAAGTTCAAAATTAACTCCTTTTAGAGGGGAATAGAGAACTGTGTTAGTTTGTAAATTCATTTCTGTTCCTTCTCTGGACTATCCGTGTTTGTTTCCCATAGAACTGCCAGTGCTGTTGGTCGATCATCCTTTGCACTGCTTGAGCCTAAATCCTATCCTTCCTGTGACCCAGAACAATGTGTACGTGATTCCCGAGTCATCGGCATTGTAGTCCTGACAGTTTGTGCTGCCCTGTGAAGATAGGGAACATTCTCATCAAGATAGTGAACTTGGGCACGTGTGGCTCAGCGTGCGTCCAGATCTGAAGCTGGAGGTGGAGCATCTAACTGCACCAGAGGACTGCAGTAGCAGTGTCGGCTCCTCGTATTCCAGCCTGCTAAGCTTCGCCAAATTTAATGTGGATTTCTTAGTATGGCTACGTAGAAGATGAGAACGCTGGTGATAGTGGAGGTGAACCTCCTCCCTTGCTGTATCTTGAACACCCAGCACCTACTACATTTTTCTGATGCGAGCTTCTTCTCTGGCTAGTGTCTGTGACCTTACCCTGTCTGGTCTGCCTGTAGCACTGTGATGTTGAGTCTTTCAAATTCCAGACGTTTTACTTGTCTTTAATAGTGTGAGGAAGATTCAATGGGCCCTTGTGATATTGTTTCTTGATGTCATGTTGACTTTCATTTTTTCAAGTTTTTTCGATTCTCAGTTTTTGTGGAGGAGCTTAGCACATGTGGCGCTAGTTTTTCAGAGTTCATGTTATAATAACTGCACTATTCATCCCCTGAATATGTTAGTATATAAATTGGAACAATTTGAATTTTTCATTGCATTTGTTAAATCTTCAGCTGCTACTGCTTCTAGAAATGGTGTGCTGCAAATAGCTTTGAATCCTCCTTTTGTAAAGCAATGTTATATATCGTATAATACTCAAGAAGTTAATAGACTACATGGCTTCTTATTATTGTATACTACTACCTAATGTACAGATATATATTATACACCGTGGTGGAAAATGCTGCTATTTTGTTATTGAAGAAAGCGTCATTTCGCCTCTTGGAGACTGATTGGGATTTTTAAACAGGGGTGAAAAATGTTTAGCTAATGAGGGGCCAAAACTTTGTTTTTTGAAGGAAATGTTGGCTGTTGGGGTGGGGAAAGAGGAAGGGCTGGGGGCAGAAACACGGAACTATGAAAACCATTGTACAGGCATAAGGGGTGGCTTTTTTGGTAGCATTTTATTCAAACTTGTTAATTTTTCTATCTCTTTTCCCCCCCCCCTCAAAGAGCTTCTTAAAAGGAATCATGTTTTTTGCTCAAATTGTTTATTATTAAAAGTGCAGTGATGTTAATTTTTTAATTTTTCTCCATTAGTACTATGTACGGTATCTCTGTAGTTGTCTCAAGTCCGATTAGGTAGCGCCAACCTCGCTCCTCCTAGTCCTGCGTGAGCGAGGCCGCCGCATTGGCATCACTGCTACTGCTGCTGCTGCTTCTCAACACAATGATAGCTCACATTGAGCGATACTCAAGACTGTGGTTTGATTGTGAACATTTTGTGATGATGATTATGATTGGTGAATGTGTATGATGATTTTGAAAGAAAAATATTATGAAGTCCTTTATTGAAAAGGGTGTCTTGTTTTTACCACTGGCCAGCTAGGCATGGCAAGCCTGTGAGCTTGCTAGCTATGTTGGTGCGCTACTGAAAAGAATGTTGGAAGGTGCTTGTAATGTGTGGTATACGGTTGACCTTAGCAGATGGTTTGTATGGTCAGAGCTTTGTGTAACGGTTGTCCAACATTCACCCAGGCTAGTTCATTAAACATTCATATGAAAAAAAATCAGTGTCGTCTTTAACATTTTATTTTCTACCTTTAAATTTTGCTCCTTTTCCTTGATTCCTTTTTGTTGACAATATTTAAACACAGTTTTGGTAAGTATGCATGTTATTTTCTAGAAAATAACATAGAATTTTTTGTGAAGAAAGTATCAAGGAAAATTAAATGCAGTCTTTTTGCAGAACAATGTGTCCACACATATAAATTTACAATTTCAAAAAACAAATGTTTTCTTGTGTTTTGGTTTTCCTTTTTCTTGTATTTCTACAAAAAACATTGTTAAAATATTACTATTACGTCCTTTATGCTTTCTTTTTCTCAAAAAAACTTGCCAATATACAACAGCTTCTTAATAAAGGTTTGAACAAATTCCTCTTACCTTTTATATACATTTGTTTTTTTTCCGTAAGATAGGAAGTATTTTTTAATTAATCGTATTGTCTGTGCACAAGAAAATTGATAAATAAAAATTGTAGTTTGATGAAGTAAAGAAATTTTTAAAAAAAGTCTGCAGAAGCAAAAAAGTTGATAAGAAGCTGTTATAAAGAACATTCTTTGGATTGAAACCCTTTCGTCAAAATAATTTTTAAGATGGGTCACTTTTCTTGTGCAAGTGATATTAATGTAATCTTTCGTTGAATTGTTTCCGTTATGTTATCAGAAATGCAATTTTATTATTGTTGATAGACTTTCTAAGAAATGCTAGAGGTATTTTAGTTTCTTAAGAATAAGATCTTTAATTTTTTATTCTTTATTATTAGCTCTGTATTATGTGACAATTCTCTAGCTTTTTATCTTCGTGAGTGAGGCTATCCCATGACAAATATCAGCTGTGTTAATATCTTCGTTTTTTTTTTTTTTTTTTCTCTCTCTTTCCCATGAGTCTCTCTTCAATTGATAGTAATTTCAGTACTTCAAAATTACAGTAATAAAATTTCTCCTAGATGATGAACTTGTTCTTCGACTTGGCTAATCTTCAGTATTGTATTAAAAAGAAAGATACTTTGTCAAGGAGTTGGTGTTATTATTTTTAATGAAATTCATGTCATTTACAGAGTGGTGGCTTAATGAAGAAGGATCCTACCTTCTGGTGTAAGCAATCTGTTGCAGTGTACTTATTTTGATCAGCACACACACATTTCTCGTTTGTTTGAACACATCTAGTTCTGCCAAGTTTATGGTTCTCAAGAAAAGCCTTATTTTCAAAATTAACATTAAAAGAATTTTTCAAATGTTTATGTGAACCTTCCATGCCACAATTCTGAGATTTTTGAGTGCTGATTCAATGTTGCAGATGAATGTACTAATTATCAAGAATTGTTGTTACTGATGGGTCACATTTGTAATACTGAAAAGAACAATTGAATTGAAAATATCATTTTGCTTTTTGGCAGTATCATGACTTTGTTATGACATTTAGATAAAGACCCACAATTCTCGAGGAACTATAGGAATCTTTTAAATTTTTTTTTATTGTCTTATCAAAGCTGAGGAGAATGGCTACAAGCCAATTAAAATATTCACAGTTATCCTAGCCTGTTCAAGAAGTCTCGACCAGAAGCTCTGAAAAAGTTGGTAGTTGTAATGAAGTTTTGATTATTTTTCCTTACATATACATGCTTAGCTCTCTCTTTTAACACAATTTTGTAGGCAAACCTCACATTACTGCACAGAAAACTTAGGAAACAAATTGGATGCCTTTTGAATGCCCTACAAAATCATGTTTTATTTTTGTATCCTGTCTTATGATAAAAGTCTCCTTTTCATGTTTTTTGCGGCAATTTCTAGGCATATAATGGAGAGGCAAGAGTGACCTTACTTCCTCTTTAACCTTTCATAGCATTCGGTCCATTTAGAGAAAACTTGCATTCAAATTCTCATTTTTTACCAGTATCTTCTTTGGTAATGTAGTGAATCATATTTTCAGAGGCAGTAAAATAAACCAATGATTGTTAAAGAAGATTGTGGCCAAGTTCCATGATCTACTAAAATCCTATCTGAAGGTTTGTGCTGTATTATTTAGCTGATGTGTGTGGAAAATTATATTTTCCTAAAACTGTAAATGAGGTATGTGATTTTTTGATAACCTTGATAATTGAATTATAATAATAAATATCTTCACTTGCTTTACACCGTATTTCTGAAACATGACAGGGAACACATCTAAATGTTATGGGGTCAAGAGAGTTCTACCATCTGTGAATGAACCTGGATTCACAGGAATGCTGTGTTCAGATGCAAACCAAGTTTTTCAAAGGATATCCTAAGAAAATATTCTTATAATAAAAAACAAATTGTAAATCTTTCTTTTTGTATCATTTTTTCAATTTTATTATATTTCTCTAATAAATGTTTCCGACTTTATTACATTTAATGTAGTTTGTTAATATTTGCATTGGAAGCTTTCTCAAGGCAATGTATTGCTTGCAAAAAGCCCTAACAATTAAGAGTTTTATTTCAAAATTGGTATTCTGCTATATCTGACTCTGACTGAATGAAGACTTACGGAACATCATGGAATGCCTTAGATTTCAGTCTGTTTAATATGAAGCTCATTGTCAGGTTGATTTGGTGCTAGCAAGCATGATTTTCAAAACCATTCGTTTGTCTACCTTTCCATCTATGAACAATTTCAGCATCAACTACTTTGTAGTACGGTAAAACCTGTCCTAAGCTGGAATCATTTGGGTCCAACCTTTTTTCTGTCTTTTACAGATTTGCTGTAAAAACTGTCAATTAAGAAAACACATATCTCACCTAAAAACTACATTTGAAAGAGACAAAGGAAATGAAATACAGAAACGCAACACGAAGTCTAATGAAACAAAGAACTCCATAAAATGTAAAATAAATATTATTTTCTTCAGTATTTATAGGAATGTATGAATTCATTTGATGGGTTAGGATTCAACTATTTGCCTAGGTCCTTGTGAATATTGTGGCAACCACATACAAAAATTTTATCCCTCATTTTTAATGTCTTTATTTTTAAGGTGTCATACAAGTGAGTTTTCCCAACTTAAAATTTCTTTATGAAAACCTTGACAGAAGTGTTCCTTTGTTCATGTGCTTTACTTAGCCTAATTTTCTCTCCAAGAGTTATCATTTTCAATTTGCTACTTTACATTATAAACATGTTAACTAATGATTAACATGCTAATTATTGATTAACACAATACCTGCAACTCGTCAAACCGAACAGCAGAAAACTTTTAGAACCACTGAACCCGAAGCACACATTACAAGAACTGTGGAAAGATCGCTCTTGCTTCTGTCCTTCCTTCTCACGGACGTGTAAGGATCAGTGCTATTACATATAAGAGTGGCTTTTCCACAAGTAGTATGGAAAACAATGTGCAGATGAAGATAGCCGAGAAAGCAAATGGACATGCACAGCTTTGTCTCTTGTATGTGTGGCGACATATCAAGTCAATATTCAATTTTAAAACAATATTTTTTTTCTATTTTTTCCACAATTTTTAATACCATCGTACTAAAAATCCATTCTGTTTCCACATTAGGCAGGTTTCTGACTTATCCAGTATACTTTGCATTGGAAAATAATCCGTTCTGAGACTTTTTTTCAGTGAAGGCAGGTTTCCCCTTTAGACAGGTTTTACTGTACATTGTATATTGACCTACATTCAGTGAATATACCTAAATACATTTTTTCTGCCAATTTTCTGTATTGTCTTGTCTTGGGAGTTTGAAGTTTATTTTGTTCAGAAGGGTAAAAATATTGAGCTTTAAACACAATTTCAAATTTTGGAAAAAGGCTCCATTGTTTTTTTTTAATGTGAAGTAGAATGCCTATGTGGCCAGTGTTGAACTTCATATATTTTTGTATACTTTTTCAAAAGCTGTACAATATAATTTTATAAGTTTCTTTTGAGCTGTAACTTCACACGACAGGATTGGTTTTAGGTCCTTGTTTTGGATAAGATTTGTGCAGATGGTGGGGAGATGCATGCAATTTTGTACCCAAAAATCAGAATGTCTGTATAGATGGCAGATGTGTGTATCTTGCATAACTCTGTCAGTTGAGAAGCTTTTTATGTGCAACTTAGGTGAATACATCAGGAGCGATAATTTTTGACGTATACATAGTACAAATACAGTACATAAAGCTGCTGGGACATTTTCAAAATTTTCAGGAAAATGGCTTTGAACAGAAGAAAGTGTTTTCAGAAATGTGTTATAATTTTAATTTTCATTAAAAATCTCAGAAATTTTGAACATTCCAAAAGTTCAAATTTATTTTCAAACCTGTCCTACAGCTCCATGAGTAGAGCTAGAAATTTCTTCCTCAATGCAATTTATCCCTCATTTTGAGATCTTTGAATGATGAGATGCACTTTTTAAACCTTTATAACTAGTTGTTCAATAGTAATAAAGAGGAGGAAATGTTTTTATATACTGCATGTTCCCACTAGTTACTTCAATTTTCATATTTTGAATTAAAAAATAATATTTTTTCGAAGTTTGGTTCAAATGATTTAGTTCTAAGTCCAAATGTATGCTAACTTTTCATTAATTTTAATTCATTAATTCATGTAATTTTAATGGCATGCTATTAAAATTTTATTATGTAATTTCAATTGTTTCCGAGAAAAGGGATCATAATTGTAATCTGAATTTTTTAGTTCTGAACAAATCTGCTGTAAAGAAAAGCATACCAAAATCATTTAAGAATTCAATTTTTTTAGGCAAATTAAAACATTTATGTGATAAGACATTATCATCTTACAAACATCTATCGAAATGTTCATTGAAGTAACTTGAAAATTATTATGTTCAGTAATTATTTTTCATTTCAAAGCACTTGTGGAATATCTTAGACACTAGGATGATGTTTCCTTCAGAAACTCCACTTTCCTCTTAGTAAATACAAGTTTGAAGACTTATTTTCCTTATTTTTTTTTTCTTTTTGAAAACGCTATTGGATCTTGGCATCATGAAAACAATATTTTTTTAAACAATGGCAAGAAATGCTTCCAAGAGAATCATTATAATGGCAAAATCTATTTGAACACAATTTCATATGAATATATTAACCCAAATTTTACAAATCCAACAATACAAAACAAGAAAAAAATCCTTGTAAATAATGACAAATTAACCTCTAAACGCAATACATACTATGACATCAGTTTTTATAATGCATATATGGCGTATTAAATGAGTGAGAAACATGAACTGTCACACAACAATTATAAAAATGAAATTAACACACCGTGTGAATATTTGAATAATTCTTTCATCAAAATGGGCAGGGAATAATTAGGGACCAGATTTCAATGTAAGTATGTATTTTTTCCCTGTAGATGGAAAATAAGCTCACTCTGTAGTATAAACTAATGAACAAATTCTATGGAACCAAAATTTGGGAAGTTAGTTAATTTGAGAGTTCGTTACGAGAGTTTTATGAAAATGATAATTAACATCGATCATTACTCATAAAACATAATTAACATAAGGGAAGCAATTTTGTTTTCTGTATTACCTTTCTGAAAAAAATCAATTTCTGAAAATGTAGAGTTAACAGTGAAAATCAGACCTATGCCTTTTTATAAATGTGTTTTACTCTATTACAAGAAATTTAAAGAAAAATTTGGACCAATTTTTGAGAATATTTTGAAAGTGCCCCTAAAATTTGAAGATTTTTTTTTCCAAAATTGCAGGGCTTGGAGCCAGTTCTGATTGAACGGGGAAGAATCATTTTGGCAAAATTCCTATAAATAGTTCGGCACCACTGACGGGCATTGTGAAAAAAAACAATTCTTTGTCAGTATTGGGACCCCCAAATGTGTTTTTAAAATATCGAAATCGATTTTCCGCAGCATTACGCTACACAATGTTCTCTACACTACGAATTTTACTACAAATATACCTATGTATATGAGAAAGTACTAATGTATTGGGTGCATGATCGACATCACGTGTATTCGGGCGATTTTGTGGTGGCGATGGTTTTCTACAAATAGAGCACATGTACTTAAAAATGTATTTCCTCTTATTATTATAATTGAAAGCTTAAATTATTCTGTTTAATTCATTAAATAACTATCCTGAGTTAATTAGAATTGTCAAAAAATATCATTTGCGAACATCTCAAAACTTATTCCAAATTTGTTCATAAAATTTTTACTTCAAAAAAAATTATTTCCAGGACATAATGAAAACGAAACCAAGTAGTGTAAAGAACCCTTTCTTTATGACTTCTGCAATATTTTAATTAAGATTACATAATTTAGAATTTTGAAATTACTATGTTAAAATTACAGGATCTGGGAGCAGTAACAATATTGGTATGCTTTTTGCAGTGATTCCTTCCTTATAAAACTCTTCCCCAATTATCTGTGTAAAGCTCCCAAGTAAGTATTACTAATTCTTTATCTTATATCAAAAATTCAATGAGAAAAGAGGAAAGTGTAATGCTAGACCATAGCCTTATATTTTCTTTAGGCATACTTTTGGGCTATGACTAAACTCTCTTTAACTTCATTACATAGAGAGTCAATGGAAGAGTCGCTTCAGAAAGGAGAGTTATGAAGAGTCACTATAAGAAAATGGGCTTGTGGTTGACCTTACGAAAAGAGGTCTCCATAATTATTGTTATAAAATGAGGCCCCTCTCCCGACATACACATTGACGCATTATTTTTTAGTTTAAGATTAAAAATGTCTCCAACAGTTGACTTATATTCTAATTTATTATTGTATTATTGTCAAACCTTTCAAAATAAATTAATAATAATTTAAATTGGTAATTTAGTCATTTTGAGGTTCCTTTTTTGTAATGGAGTATGATATCTATATATCTTTATTTGTCCTTAAAAAGTCAGTTATTTTTATTTGTTTGCTTTGTATATTTTTCATTAGTAATTTCTCAAGATCCTCCACCAGAGTTTTTCTCCATACTTGATTCTGCATTGTCCACTGTCTCTAAGTGTCATAATGCAGTCTTGACACCCTTCAGTGCCTCTTGCGCTGTTGGACCCACTCGTCAAAGCCCCTTTTTCTCGCCTAATGACATATGAGATCCTTTTGGTAGCAGAATGGTGCAAGCAACTAATGAAACTGATTGCTTTCTGTGGTGCATGTTGAGTATCACCAGGCTGTAGAGCTGTGGCAGTCGTGTGTTTCCTGTCACCTACACAGAACACAACCGCCATTGTCCTGTGGAATATCAAGTAACATGGAGCATGAAATTGAAGTAAGAGGTCGCGTGTCGCCACCGCCAGTTGCAGCCCACACCCGACATGGCATTTTTTTATGCAGTGAAACTGATAGTGAGTGGCATGAGGTCATCAGTAAGGTCCCCATTCTGGGTTCATTACTTTTACCTCAGGGGAAACTTCTTTGATTATGACCTTCTGCCAATATCTTTTTCAAGCTGTCTAGTATTGGAATTTATGGAACTGAGGTGATATATTCTTTTCTGGGAGGGAATTCATTTTAGGTCGTTGTATTTCCTATAACCGAGGTTCAGGTTCACTGTAACTGAATCTTCTTATGCTTATTTGTAATGTAAGAGAAATGGTACCAGTGATCTAAGTTCACTATAACTCAGGGCTCACTATATCCGAGTTCACTATAACTAGAGTCGACTGTTCACTGATCTCATCACAAATATTCTATCTAGTTTGGCTTGAAGGTTGAGAGTCTCATGTCAAAAAAATCCACCTTGTGAAATATATGGTTGAGTTTATGTAGTAAGTCCAAAAGAATATTTTTAGTTTAAAAATATGTTTTTAAACTTTTGCATTCATAAAATTCTCTATCAATCCCAAAATATTACTTTCAAACTAATTGCTCCGTCCTTGTTCAATTGCCAATATGCACAAATTTAACTGTTTTTATTCCTAATATTCTCTAGGTAAGTTTTGGAAAAGTCCTTTCTGCTATACTTCCTGTGACGGATTGTCAAAAATAAAATCAAGAGCCCTACAAACATCTAGATATTTTCTTGATAAAATGTTCTATTAGAAATAAATTTGCAATTTCTTTTACTGTTATGTTTTGAAATCTTATTTTTCAAACAAATGCACAAAGACTGTGCATGTGTTGGTAGTCTGCAGTGTTATTGGTATTGTATTTTTGAACAAGTGGTGAATGTTAACAGATTTCCCTGAGCTTGATAATATGTCTGTGGCTGAATACCTCTGAACATTGTTATCGTCTCTTTTAAATTAACAAACCTTTCTTTTAATTTATTTTCTACAATGTCTAAACATTCATAACAGACATTTACTTGAAATCTATTTTTACTATCAATAAGTCTTTTATCTTCTTTAAATTTGTAAATGTTGCTTTGTTTGGGGGCAGATCCAATAATTTGGTGGGAAGGGGAGGGGTATCATAGATTTTTGTTAAATAATATACATATTTGTTATTACATTGTATGTTATGTTTGTAGTGTATATATGATACTATACACTATTATTTTTAAATTTTTTTCTTTTTGTGCATATATTAACTTGAAAGAAACTTTTTCTGATTATCTATGATACTGATGATGTTTGTATGATTCCTAGTGGAATTGAGTACTTGTCGGTTTGTTGAAATCCTTTTCTCTAAAGGTCAGATGATGACATAAGCTATATGTTTTATCATTTTAAATATTTAATAAGTGTTCTCTCTTATTAAAGTCTAAAACATCTTCCGCACTCAAACTGTAAATTAATAGACAACTGCCATGAACATTTGAAATGCATTGTTTTATTCTTTTGTATAAAAAATTGAAATTATTTTTGTTCAATGCATTGAAGGGCCCCTGAACCAGGACTTTATCGCCCAGTTGGATGTTATGTTAATGTGAAAAGATTTTAGTGTTTTTTCCAAATGACTAAAAAATACTCCTATTTTCTGTAATTTTTTAAACATTAATGTTTGGAAATCTTACTTTTATTTATATAAATGTATTTTAGAGATGACAGGTAAAAAATGAGATGATGTTATTGCCTAGACAGAAGTCTGGAATGATAATCAGTTGTTTTTAATAGTCTCTCCTTGCATGTACTCACACATTTTACTTTCAGTTTTATTCACAATGCTAAAGAAACCAAAACATTTTGAATATTTATTTAGAAGCTATCTTCTTCAGAATATCACCCAGATTATTATATTCCTAATCTAGATGAGGCTTTTTCGATCTACCAAATATTCTCAGACCTCGATAATGGACTACTAGTGAACTGAACAAATAAATTATTATGAAATAAAATCATACAATTTTGTGAATTTATAGGCTCCTCGGTAATTGTTTTCCATTAATGACCAAAATTAAAAGTTTTCTCATTTTACCAATGTTCGTCTGAATGCACCTCCCAATGAAAAGTAACGAGAAACGTAAAACCTTCATGCACAATAAGTAATACTACATAATAATAATAATATATTTGTCACATAAATACAGCATAAGCCATGTATGACAAGTCAGGACATGTAAATAATTATACAATGTACAATATAGGTATTTCTAAATATTAAATACAATACAGTACAGAAAATAAAATTCAATTCAATTTTCATACTAAATACAAATTAATTTTATAAATGGTAGGGTAAAACAAAAGTTGAAAAATAATAATAAAGAAAGAGAAAAATTTGTTTCATGAGATTGATGGATCTATCCTCTATATCCTACTATAGCTTGGGGGCTATAATTGATATAGCCCCCAAGCAACAGTGCAAAAATTATTGGTATTAGTTTATATTGATGTTGATACATGTTGATGATGTATGTATTCTTTTGTACTGTAGAATGTATAGTTTAACAGTAAAGCTTTTAGTTTATTTTTGAATGAGTGAATTGAGTTTAAGCTTTTAAATTCACTAGGGAGTTTGTTATATAGTGTGATGCCTTCAAAAAGGGTCCTTTTTTGAAAGAGTGAATTTTCACAGTGTGGGACATGCAGATTTCATTTTTGCCTAGTATCATAGTTATGAACTTCAGTGTTTCAAATATGTATATGCATGGCAGTGCTAGGATTTGTAATTTTTTGAAAAGTGGTTTGCAGGACTCATGTTTGTGAGTGTTTGTCATTGTTCTTAATATTCTTTTTTGAATGATAAAAGTGTGAATACTTTCTGGGAAATTTACCCAGAATATAATTCTGTATTTTAGATGCGAGTGAACATTTGCAAAGTACAGTGTTTATCATCAATTGTGTTGGAGGCTTTTCTTGAGAGAGTGGATTCTGAAAGTTTAGGAAGACAGTTTTACTGGTGTTTATGATGAGTTTATTTTCCTGAAATCATTTTACAAGTCCCTCTAGAACTGTTTGTGCTTCTTTTTGTAGTTTGTTGGATATTTGCTTTAATAATAATGTTTGTGTCATCTGCAAATAGGACCATTTTGCTCTTTTGTAGAGTCAGGGACATGTCGTTGATGTACAAGAGAAATAGTAAATAATTGATCCTTGTGGCACTCCATAATTTATCATTCTAGATTAGGTAAAAAATGCTTTCCATCTTTTTAATTCTAACATGTTTGATTGTGAGTACTTGACAACAATTTGAAATTTAAGATTTTACCCATTGATGTGCAATGCCTCTAATTCCCAAAGTTTCAAGTTTGGATAAGAGTATGTGCTGATCAATAATGTCGAAGCTTTTGATAAATCTAGAATAAACCAATGGAGATTTCATCCTGATCTAGAGCAACTAGTATGTCATTTAGAAAGGTGAAGATAGCAGTGTCTGTAGATCTACCATTTCTGAATTCATGTTGGGCCTGTCAATATGTTATTTGAACTGAGAAAATTTTTGAGTCTATAATTAAAAAGCTTTTCTAGAATTTTTGAAAATTGAGATAGTAAGGATATTGGTCTGTAATTCATGAGAGTGTGGGTGTTGGTTTTTTTGAATAGTGGCTTAACTTTTGCTTTTTTGAGAATTTCTGAGAAGCTACCTGTCATTAAGGAGTGATTACAAATGTGAATGAGTGGTTCTATTATTTTTGTTGCCGAATGTTTAATGAGTGTGCCTGGGATATTATCCATTCCTGTAGAGAATTTGTTTTTCATTTGATTTATGATTTTCTGTATTTCTGCAGGTGATGTTTCAGAGAGTGGAGTTTGCATTTGGTGATGTGTGTATATTTGACTGTATATTTATATTATTTAGAGAATTGCAGTGTATTAACTTTTCTCCAATTTCTGAGAAATGTCTTCTTTTTTTTATTTATTTATTTATTTTTTTTTTTTATTAAGTTCAATGTTTTTAGTGTTTCTGTTTTTAGAGTATTTTTCACAATGTTCCACATTGCTTTTGTTTTGTTTTGTGCTTTGGCAATGTGTTGATCATTCATTAACAGTTTCGCCTGTTTAATTACTTTCTTCAAAATACTTTTATGTTTTGTAATAAGCAATGAAATCAGAACTACATTCGTGATGAAGTATGGTTTCATGCATCATTGAAGAGCTAAAGCAACATCTGTTGCACATGATCTTTTATTAAGGAACTGTCTACTAGTCTGCTATTGACGTTGCCTTGGCGATATTCTGCTTAAAAAAATGCCGTTTTTTTAAGGCGGGTTTCGTATCAACCCATGATGTAAATAACACATTGTGGTTCTTGTCGAGATGGTACAAAAAATAGAGTATTTAAATGTCTGCGCTTAAGTAGTCATCAAAACGTCCGAGTAGCAGCGCCACCGGTCGCGCGGCCGCGTCAAATACCTCAGCCAGAATGCCTGCGAGAAGCGCAGTGTGTCTTCTGCCGCCGCCGACATCGCTATATGGTAAGATTCGCGTGCTTTTTGTTGGGCTTTTTGGTAGTGCTGGAAGATATTGGAAACTATTCTCTCGTCACAAAAAGTTATGTTTTGTAATAAGGAAGAAAAAATATTTAGCATCATTTTCACTTTTCATCGAATGTGTTTCAGTGAAACGTTTCGAAGTTGGCAAAGGAAAATTTTACTTTTGTGTTGCAGTATGTACAGTGTACTAATTAACCACTCAGCTGTTATTGTTACTGTATTTGTAGTGAAAATATAACTACTTTACAATAGTTATACTATGCACTTGCGTAATAGTTTTCAATATCAATTTCCAGCAAGTTTTACAGTTATTCGTTGTTATTGCTTAAATAAGTCTGTTTAAAAATGTAAATTGGAGATAATTAGGTTATTGAAACTGTTTAAGCTTGATAATAAAATTTGCGATCTCTAATCTTCAATATTTCGTACAAAACTAAGTTTCTTGTACCTTCGACGTTTCTTCACATTCCTGAAACTGTAGAAATGCGATTCCAAATTTTGATGGATCTTTATCTCAGAAAGTCTGTCATTAATTGTATTGAGTATTAAAATTATAATTTCATAATATAATTATCTTGATTATACAATTGTGGGAAAACATTGTTTTTGTGCGTGGCCAATTCGTGGCAGATTTTCTAAAGCCCGGTATAGACGGCGAAGAAACGAGAAAATTTCCAACATAATCAAATCTAACCCTTAGAGCAGGGGTGTCCAACATGCAAGGTCTCAGTGGCCACAACTGGAACTAATATGGTTGCGGGCCATATTGTCATTTCTAGGGCGATCCACACCTGACTTCCCCGTATTGTTGATTTCGGCAGTTAGCCTGGCTGCTCTGAAACGGGAAGGGGGGTGGGGATGGACCCATGCGTAAGGCTGTGAAACACATTGGAATGATTTTGAATTTACTAGAAATGAAAAGTCCGTAAATGTAAACAACCTATTTTTACATTGAAGGGGGTGTTGGCCTTGACGGGGTGCGTGAGCTTGGTGTACAATGTATTCACCCGGGATGAATGAGACTTTCACTTTTCAGTAATAACCTTTCGCGGGCCACAGTAAATGCCTGTCGGACAGCCTGACGTAGAGATTCTGAGAACATTTTATAAGTGAAGTCAACTGTATGATTTTGTTATTATGATAACAATTCTAAATTTACTAGACTTTTAAGGAAAGTAAACTTCTATAATAAAGAAAAAAGTAATTTTAATACAGATATAGTTGTTTGTATTGTCTTCACAACGTGACATTCACTCGCCTTTCTCACAATTTCAGAATATTTACCGATATATTTAGGATATTTGCTTCTCTTACGTGTTCACTTGAAAGCGAAGAGAAATTATCGAGAAAGTGATGTAAGGTGAAAAGAATCCCTTTGCGACGAAATAGGTTGAGGAAGCGCCACGCAAGAAGTAGGGAAAGGGAATGAGTAACATAATAACAGCAGTGAATAATAATACTTGAAGTTGAAAAATACTTAAATTATATTTAATCTACGTATTGCATTTGTTAGTATAATAAATTCATTAATAATTTTGCGATATAATGGATTAGAAATTTATTTCCTGGAAATGGTTGAAAGTACAAGTTGAGCACTAGATGAAAATTTGCGATGTATTAAATGACGAGATGGAGTGTGTATAAGTGTATATATTCAAGATTTTTTCCAAAATGAGAATGTTTCGTTTTGTCACTGATTCTATATTCCTATGTTCTTTAAGAGGAATATGTTTAATATTGCTTGAATAAAATCTGATGAAGAAATTGCCATAGACCTTTGATCTAAGTTTTTTTTCGCAAATATTATTTGTATGTGAAAATAAATTTGTTTGCCAAGTTTTCTCATTAAAAACATTACAAAAACGACCAAATCTAAAATCTGAGATGGACACCGAAGGTTTCCTAAAATTTGTCCAACTAAGAAAGGAATTCAACATTGTAGGTTCTTGATGTACATTAAAATGTACGAAATCCGTTTTCTTCGACAAATGTAGGGAAAATTCTAAAAGTTATTTCGTTACGTAACACTATTTTCCTTCTATCTGCAATTTTGTTTCCATCCGTTTATGATCATTGTATCGTTGTTGTGAGTGTTGAAGTTTCGCTTAAAATATCTTTTAATTTACATTTTTGTTAAGATAATAACAAATTCTGGTAATTAGTGATCGACTGGAGGAATACCTCGATTTTAAAGTATGTTTTATCTAACTGTACTCATTTTTTGTAAGTAGCTACAAATATTTACTTTTACCACTGTCGTGAACCACGTAGAAAATGTACTCGTATTTGTGATGGTTGCGTAAAGTTCTTATATTGCACGTAGGTATACTAGTATTGTTTTAATCAACTCTTCTAAAACTCTCACCACTTTGCTACAATAACAGTATTCAGCCAATTTACTAATATCTAAGGGTACGTTTACACGTGCATACATGTATCGCTACAAATATCACAAAACTTTAAATTTTCGATAAGTTCAATGAGAATCGGATCTGGGCCATTTTCAGAAGCCCCATGTTCTGAAGTGTATTCGAGCAACATCTTTTTTAAAATTTGAGCCATTTTTTTAAAAAATTTCAAAAATGTCGTGAAGCTTCATGTAAATTACACCCCAGAGTTAAAATTAACGTTTCAAATTCATGGGGCTGCGACATCAACCGGATCGTTGGGGAATATCAATTTTGGTGAAAATCCTGGCGCTAGTATTGTGTTCACTGAGAAAGAACAGAGTTCGTTTTGAAAAAAAAAAAAACACTTTTCTGGTATCAGTCACACTGGAATCGCGTTATTCCTTCAATATTTCGACGTCGGTTTTTGCAGCATGACGTAACTTTCTTTGTTCTACGCATACGAGATAGCAAAAAAATTCTACCTGCCGACGATGCGCTTGTTGAACGATTTGTTTTCTTTTGGGCGCGCGTTAAAAGATTGTTTTTTAGTTGCTGTTCACTGCCCGCATAAACTGGTTCTCATTCATGTGGAATGCCGCCAATCTGATAGCCAAAACGGCCAGTATACGTAATAAGTAACGGCGCAAGGAAAGAGCAAATACGTGACGGCCTTGGAATCGCTTCGCCATTGCGTTGTCAAGATGCCTGACAAGATCTTGTTAATGCGCCAGAAATATATTTTTTAGCAGTTTCAACAAGGTCTACGAAAGAAATTTACATCGTCCTACGGTTTCCCGCCTCCAGGCATCTCTCCTAACTGAGCACCGCTCCATTCGGGATAACCTCCAGGCTGATATCCCGACATGGTCGTGAAGTGTTGGATAAGGTGAGAGGGGGGGCAAGGACGAGGAAGGAAAGATCGCACATGACTCGTCAACTGATCTCACTGCAGCGTCTCTGACCGGGAGGACCTAGGTTCGAGTCCAGACGGCGGCAGGATTTTCGACACTAGCTTTTCAGCTAGGTCGAATTCAGTCGCTGTCTGGAGGAGAATTCTAGTGGCCCAGGCGAATGCCGGAGCAGTACTCTAACAAACGGGTCACGGACCGCGCGCGATCTTTCCTTCCTCTTCATTGTCCTATCCTCTCCCCTTACACACACACACACACACACACACACACACACACCAATATGCACTAACTACCACATATTCCGGGAGACCGAACGGGAGCTTAGAGCTTGTCCCGGCTGGGGCGGTGCCCCGCTGGTGGGAGAGTCCTGGTTAGGGGGGAAACCCCACCAGCCGACGGTAGGTCGGCGCTGGATAACGCCATCCAGCGGGGGAAGATCACTGCCATCTCCCGAGAAAAAACATACACTACTCTTACGGGACTAATGACCAAAACAGTTGACGCGTCCGGAAACACGAAAAATCAATCAATCATGTAATCTTACCGTGTGGGCTGACAGTAGTCATGAGAAAACTGATAGAACTTTCTCTTATTCCATTCCAAGTCGACACAAGTCCGGTACATGTATATGCACTACGCTACCAATCTTGTCAGGAACTTAGACCATGTCCCGGTTGGGGCGGTATCCCGCTGGGTGAACTACCGGAAAGCGCATATCCCCCCCCCGCAAGTTGAAAGGTAGGTCGGCCACTCACCCGCATTTTCCATTCAACGGGGAAAGGGACACGGCCGCCTCACGGGATAATACATTCACTATACTAACGGGACTACTGAACATAACAGTTGACCATCAATCCACCTTTGATAGATTAATGGATAGACCTCACTAAGTTAATGTAGCGTGCACAATGTATGTTTGGGTGTAAAATCTCCATCTCGATCGGGTTTTTGTCGTTTCCCTGATCCATTGAGCAAATGCTGAGATGGCCTCTTGATTTGCTTCTGGACCTAAATGTCGCTTCACTATGCACACGTTTTGTTGAGCTTTCCTTTGGCTTGTAGTGGTAGTAGAGCTTAAAGTGAGTTTCTATTTAGTTAGCAAAACAGAAAAATCAAATCTGCTCTTCGTTTACCATTGAAAATAAGTTTTCTATAACTCGGAAACGAAAATATATAGTTTTTGAAATGTTAATCTCTCGCTTTTTTAAATTATTATTATTATTATTATTATTATTATTATTATTATTATTATTATTATTATTATTATTATTATTACTTTTATTTTTTCATCTTTCAAATATTAATAGTTAAATTGTTGGGAAGGGATTCTGAAACTCAAGAAAGCACGCGCTGATGATTTTCTCCCCCATACGTCACATTCAGTTTTTGACTAAATAAATAAAAAAAATAAACATACGCAGGATGTCAAAATGTGCCCTCACGAGGTACTGGCCCACGTGGGAAGCCCAGCGCTCCCGCGGGCGCGAACAACTTCTCTCTCTCCGGTTTCATTTCCTCTTAAAATTCAGAAAGGGGTATACACGCGGAAGCTGTATCGAAGAAGGTGAGAACAAAGCGCGCTCAAAATATCAGGACGAATGATTGCTTCATGCGAAAATTATGGTTTTTGCATGAATTCTTACAAACAAGATTTGGATTTTTTATATTATTAATTTCATTTTTAAATAATTTATCGTAAATCATTTTTTTACTATAAAACGGGGCAGGTATATGTTTGATTCACAAATTCTTTGCCTACTTTCGTTTTACGTAATATATCATTCAATAATTTTGTTATTTGTTGAAAATGCCAATAATGTCATGAATTAACAAGTCTCTATGTAGTCTATCTCCCCTAGTAAACCATCGTAGATTTGTTGTATTACGGACGGACAGTTGTTTTGACAGACAAGAACACTTGTTCCAAACCTGAACGTAGGACATTAATGCAATTGTTGTAGTCTTAAACACATTACATGAAGATCATTTCGATCAAAATATTTAATTTTTCTCTGTATTGTGAAGTCCAAACATTACTGATGCATTTCATTTTAATGGATAATTTCTTTGCTTTAGCAGAAATAGAAATTAATATCACTAAATCTTAGGCAGAAACTGTCAACTCACACCTCCGAAAAACTGGAATGGGCCAGGTATCCAGTGACGAACCGCCCCCCGCAGAAATTTGTAGTACGACCCTCACTTTTAAACCACGCGACAGTTGCTCTGAAGGCAATGCCTGGAAACTCTAGTATGTAGTTACCTTGTCCGCGACCTTGACATGTCTGGTCTAAATAAATAAAATGAAAGATTATCAAGTAATCTATTACATAAAACGAAGATCTTAAAATGTATGAACTGCATAAAATTCCTTATTTTGGCATCTTGAATCGACCTAATTTTTTAACTTCTTTTGGGCCTGGGGAAGGTCGTTGTAGTATGTAGAGTATCCACTTCCCAGTTATTAATTAATTAACAGAATAAATGGAAACTTGAATACACTTCACAGAATAATTTGAAACTTTTTGGATCATGGTCTCCATTCCGTGGTTTCATTTCACAACATTCTCGCTGTGTTGGGAGCACCCTGTTGAACTTTGTGTGCTTGAATTTCCAATTGAAATACTAACTTGTACGTGTGACTCGCATTTCAATTTAAGGCGCTTTAATTTCACAAGCGATTTCTTGAAAATATTTTACTTCCAAGGGAACGTAAGTTGCTCAATGGGTCTTTTTACGTGACAATTACGATTACGTTATTGTTATTATTAACGTCACGTATTACGTTACGTATTTACGACAATTACTGCACGACGCAGTCAGACGGGGAAGTCTGAGACAAGGTTGCTACTTCAACTAATAAATCTATGAAATATATTTCTTTAACTGTACTATTATATCGACATAACGATACCAACATGACGAAAAGACTCTCTTAACGGACGTTGATGATTTTAACAGCCGTCGTCCGTTAAGGGCAATGAAAAAAAGAGTTGTAACTAAAGCTAGCATGTGAGTAATCCTGAAAGTGTAAGATTTCGCAGCTGGAGTCAGTACTATGAACTCGGTACATTTTTGATTGTCCGGAAGACGCCGCGTCCTAGGCATATTGCTTATATTTCGGTCGCATACTGCCACCTTCCTCAGGGCGAAATGCACGGAGTTGGATTACGTACTCGTATGAGTAGTTAACTGGTCCATTTTTTAAAATTCGCTTTAAAATGTTATTTACTTGACCTATACACGTAAAATTTTGTATATTTCAGTGAGGCTTTCTCCTTATATTGTGGGAACCAACATCATCATTGTGCCCACAGTTGTCAAATATGGAATGTTTTATTCATTTGCTATAGGACCAGTTAACCGAACCGATAAGGTTAAGTGGACCAGAAATTGAAATAAATTCTGAAAATAACATTGACGTTTTAATGAAAAAAAAATCTTCTCCGCATTGCCATCACTTTTTTCTACACATAAATGGAGAAAATGCTTAGCGAAGATTGTACTCTTCCAAATTCACGTTAAAATAAATCATGTCTTTAAATATTGCCCTGCCATCCTTAAGCTGGCATGGAAACTATAAAAATATTTACTGTTGAAACAAAAGCATTTTGGTTGGTCCGGGAGAAATAGCTCAGAGCATCAACTGATGTCATGCTGTTAATGTGAAATCTGCAAATACTAATTCCGAAAAAAATAAAGGGTGTAACTGGACCGGTCCACTTCACCTAACGTCCTGGCGGTTCAGTTAACTCCACAGCACATATTTCCTTTATATGCTCGAAAACATACAAGCCGCGACGTATTATTAAAATCAAAACACACTATTGTAAAGCAGAATTACTAGCAATTAATCTAATGTGAATATTGTACTTGTAGTTGTTATTCAATCGCAATAAACTTGCAAAGCAGATGAGTGGTAGAAAATACTTCTGATCGTTCAGAAAAAAATGCCTTACTGTACTCAACTATGAAAGCCTACAACTTATGAAGGTGGCTTAGATTATTAGCCCTGTCATTCTACGAAACTATCCAGTGGAAAAAGCACCAGTTACGTCTCACCAACATTTAAAAGCATGGGCCACCTAACCTAACCGGTCCAGTTAACGTAACTCTCCCCTACTCCTGTTCCAAGAAAAGCAATTCCTTAATTTCATGACTTTTTTATAAGAAGGTCCTATATTACGAAAAGAATTGAAGCCACACAGGTGGTATCACAATAACGGAGGTGATAAGTTATTTGCTCTGAATCGGTCTAATGACGTTAATAACTTCAATATCGTGCACGCCGGACACATGTGTCAAATGTTGCTGGACATTGTAAACATTCACTAAATTTTGCAACTAAAAACAATCAACGAAATAAAAAAGCTATCTTTGCTTCGCTAACTATAACCTAACTATAAACGCCGAGTTGTCTTTGATAGTGAATCGTTCATTTCAGAAAGCCATCAAACGCCAAAATGTTTAAAAACTAGTTAGCGGTGGGATATTGTTCCATGAGGATAGACGCATCGTTTAGAGCAGGAATCAGCTCTGTCAACTCTTGTAATGTAGTCTGAAAGACTGTAAAAATCGTGTTTAGAACAGAAACCCGCCAAGCGACGTCAGTTGACGGGTTTCTGCTTTAAATCAAAAGCAAATTTGTTTTTAACCCTGCAGCGATCGCATGGGGACTTAAACGCAAATAGCCACGAGAATAATTGTTCAGTCTAATAATTACAATGGTAATTATTACTATTCTAATCCAAGTTACTTTGATAGTTTATCAGCATCACTCCAGAGGCCGGTTAGGTTACACGTTCAGGAGGGGAGATTTTCTGAGAAAGGTACGGGAAATGTCGCTGTGAGCCTGGGATCCCTATGTGCACTTCTAAAAAACCGACATTTTTGTTCTCAATTTCTAAGTAGCATATATTCAGAGTGGTGTATTCAAGTTTCGTTTGCAAGTGATTTGATTGTGATGAAATAGATTTTTGCAAGAATATGTCCAGTTCTGACGACGAACCTGTACGTAAGGAGACGCGGAGTTGCTCTCGAAGAAACTTATTAGCGCAACTTCTGCGCAATCCCAGGGTGGGACCGGGAGCGGTATGTGCAACTGACGTCGCTGCAGCGCGTCTGACCGGGAGGTCCTAGGTTCGAGTCCGGCGGCAGGATTTTCGACACTAGCTTTTCAGCTATGTCGAATTCAGTCGCTGTCTGGAGGAGAATTCTAGCGACCAGCTGCTCTGATCGGTAGTTTTCCATGGTTTCTCCGATCAACACTAGGCGAATGCCGGAGCAATACCAAACGGGCGCGATCTGTCTTTCCTTGTCCTATCCTCTCCCCTTACACACACACACACTTACACTAACATGTACTACATTACCACATATTCCGGGAGACCGGTCGGGATCTTAGAGCTTGACCCGCTGGTGGGAGAGTCCTGATCGGGGGAAACCCCACTAGCCGGCGGTCGGTCGGCGCCGGATCTCGCCATCCAGCGGGGGATAATCACCGCCATCTCCCGAGAAAAAACCTGCACTACACTAACGGGACTAATGACCAAAGCAGTTGACGCGCTCGGAAACACGAAAAAACCAATCAAAACCCAGGGTGAAAGGCGTACACCGGTAAGGAAGAAGTTCAGAAAACAAAGACGGAGGCGATGCAATATGCAATATTTCATGTATTAATGAACAAGTAATAATCGTAACCTGGAGTTATTTTTACACTCTAGAGAAAATAATTCAAGATATTTCTATCAAACTTAAAGAGAAGCAAAATAAAGTTGACGAAGACATAAAATGTTGTTTTACTCAATCTAAGAAAGCCCTTCAATATTATTTTGGCCCTAAAATATTTCATTAGACGGGTTTGTTATAGATTTTACAGTTCTTGTGGTAGGTACAAATTAACAACAAGAAGTTAGAGGATTTATTGAAACCGAGACCTTATGTAGTTGGCTATGATCACTTTTTTATCAGATTTTGCATTGTTCAAACAGAGATGGTGAAGGTGATTGTGGTATTGCTCTTCAAGACTAATAACAAGTCTGATTTTTCAAGATTTTTGCGTCAAAAATTTCGTATTTTCTAAAATCATATCGTGTAATGCAATAAATAATAAATAGCAACGCCCATGATTTCATTAGAAATAATAACCCTATATAAAAACTGAAATTACAAATTAAAACAGGTCGTTTATGATCTTTTATTGGAAAAACCCGTCAAGTGTACCAATGTTAAACATTAAAAAAAAAGTGATCAGTAAAAATAAATGTTTACGTGGAAAATATTAATTTATCAACTACTTGAAAATTCAGATACTTGAATACTCAGAAAAACCAAACCTGCATTGCAAAGACAATTTTTCTTATTTTTCTCGGAATGAATTTCGCGTTTGACGGGTTTCTGAAATAAGCGATTCAATTGCATCACACCAAGACCAACTACAATCCAACCAAACAACTTAGTCTTGAAAATGACGTAATGGCCGATGACGGTAGATTAGCGTTTATTCTATTAATTTTAAGTTATTATTAAAATTTAGTATTTATCCGAGGGTTGTCCAACTGGCGTCCCGCAGGCCGCTTGCACCCACGGATTATGGTCGCCCACGAAAGTTTATTACTTCAAATGTGAAAGTTCCTTGCATCCATATCTAGCGAGGACATTGCGTGCCCTGTTGGGGGCAACAACCTCCTAATGCAAACATAGGTGAAGTTTCGATTTAAGGATTTTTTTCTAGTAGATTCAGAAATTCAAAATCGTCTCAATGTGTTTCACTGCGTATGGACGGCCTGTTATCGCGCCATGGTTTCACTCTCCCCCCCCTCCGTTTCAGAGCTGCCAGATCAACAATACGAGATCACGTGTGGATCATCCAAATAATGTAAATTTGACCCGCAACCGTATTAAAGGTTTTATACTCCGAATAAAAGAAGAATGTGGTTGACAGTTCGGTGTGGAGGGGGGCGGCGTTGCCGCGTACTGCGCGCTCTACCACGTGCTTTGAACAATAAGACGAACAGCTGACAGAAATCGGGAAAAATCGTAACACGTAAAAGAAAGAAAATAAATAAGGAACTTACATTTTCTCATCCTTCGCCAATTACTCCCAAACTGCACTGTTGAACGATAGTTGGCCACACTTCGTAAATATACGCGATTCATTTCGCAGTTCAGACGTGACAACATCGGGCAAATGGCGATACTTCTGATTGGCTGTTGCCTAGGTTACGGAGCTGACGTCACCATGTTACCGGGAACTGTCAACCACATTCTTCTTTTATTCGGATAATAGTTTTTTTTTTTTTAATAGTTGAGATCTTACAAGTTGGACACCCCTGATTTACCCGCAAAAACGTGTTAATACAACCACGTGGTGGGCCCTCTACCTTCCTTTTAAAGCAAAAATCTCGAAATTTGGTTGATTAGAGTGCTCAAATTTCTTTTTAAAAGAAAATGCTTAGTTTATTTGACATTTCCGGATTTGTAGGCCGTGGTCTAACGGAGACTTCGCGTCAACGCAGTGCTGCCAACGCGGTGCTGCCAGTGTCGCAGTCAACGCGGTGCTGCCACGCAGAACACTTCGCCCCCGCCAGCAACGCCACTGAAGATGCCCCCACAGGCGAAACGTATGGACAAGTCTCCGTTAGACCACGGCCTACAAATCCGGAAATGTCAAATAATGTAGAAACAGGCCGTGAAAGCCTACATTGTATGTTAAAATGCTTAGTGTTTTAAATAAGAGTATACTGTTCATTGACAATAGTAAAAGATATTAGTTTCACATCGTAGTATACAGATAAGTGTTTTAGAAATGTTCCTCATTTAGAGCATCCTACTTGGGTGTTTGAACATTTTTTAAGACTACTAGTAAACCCTTGCGAATACATTGCACAAAAGAAAGTGCTGTAGAAAAGTTACAACAGTTGTGAACTACATAAGCACTATTGAAAAGAACAACAGAAAAGAGCTATTGGGAATACCGACATCCTCCCCCACACACACACACACACACACACAAAGTTCAGATCGTTCGGTACTTGTTTCTGAATTAATACAATCACTAGTCTTGGGAGTACAGATATAAACATGTTGCTGATAAGTTTCTCGAAATATGGTTGAGTAGTGTGTGTGTGTATGTGTGTCTGTTTATAATGCATGTTCGTCCATCCTTTTAATCTTTTTTGAATGAATTGTTTAAAGCTTAACGTGTGTGAAATAAGGAAACTATTTATGACGTAAGTATTCCTTTGGATGTGATGCGATCAAAACGCGGTCTTCTTTTGAATAAATTGGGTAACATTCATAAACGTTATGGGGGGCATCCCCACCTCCCGGATCTCTCTCGGTGATTACTGTGATTGCGAAATGCCGACCTTCGCGAATTCCGAAGAAAATTACACCAATATTGAACGCCTGTTCAGACATACATGCAAAATTATCCTTGCATGACCACATCCTATCAATTTTTTTTACTCTTGCAGTTTGTGAGAGCGACAGCCCGCTACATTCATGTACTAGACGTCCTTGCATCGTGATGTTATGTCACTCTCCCACACAGGGCCGGGTTAATATCTTAACAGGACCAAACTTCGACCAGGAATCCCTCATAATATTGATAAATTTAATATATAATATCAAATGAAAATTCAACCATGACCTTTAGAATTTAAAAAAGTTAGTATTAAAATTATAAATACATAATATATCTAATATATACTACCTAATAATCACACTATGTTACAAGGTTTTTTTTAAGTAAAAATGTGTGTTCTTTAATGATTTTGGCATCCTAAATTCAAATTTGAGGTTGAAAATTGGATATCAGGAATAGTTTTACAGATTCAGAAACATTCTGTCTTAGTTTCGTATTAGGTATCTAGTAAAGAAATAATGTATTTGTAGTCAAGTTGGCTACACTGATTTTGTGCTAAATATTCTGCTACTAGCTACTTTGTTTTTTGCGACAGCAACGAGTGTTGTATGTGTCATCTGTAACATGTCTAATAATGCAAGTAAATGTTAGTACAAACTCACAAATTAAAAACAAAATAACTCATAAACTATCCCTGATAGAAAAAATCTAAACACAGATCTGAATTCAGCTTAAAAATGTCTGTAAGAATCACATTATTTTTATCCACAAAAAAGAAAAAATATATATTTTTTGTAACAGTGTTATTCAAAATAATATTCATGCACATTTTCAGGGTAGAAAATATTTTATTAAGCCTTTAAAATGCAAAATATCACGTTCTACGCGTAATGAAGATAGTCTATAGGTTCTCCCTAAGCATAGTTTCTCTTATTTTTTTTTTTCAATTGAGAAAATGATCGTTTTACTGAGCAATTAGTGATCACGAAAGCAAAATATCCATCGCAATTACTGCGCTTGAATGACGTCTTTAATAATATTATAGGGGAATGGATGAGTTATTTTTAAATGTTATCTTATCAAAAAACATACAAAGTGGAAATGGGAAAGGCTTTGCCGGGTAAGGTGACGAACAATCATCCCAAGTCCATTTTTAATTTACGCAGGTCATGTGAATTAAGTTTCATTGAAAGTGCTTTCTTTTGTTAAAGAATGAAGAATACTAACCTCGTTTTTACCAGAATAATGGTAAAACATGGGATGTTCCAGTTTTCATTATTTTTTTCCTAATCGTTGCTCAAATTAACACATGATAGAAATGCACACCAACAGTAATTTCCCAACCCAAATTTCGTGGATATTTAATGTTTTAAAATGTTAAAACATTACTGTTTACTTTTTCATAACACTGTTCTATTGACTTAACGTTATCAGAAGAACGAGAAGCCATTCTTAACGGATGACGTCCGTTAAGAATATTCGAAACAAATGAATTGTATCTGAAAATGGAGGATGAGAACTCCTACACGAAGAAAAGGTATTTATTATTTGTACTATTTTTTTTCTTAAAAGAAGATAGTATTACGTAAAGTATGACACACAACCGATATAACAAATAACGCACTTGGGTTGTTTATTTACTCTATAGGCCGAATGACCTTAATTAACTTTACAATTCTACAACATTATGATGTTATGTGCGAATTGACGGGGAGATGCCGGGCATAGTCCCCTCCCCTAAAGAGTTGGTTGGTCCATGTTGGAGAGATTGCCAGTTTTGCCAGTGATATTATTTATCCATATTAGGTACCGTATTCATGATTTCGATTTCCACAGTCTGAAGTGTTCAAGTGGAGGCATTCAAATGTCAGAAACTGCACAATAAATCTTTCCCAAGAGCGTTCTTGAGATATATTAAAATTGTATTGTGCAAGCGAAGATGGTATTCATTTCATTATCTATTCTCCGACCCCCCCCTCCTCGTGTAGTTTTGAGTGTGGAGAAAATTGCGAATTTGCCAACTGCCTGAATTTTCGAAAATTGTAAATTTAAAAATGTTGCGAGAAAGTATGTGCTTTTGTAGCAACGCTTGTTTAAATAGTGTTATCTGACACGTTGTTGTTGTTGGTTCAAGTAAGGAGTTCAAGTAAAATTTATATTATTTGATGCTGGTTGCGTGCAAATGCGAACCGTTTTAAATAATTTCAATTGTCCATGACTCATTGTTGCCTCTGCGAAACTTCGACAGTAGTCATTGTTTATGTTTCTTCTTATTTTCATCATGATCATTATCATCATCGGTAGACATTCTTACACTCAGTATTGTTATCTCCAACCATTTTTCGTTACAGCTTCCATTGTTCCGGTCGATCAAATCATTGTGAACTTCCCAATGTCAAACTCGCCTAGATCATTGACATCAAGAATTTCACGGCGAAACACTCCTGGAAAGTATCTCAGTTCCTAACTCCGACGTCTACACCTATTTCTAGCTCTTCACTTAATTTGGAAAAACTTTGCATGCTAAAATGCACATGACAATTGTTTCTTGCCACATATTCTTCCACGCGCCATAAATCCAGCGAATTGCCTTCTTGCAGTTTGAATTTACTTTCTTTGCAAAGTTCGACGTATTATTACACAAAGGCTCTTAGACTGATCGTATATTGACGTTAGCATGGAGTAATCTCAAACACTGAGAATCCACAGTGACTGAACAAAGTAATCTCCCATGTCAACCAGTACCGCTTTTCAATTCAACCTCTGGTGTACTCGTTTCAATAGAGTCGTAGGGAATGAAAGATACCAAGCCAGCCGAGAGATTGCCCTTCACTGAACCTAGAAAGCAGTAATGTCCTAACCCTGTGTCTTCTCTCTTAAATGAGACCACAAAAGGTCACTTTGGCCACAAGAAAAAATGTCATGAAAAAATCAAAGTTGCGAGGTGAACGAGTACAAGGCGAATTCTCAGCTCCAAGAATTTTCGACTGAGAGAGATGGAGTCATGACACTGCACCTTCGGCAATCTTCGCATGTCTCGCAAAGCGCCTGGAGAAGTCGGTGAATAATTTTATTGTATTAATAATAATAATAATAATAATAAAATTGTCTTTATTTGTGGCGAGGCTCGGGCCTTAAGGCCTGCTCTTCCGCCTAACCACTTTAATTAATTTACAATTTTAAAAATTACAGTTGAGGCGTTCGGATGTAATTAATATTAACTGACTTTTAATGATTCGGATGTAATTAATATTAACTGACATGTCGCAGAAGAAAAAAAATCAATTTTTGACTACCATCTACATCAATTTATCTGTATGAGCAAAATGAATTTATCGTCATTTTCATTTATTCTTGAAATTTTGCAAAATGGAAAGACATGATGTAAAGAACATTCGGCGCTAGATCTTTTTCCGGAGGGGGAGGAACACCGCCACCTTCTGGAATGTAGCTATAGAAGAAGCCGCCTAAGAATAAGCCAAAATGACAGTTCGCTCAACAAGTGAACATCACAAATAACAAGAACGCAATATATCCTTCCGCGGCGACAGCTGTTCAGCCGCGCCTCTTCGTAAGTGTTTGGTTATGGCTCCCGTGAAGACATTACTATGCAGATGTCTAAGAGTTTCGCTGAGATATATGTACGTACGGGCGAGTCCGAGAAATATTGAAATTTAATTACGTATGTGGAAAAATCTCTTAACATGCTCTCATATTCAGTAAAAGAAAACAAATGAAAAATCCATCTCAGGCCACCACCTTAACGCACAGGCACCGGAAACACGTGAACAAGTACGCATCTCACATTCAAGACTCGGTTTCAAAATAAACAGAATACGTACTTATCACCCAAAACGTAAATTCATTGGAATGTTTATAAAAAATAATTTTTACAGTAGAGCACATAGCACCGCACTTCCTAATTTCATTTTATTTCCCGTTGGACACTATATTTTCATCGGACGAACACATCACAAAAGGAAGCATCGAAGCCATTTAAATGTTAGCCAACTGCAAACGAACGAATGGAAGAAGGAGAGTCTAATGGGCTCAAGGATACAACGACAACAGAACCTTCAGTTATGTTACCAGCACTAGCTGTCAAAACGGCCATTTCTTATAAAAATCGCTCTATACACTTACGTGACTAGTAACGTATGTAGTAAATGTGTCTGGAATCAGAAAGTGCTCGCTCACTCGCGAAAGTAGTACAGAATTTACAGTTTGCCAAAGGATTTAAGTAAAAGCCACTGTACTATGTGTTGTTACGTATTCTACAGCGTATTTCCCTCCCCACAGAGAGGACGGTCACTTATCAGTCCCTGCTAATTCAGCACATAGATAGGGCCCGGATAATTATGTACTAAAAGAGGGAAAATATGTACATATATCTGTATCATTTTCACAAACCAAACTTCCTTTCTCTTCTGTGTTACTCGCGCTGAAAACTAACACACCAGAAGCTATGGATTGCGGCATTTCAACGCGATGCAATAGCGGCATTTTAGAGAGGATGATATAGAAAAATGTTTGACAATGCTGAATTGTTTGTCTGGGATATTCATTATCAAAAAACATAGGAAAAATGAATAATTAGAGAAAAAAATTGCAGTAATATGTAAATATATGTACTTTCGGGAAGAATATGAAAAAATATGTACTAAAAAGTGGACGTTTTTAGCAATAACCAATATGAAACGTGAATATATCGTTGATTCGACTTGACAGAGTTACATTAGGAAATTATGTTATTACATTATTATCCAGGCCGTACACATAACATGGAAAGGAAGTTCTCTCTCTGGACGTGACGAGCGCTGTATCCCTGTGCGAAACATGGCCACTTGGGAAGAGCTGTCACTGCTCAGGACTCGAGGTGCTGATCCCTAAGGTTGTTATTGTCTCGCTTCCACGCCGCGCCGTGGCGTGTGCACTTGTGGCGCTTGCGGGAAAATTTAGTAGAATGGAAGGAGAACGTCTTACACGTTTTGTTTTATAATTACATGTTTGTACATGTTCATTTATATAAACGAATTATTAGAATAATACAAACATTTTAAAACTGACTTAACTGTATAGGCAATTGTGTAACTGGGGGATACATTCAAAATTAGTTTTTCATGTATAGATATTAGAATAAAATTTAGTCTCCACTTTACAGAGGCCATAAGCACGATCTTAGTCTGCTTATGAATTAGTACTTTCTTTATCTTTGTGTGAAACGAATGATCGGTATTAGTATTATCATTTCTTTGTTGCTACTTTTTTATTGTTTCTTAACGGTAACTACCAGGGCCAAGTTTTGTGTGTAATAGCATACTTGTTTGTTTGTTAGACACAAAGAAACATTTGACATATGGTTACAAATTAGGTTTTTTGCAATGGTTTAGAACATTTGTTTGTCCATATTTGTATTTTCAGATGTAGCACATATTTTAACATATTCCAGGAAAACTGACTTATCGTTTTTAATTTCAACATTTTATTTTCAATATGTTTATGGTGAAATACTTGCACCCACAAGTAACTAAATGGAAGTAAAATTTTATCAGGTGGGAAATAAAAACGATGTACTAGTGCTAGGATTTATATAGAATTACATGTATCTACATATGCACATAATTACATGTTCAAACAATGGAATAAAAAATGTATTAAGTAGTGACTAAATGATAAAAGTAGTTTATTGCTTTAACATTACACACGTATAATAGTCTAAGTACTTTTAATTTTTAATATTATCCAACAATATTTAATCATTTCTTGTAATGAAATATTCTAGACTTTCTATATTTCTGGATATAACATTTAACAATACTTTTCTGGCAATGGATAATTTTCAAAAGAGTAGATTACAAAGCGCTGTTTAAATTTTCAAATGTGAAACGGTGCCTTTTGTCCCTTAAGATCACTTTGTACTAACTAAACTTCACTTGTAATCTTTAATCTCGTATATTGTAGAGTGAAATCTGCATCTATAAACCATTTTAAATTAAAAATAATCTTCAGAGAATAATTTCGAAATATTCTGCTTTATGGAACATATTGGAGATAAATTGTTGAAAAATATTGTATTGGAATATGTGAAAGTATGTTCAGGACCTACAAATAGGATAAATACGGGCAATCAAAAATGTTTTAAATCATTTCAAAGATCATTTGTAAACGTACGACAAAACGTGGACATAAGTATAGGTACATTCAAAAGGGTTACTAGGGATCAATTTGCATTGCTTTACAATTTTGCTGATTTCCCTTTCATGCAAATTCCGGTCTTAAGTCTATTCTTCATTGTAATAACTGAGTTTTCAGTGACTTCGGCTTCTATTTCTGGCTACTTTTCAAGCAGCACCGCCTCCGATCGTCCTTGCCTTCCCTCTTGGGATTGCATACTCGTCTGACCAGTTCCTCTCAGAGATGTTCAGCGGGATTTAGAACTGCAGGTTGTGATGGAGTATTAGTCGAAGAGGAATGTTGGGCTCGCTCCACAGACGAACTATTTCAGCAGTAGGTTTAGGGTCATTGATATTGGAAGAAAAGAGTATTTGTCGGGTCCATTTTTCGGCACTCTTTCTCAGATTTTCCTGCAGAATGCGAACTTTTCCACTGTTCCATCAATAAACACTAACTCTCCCATTCCTGAAGTTGTCTCGCAACCCTTACCATAACGTCAACACCTCCGTATTCAACGGTAGGTTAGTGATTTTACACATCACTATCAATTTTTTTTCTTCAACTCAGGAGCCGGCCATCGTGAAAAATATTAAACTTATTCTCATTAAAAAATATGAATTTCTTTCAGAAAGCTTAGTCCTTCATAACTAATTGCAGTCTCTTCTTCATATTCACTTTACTGAGTGTGAGGTTCAGCTTTTTTCTTAGAATTCTTGCATTATATCTGGAAGAATTTAGCCCTCTTCTTAATGGTGCTGTGATAGAGGAAGGCCATGCAGAATAGTACATTATAAGTACAGTGTATTATGTTATAGTATACAGGCCTTCTAGATAGCCTTGGATGGATGTATTTACCCTCATATTCGTGCATTTCTGATATTTGCGTGACTGAAATTTTAGGGTTCATTTTTCGTTCTCCAGATTATTTACCTCTTCTCCCTGGCAAGTTTCGAAGGTCCCCTGTTCACTCTTCATTGGTCATAGAGTTCCGTTTATTGAAAATTTTTACCCTTGTACGTACTGGAAAGTACGGTTACGGTGTACAATTCGTGCAATTTCCCCATACGATTTGCGTTCTTTGTTCAAATTCAGCGTAAGAGCTAATCCAGCTGGAAGTTTCAAATCCTTGCTTTCCTTTCTTTATTCCTTTTCGCTGCGAACGCTGGTTCTCTCATTGGAAAAGTTTTCAGTCGGCAGTCGACCACAGGGCTGTCACTACTACAAAGTTACGTGCCATATACCTAAGCTTACGTCACTCCTAGCGAACGCTTTTATTTATTCTTTGCAACGGAGGTCTCAATTCGTATCCCCTGCGATCGAAATAATGTTATATATATATATATATATATATATATATATATATATATATATATATATAGAGAGAGAGAGAGAGAGAGAGAGAGAGAGAGCGAGAGAGAGAGAGAGAGAGAGAGAGCTTTGTCCAGTTAACAATATGTATCCATAGAAATTTATTGAGAGAAGTAAAAGAGTTAAGTTTGAAGTCTGAGCTTCTTTTGTGGTTATACATTTGCTTGTGACTTTATAGGGCGAGGATCGGGCCATTTGGCCCGCTCTTCCGACTAACAACATTCAAGTTTCACAATACCTGGCCATCGTAAATCAGGGAGGGCCTCCCTTTCCCCTCCCTCCATTCTCGACCTGAAAATCTGCTGGTCTTAAAATTTATTGGGGTCACTCAACATGTGAGAGGCTGACAAGATTACCGAGAACTTTTTATTGGGGGCGATAAATACCTTCGGTAATATTATTGGAACAGTAGTGGATTTAGACATGGGCACTGACCCCTGGGCGGCAAATTTTTGGAGGGGCGGCAAATTTTCTTTTGATAAAAAAAATGTTCTGAGAGGAATTACAATTGCCCGTGTTGATTCAACAAGGGCACTTGCGCTAGGAGAGCTGGCCCGCGAAGAACGATATCGTGGAATATTTTTAAACAAAATTATGAAAACTCAATTTCTTTAGAATTATAACTTTCAGCATGACAAAGCGTATTATTTTACTTTCTCGTATATGAACGTATACACGGAGAAATACACGTAGTATAGAAAAAGTTCATGTGATGCTGCGGAAAATTGATTTCGAGTTTCGACGGACTTACACGTTTTGGGGTCCCCTGATATCGAAAAAGTGTTCTTTTAAAACGTCCGTCCTACTGTCCACGTTCGTCTTCCCTGTCTGTTGTATGTGAATAACACTGCGCCCAAACTACACGTAGGATCATTCATTAATTTTTGGGGGTAGTTTACATGAAGCCACTGCGACATTTTCAAAATTTTCTACAAAAGTGCTCCAAATTCTTGCTTTAAATTTATTGTATGAATAGAGTGAAAGGTTTTATAAAGGTGGAACGGTTCCATTTTTCACTGTTAAATCTGAATTTTAGAAAGTTCCAGAAGTTTGAAATGTCTTTCTTCAACTATAAAATTGAATATAAAGATTTTTACTTGAAGTACATTTTTTCTCCATAATTGGTTCTTTCATTAAGGTTATGTAATTTTTTTTGAAAATGTTAGTGATTTTCGCGCAATATTGCGTGCAATATATGCAGTATTAAAAAATCACAAAAACAAGTTTTCTCAAAAACGGCTCCAAATTTTTTCGTTATCCTTTTGGTAAGGATAGAGGTAAATGCTATCTATATGATGACATAAGCGCCATATTGCTAAATTCTTTTGGTTTTTTCAAAAATTATAAAGATGATTTTTTACTTGTCCCTTACGTCGTTAATATTTACATTAGCCGCAAATTGTTCTCATTATTGTATTAATGAGTAAATGTGCTTTGAATAATGTCATAAAGTTTTTCGAAAACTCAACAGTTTTCTGTGAAAATGAGCTCAATATTCCGCATTTTCAGAAACGCTCCAACGACATTTTCTCAAAAATGGCTTCAATTTTTTTTTCAAAGATTTCCAACGGATAGTGCTAATTGCACGGTTTAATATGACATAAAATTAATTTTGTGGTATTCTTTTGTTTCTTCAAAAATTGCACAGAGGTAATTTTTACTTTCTTGCTACCGCTACCGCGGTACAGAGAAAGTTATGTAAAGCTGCGCGAAAAAAACGGCGAATTGTCAGCAGAAAAACTCGTATTACAGGGTCCTGGTAACGAAAACATGCATAAATCCAGATGCAAAATATAGAAAAAAAAATCCTCTAACTCGTAGTGTTGCCAGAATTCGTGTTTTGTGGGTCCTTGATACCGAATGAGAGCAAACAACGCTAGCGATTAAACTGTTCTGCCAATTTTCCCCCAATATATATATATATATATATATATATATATATATATATATATATATATATATATATATATATATCAATTGATCTGGCTGATGCCGCGTACCCTTCGATTTGAAATATATATTTCAATTTTAGGGAGAACTTTACATGAAGCTCCTGGACCATTTTTCAAATTTTCAAAAATATGGCTTCATCGTTTTTTATTAATTTTTTGTGTGGATAGTGTGAAGGACGTTTAAGAGGATGGTGCAGGTCTCATGTTCGTTAATAATCCTGATTTTTCAAAAATTACAAAAGTTTAAACTTTTTTTCGGAGTCTTCCTACAACTAAAATAGTGGAGACAGAGATTTTTTACCTTAATGTAATCTTTCTTTAAAGAGAGATTTTGAAATAAGCCCATTTACAATTTTTCGAAAATTTGAGTATTTTTTGCGTAATTTTGCATGAAATGTAGGCGAGAAAGTACGATTATTTTGCATCACTAGTTTTTTGCTTCAATTCGTGATGTCTCTGTTAATAATCAAAGAAATTACTCGAATTTTTGTTTGCCCAAAAATATGTGGTTTACATGATTACGTTTTAACTCGATTGATTAAAATGTGTAACGTTTTGATTCATTCGTTAATTAATAATTAACGAACAATTGACCCGCGATCACTTCAAAGTCAATACGCTGTAGGTGATTGTCGATAACTTAGTTTGCGAGTTAAGTTGAGTAAACGAAGCTTACAAGAAGATCAGTGGTTCTTCATAATTTTAGAACTCTGAAATTTGAATGTAAGCAATATACAAGAAAAATCAAACTTGTGGCGAGGCTTCTGTGACACGGATTGAGAAGGCACATTGGGAAATGAAATGTTAGACTTTCATGCACACTGCGTTGAGAAAAATGTTGAAAATTTGTCTCTAATGGAATTAATGAAATTTCTTCATGAAAATGACTTGTACGTGGTGTATTCCAATGTTGATATTGCATTCCACGGATGATTGTCTGCACACCAATAAGTACCTATATAAATACCTAAGTTATTGCATCGCTGAAAGATCTTATTCATTTTTTGAAAGAGTGAAAAACTACATCAGATCAGAAATGACCGAATACCGAATATACGCGCTTGCGTGGTTGGCAATAGAATGCGAAATTTTAAAATCAATATACTGAGATGTAATTTATGTAATTTTAATTTAATCAATGTAATTTTAACATCAACCAATTCGGCATCAACCTATTGTCCGATCAGCTAGACGCAAGAGATGTTAGTTTATTTTGTGTAATGTTATTCATTTTATTATAAAAAAGTTGTACTTTTATGAATTGAATAAATGCTTCGAAAATTAAAGAAACTTCATTGTCGGTATTAAAAAATTAAAGAATACAAAAAAAGGGCGGCATGGAGTATAGTGCCCAGGGGCGCCCCAAGTGGAAATCGGCCACTGTATTCGATCGTTCCTTAGTTCAGTAAATGTGTTCTAAATATTACTAAAATCATTAAGGATGTTCTTTTAAAAAGTACTAATGAAACTGTAGAGAACTTAAAATGTATAGGGTACAACATCCTACCTAACTTATTTGTGCTTTTCAACCATGCCTCGGGAGACCCAACTTTTCCCAATTACGTCTTCGTAACCTGTTCGCAGCATGGGCGTCAGCTCTACATTGTAAAGCGAATTTTGCACTATTCACTTACTTTTTTTACTTTGACATGCTGGCAACCAGGAATATTACGATATGAGAGGAGCTACTGCTATTGGTTTTCGCTAGAAAACAACTGTCGGTGTCGTAAAGTGACTGTGTAATAAACGTAAAATTATGTATAATAGATTGGTTCAATGAATAAGTTTTGTTGTACACCAGGGTTATAAACCTTTTAATTGTAGCTTCATACATTTTCATAACTTGTTCATAATCAGATTTGCCAGGTGAAAGGCTAATCACGAAATTCAAATTCTCAGGGAGCAATATGTACAGGTATGTCGAGTATCTCAAAATGTCCTGGTTTCCATTACGTTCCGAAACTATAAAATGTGTCAGAATGTATTTAATGACGAATAATACTATATCACAGGTACTTCGTTTCATGTCACCCTTCATTATTTAGCTGTTTTTATTGAATTCAACTTCAACATAATTTTGATTTGGGATTTTGCATATCGTGATAATGAAGGTATCAATAATTGATTATAATTGTCTAAATCACATTATTAAATGTAAAACGAAGAATTGGAATGTAAGTTTTACACTATTTTGGAGTAGGTATACGTTTTTATGTTAAAATAGGAGGGTTTGCAAATTGTATTCATTCACTATCATAATTTAGAATAAATATTCAATATGAAAGAAGAATTTTTCATTCACATGTCAAGGTATTTTTTTGAAAATTTCGGATCAATATTTCTTTTCTGTTCCATTACAAGCTATTTTCAGAACAATTTTATTTATCCTGTGATATAATGGAGAAATAATATAATCTATGCCAGTATATTTCTCATACGGTATGGTAATAATGATGTAGAGTTCGACGCCCGCAGAAGACGTTTTGAGCCTGCTTCATTGTGGGGGTTTGCAAGGAGAGCTGCAGAACTCTCTATTTTTAGAATATCTCAACAGGAAGTTATAAAAAGAACGTCTTTGCTTACTCTAGAAAGCCTGCAAATTGCGGCCTGCCTTTACCAACCTAAACGTACAGATGTCTGGTCTAGGTTTTGAGCCTCGTGTATTTTCAAAAATAATTTCAAAATCACGGGTGAAAAGTAGTGTGACTAATTTGCAAATTCATAGATATATTCAAAACTATTAAAATAGCAAATACGACGGGGAAAGAGTACATATGTGCGATTCAGATAATTAAGATAACCAGTAAATTAAGTGACGTCCAATTTTCACTGACAAGGACAACATAGGAATACGGGGAAAATGAATCCTTCATTGTTTCGTTTCTATTGGTTATTAGTAATGCTAAGCCGAAAAGAACTGAGGTGCTACAGAATAGCACAGACTTTCTCGTAGCAAATTTTTTTAATGTACTTGGTGTGGACTGGCTTTGGGGTCTTGCTCCATTCTCTGGTCAGCTACCATCTATCGTCGCCCAAAGTACATTTTTTGACATTTTCACAACTTTTTGCTTTCATAATAGTCAAACCGAAATATTACTTATTACGGGTGGACGTTTTGAAAGAAAAACAACATTTTTCGGTATCAGGGGACCCCAAAATGTGTATTTCCGTTGAAATCTTGAAATCGATTTTCCGCAGCATTACATCACTTTCTCTATACTACGTATATTACTCCCGTATATACGTATGTATACGAGAAAGTAAAAATATTAAAGAATATTAATAACGACAGTTAGCCGAACAATTATCAAACACATTGTGATTTCTTTGCCTTGGACACAATTGAAGTTCTAGATGTTGAAATTGTAGAACTGGATCGAAACGTAGTTTTTCGCAGTTTACTTCCTATTGCCGAATGATTTTCTTTGTTTTATCTGCAGGTAATGCTTCAATGTTGTGGTGGTAGATCCATTCATTTTAAAGTTTCTAATCTTGGATACCATTAACCAGCATGAACCATGTTAGAAAAGGTACAGAAAATGTAGACCACTAAAACCCTTCACACGGCTTAATGCTTATTCTGCTTGTTTCCACAGAAGAGCCCGTTCTCGCAGAGTAAACATATTTGACCGTTGAAATAAAAACGAAAGCACGTCACTGTTAAGTGCACTGAAGAGAAAACTTCAATTTTTTGCTGTTGGACATCTTGGATTAGTTGACGTTTAAATGAATTGTTGTTACTTAGCATTGTTTACTGAGTACATAGCAAGTCTTCATGATTTCTGAGTCTACTAAACTTACGCACAGATTACTCTGCTTGATTTATTCGTTTCATCAGAAATATTGACTTAACATTGTTTTGTTTTAACCGTTCAAGTCCTTAAAATTACTTCTAAAGAATTTCTTTTTCACTGAAAAACAACATAATTCCACAGGACTAATCAGCCTATTGTGTTGTAGTGTATGGAAACATCTAATTGTCCATTTGTCAGTACATTTCATTTATTATATTTAGATATATGAAATTAGAAATCGGTGAATATTTTCTTCGGAATCTTCGCTCCAATGATTCAGTGATCCAGCGCGGCCACCCAGAACGACTCCACCGCCCTCGCACAGCCTTGTCGATCCTGAAGAATTCGGGAAGCCTCGAGGAAGTACGGAATCTCTCCTGAAGGACGTCCAGTTTTATGGTCTCTTCACAGGGGGTCCCGAAACCGGAGACCGTCTGCCGGCCCCACGCCTGTTACATAAAGGCAACCGGAGCCGCCCGAAACCCGCCACGTGCTGTAGGCCGGCGCCGGGGCCGCCTACCTCGCCCCTGTACTCTATTGGAACCCTAGTCCTTCCCGCGCCGGGCATGTTATTGGACAGTTTGTGCACCCTCGAAACGTCATTAGGCCGATAGACATCAAATAACAGACGCGGTGGAGGTTTATAACCAACCAAGTCTATTGTTTGTGGTATCGGCCGTGTGTCGTTCAATACTTTTTGTAATACCATCTTCTAATAAGAAAAATAATATAAATAAAAAATGTTCTTGCCTTTGCTTACGTAGGAATGCAACGCCCCCTTCTATATCGATTCAGACGCGAGTCCAAGACCAACTATAATATTGATCTTGGCGAGACATTTCGATTCGATTATTATACGTGGTGGCTTTGTTTGAAACCATTAAAATGATAAATTTTCCACAAAATTTGAGATGATATTCCAGAAGATCTTGTGGAGACAGCGAATAGTGCTAATTTCGATTTACCAACAAAAACGAAATTACAGTATGAGAAGGAATGCATCAAATGATTAAAGTACGTCGACGTCGGCACCTTCAACTTCATATGAAGGTTTAGAAATTAGTAATAACAGCAACTGTTCATTCAATATTAATACTTAATATAATGAGACAGAAAAATGAGTTAAAACAAGAATGTTTTAAGTGCTGAAAATTAATATATTATGTTTTACGTTGTTTGTCATTTGTCTTCAGAGTTGAATAAATATTTTGAAGCTCATGTGATTCCTTAACGTCCGGCGGCCGTTAATTTCTTAACGGCCGGCGGCCATTAAGATTACCTTTTCATTCCTCTATTGGGTTTCTTTACGCAGATGTGTTTACAGCACAGTATTACGAAAAAAACACTATCGATCTTCTGCTCATGCGCATTTCGTTTCTCATAACTTTAGTGAATCTGCGCATGCGCAGATGATCGATAGTCCTGCCCGCTAAGGCGTGCACAAACTCTCTATTATACGCAAGTGGAGATAGCTCTGAGAATAACCACCGCAATAGTTGCAGCGTGTCTGCCCGGGAGATCCTAAGGCTCGAGATGTCTGTGGTGTATATTTGACTAGTTCGAATTCAGCCCGTGTCTAGAGGAGAATTCTAGCGGTCGACTGCTCTAATCGATAATTTTACGTGGTCTCTCCTATCAATATCAGGCGAAATTGGAGAAGAACCCTAACAAACAGGTCGTGGACCGTGCGCGATCTTTCTTTTCTCATCTTTCCTTGTCCCGCATCTCTTCCTTTACATTTTTCCTCGAAACACGAAATAGTTACTCACGTTGTTACACCGATTCAAACAGTGTTTTCGGAACAGCTGAAGCAGCATTTATTTCTTTCTTTATTTACTTATTTATTTATGTATTTATTTATGTATTTATTTATGTTCTATTTACTTATTAATGTTTTTAGAAAACAGGCAACACTATGTGGCAATAGCAGCATAAACTTTGTGGATTTTATGACTGTGCTGTGAAGAATATGACACGATGTGTACGTCAACTACACTATTTTTGGTTGCTAAAATCACGTTTGTGTAAAATGTAGTTAATATGTAAATATGAGGATAAAATGTGGTGCTGGAAATGAAATGCTGCACATTAACTACAGTAGCTCAATTATGTGGTAACGAAGCTCCGATGAAGGCTTAATAAATTAGCCGAATAATTTGTTGTAGAAGAATGTTTTATTTTGTCAAAGTACATGCGTCAATTAAAGAAATAACCCATCAGATTAGTTTCTAATGAATAAATGAAGAAAAACGTTGGTTGATTGTTAGTGATTCCGGGCGCGTCAATGGCTAAGGTTATTAGTCCCGTAAGTGAAATGTATGTTTTTCCTCGGGAGATGGCTGTGTTCTTCCTGCGATGAATGGCGAGATCCGGCGCCGACCTACCGTCGGCTAGCGGGGTTTCCTCAACCAGGTATCTCCCACCAGCGGGGTATCCCCCCAGTCAGGACCAACAGTAAGCTGCCGACCGGTCTCCCGGCATGTGGGGTAGTGTAGTGCATGTTAGTGTAAGTGTGTAAGTAGTGAGTGTAGGACGAAAATGAGGTAGGAAACATCGCGCGCGGCCCGTTGCCCGTTTGTTAGGGTACTGCTTCGGCATTCGCCTGGTGTTGATCGGAGAATCCACGGAAAACTACCGATCAGAGTAGTCAGCTGCTAGAATTCTCCTTCCGACAGCGACTGAATTCGACATAGACGACAAGCTAGTGTCGAAAATACTGACACCGTCGCGACTCGAACCTAGGACCTCCCGGTCAGAGGGACTGCAGTGACATTAGTTGATGCCCTGAGCCATCTCTTCCGGTCAAATTTTGAATTCGCGGTAATTGGATATTGTTATATTTACTGTCTTACGGTCGGTTCTACATATTATGTCAGAATATTTAAATAATTTTTTGTTGCATGACGTTCCGACTTCCAAGGTCCTTCTTTGTGAAACAAAAATTGGCTTGAAGCCATAAGCAGGTAGTGTTTGCCACTCATCCGACGTAATGTGAAATGCGGCCTTGACTTCTTGAGCACAAGCAGTTGCTAGATACCGCGATTCTTCAGAATTATCGTCTCCTGTTTCATCATCATCTTTTTCCCTTCATCTTTTTCGATATCATCTTCTGCTCCTTTTCTTTTTTTTCCTTTTTTCTTCTTCTTCTCCATTTTTGTCTTCTCATGTCAAATTCCAGGATGGGATTTTGGCGTCCGAGAGTTAGAAGATTAGTGTCAGCAATTACTGAATAATTATGAAACGATGAATGATTGGATACGTCTTCTTCCACAATCTTCCAGTAAAAACATCCATGTGGAATTCGACTCGTCAACGCCATCGCAGAGTGACATCAGTCAGCGATGGTTAAGTCGGTCTTAATGTCGATTGTTGCGTTATTTATAATGGTTTACTAGTGAGGGTTTTCCCTACCAAAAAATAATGTTTCAAAAATGTCTCCAAATATCTCCAACTTCTGGCGTTCTGGTGTTCGGAGAAATATAATTACATTAAAAATGAAAACGTAATAACAGTAAAGTATGTTTGTACATAATTTCCTAAGAGACAAAATTTTTAATATATATTAATAACTTGACATTGTATCTTACCTATCATGAAACATCCAATAATGAACCATGAGAAATGTTATTGAGAAGTATGAAATGAATGTAGTAAATATCATTAAACAATCTTATTTTCGGGTCAGTCTATCTTACTAATTGCGACTGTGCGCAGAAATTGAAGTTAACTATGCAGCCTCAGTCTATAAGAGTCTATGGTTTCCTCAAATTCCCCGAGAACTCGGGAAAAATACAAAAACGATGAAACAGTTTCGATACTGACTGAAAAATGCGAATAATTTGATTGTGTTGTCTCACCTATTCTCAAATGCGCAAACCGACTAAATTTTCATACTCAATGTGACTCTGTATACAATACAGCTGACGTCATGAAACAGCAAGGCTCCTAGAAAGAGGCCGCCCGCCGTTAAATATTTGCTGTCCAGGTGTTGCATTATGGAACAGACATTTTTATACTCTTGGTATGTAAAGAACTGTTGTACTGGGTATAGTACACTGTACAATATTTCCAGATTATTCATTAGACGGGTTTTGTTGGCTTCATTTTTTCAGTGCTACAAGAAAGTATTTTATTTGTTATTCTTGAACACTGTGACTGATACGTTTTAAAATACCACTGATTTTTACTCACTGAAATTAAACTTCCCATCTCCTCCATTCTCCTCGTGGGAGCGCAGTTCTTAATGCTTTCTATACGCGGTGCAGTATCATGTTTTCATTAATTTGGAAAATTTTTACCTTTTTTGTGAAGTTCATTTTAAAAATTTAATTTTCTTTCTACTCATTCTCTTGATTGTTTGTCAGGTTTGAAATTCATTAAATGCGAGTCATTAAATATAGTCATTAACTCATTACAGGATTAACAACTGGCTTATATTATTTCCACAAAAAACTAATTCGTTTCAACAAATTAAACAATATGATTTTTCTTTCTCGTGTAAATTTATTATATTATTATTTAGAACAACTTTGCTGTTCTCTGTTAGGGCTTCGTAAACGAGAAATAAGTATATTCAGAATATGTGAAACGTTATTGAAGAAATAGCCCAGAGTGTCGGGCTCAGTCCATGGCTCTTAAATTTTTTTCTCTTTCTCCTCCTTCTTCTTATCCTTGTTCTCTTCTCTACTTCTTCCCTTTCGTTTTCTTTTTCTTCTTATCCTCCGGCTCCTCTTATCCTCCTCCTTCTTAGTTTGCGACTTCTTTCTTTCTCATCGCTGCTCCGGCTAATATTAATAGAGCATGAGAATTGCAGGTGTAAAGCTCGTAGCACGTAACAGTTAAGAGGGTTGTTTAATAGAAACAACTGACTGACGATGGCGATTCGCAGTGCTCGGATAAATGTATTATCCTCACCAGCTTTCAGTGTCCCGCAGTACGAGGGCGTCATAAGCACAATATATGAATGTGGACATTATAATATTCGTTAATTGAATACAGAGCAAATGGTGTTGGGCTAAGTCAACAGTAATTTTAATGTGTCGTGACAATTGCAGGGATTGTAACGGAAGCGTATAGCGCAAATACGTTAACCAGAATGAATAATTGGAACAGTTGTTAAGGTTTGAAACAGACCTTTGTGTTTCGCGATACCCAGCTAAATTTATGAACTAATAACTAATAATAATATAATAATAATTAATAAGCAAGCTTGTTCTTCCAATTAGTTTGTCACATAACACTTGGACCTACAAGCTATAAGTAACCTTATTACATAATGAGACACTTTATACCACAATTGTTCAAATTAAAACAGGTCTGTTTATAGCTTTACTGCTTAAAAAAAAATGGACCCACTATTCCGACAGCGGTCCCAGCCTGTTCTTAACCTCCTTCATTTTCCCACACTGTCCCCTGATCTCATAAAATGTACCTATTGCCATGGGGTGGTTGTGTGGAACCTCAAGACGTAGTTTAAGGGCATAGATTGCGTATAGTTTCTGGGTTATGAATTATTATAGTGTATTACAGTGCTCTATTTTTATTTTCATTTCATGCACATTTCAATTTTTTCGTCTTAAATTTGTTGGATGCAGAACTGGGGAGTAATTCCCCTTCCTGTAGGAGCACATCTACAGAATTTTGCGTCGATGAGTTCTTAAACATTGCGAAAAAAACATATTCTTAGCGTGTGAAGTGAAGAGATAATATTAAAAATATTATCGCATAAGATAAAACGTACATTACACATGACTCAGCCATAATTAAGGGCTCCTTAGTAATTAAATACTTAGAAGTCCTGAGTTCTTGGTAATGCGCACTACCACTCTGAACTATTTATACTTTCACAATGGTTTCTTTTAGCCACTTGTAAGGTAAACGTTCTTTTATAATAAGAGAATATACATAATTGATTGTTTGGGGATCTATTTTGTTTTTATGGAAACTCCATTGAGAGAATAGGAATGAAAATACAAAACTGGTCCAAATTGGGCAACTTTTCTCTATAACGCCCGTTCTACTTTATTTTTTAAGTATTTTCATTTTACAATGAATTCTATTTGCTTCATTAAAGGTTTCACGAAGCATTGTCAGGTGTCTTCTAAAAAGGTATTTGAATTACAATAAATTATATTCGTGAGTAGTTAAAACACGCCGTTATATAATCTGTTGAAATCAGCCACCTAAAACTCAATATAAGATAAGAATTATGTAGATCTTGTCTTGTTTACAGGAAAAAATTGAAGCAAACTTTCAATCAACACATTCTTCAGCACCGAAATTGCCAGAACGCTTTTCGAGCTGAGGGAGTCTATTGGGTAACCAAACCAGTTATGCTGATGTTCCACTTCGTACGTTGTAGGAATATTTCTTTCTGGCTATGAAATAAAAACTTAATGGCTCAATCGCAAACCTATAAAATATCAGGGATTGTATAGTTACGTCAGTCAAGCCATGGACAAAGACTTGGACTCGATTTTCGAATATACAGTCATGATACAGTTAACAGTCATGATACTTTTAACAATCAAAAATATTTAGAATTTTCAAACGTACGTGAATATTTCTAAATTGTTTTTGTTCACTTGTTTTGTTTTGTTTTTATTTTCGAACTTAGCAAAATTTCAATTGGAGTTCTTTTGTATTTAAAAACGTACTTGATGAGAAATCATAATGTAAATAGGGTAAACATTCTTTCACAAACGTAACTTTAGAAGTAAATATCCTATATGAATACAGAAGTTCTATCACTGATAATACAATGCTGTCGAAAGTCTCTTGCAAGGCCAAAGTATTTTGCTCATGCTATGAATGACGATTCCCTTTTATGTGAAGCTTGTTTATGCTCTATCATGATCGGTTTCAATCATTAAAAAAGGCTCATAGAATCACAATTGCTGTTGTAATACTTAACAAATATGCACCGCAAAGTAAAGTGAAATATTAAAAGTTACAAGACATTTTTTATGAAAACTTGAAAAGCTGAGGTCATTCAAGGTTCCGTGCAGATGCTACTGAATAGGTAGGTTCGTCTCCAGTGAAGTTACACCACAGAACACTTCGACGCACAAAATTTGTTTTTTTTAATAGTCGCGCCTAAGTATCAGTAAAGCAAATCATTTGCTGTCTTCTATTAGTGTGTCAGCACGTGGGAATGTTTAAATTATTGCGTCAACAAGGTTGAGATTTCCTCCCTTCCTTTCTCCTATTTCCTTACTCCCCAACTCTCAAACGATTGATTGAAATTTCTCGTTTCTGAGGATGTGAGCCGGCGTGGCGTAAATATCAGCACAGATGTGCCTAGGAGTAAGGCAGATTTGGCGGCCGCCATTCCAAATGAAATCTGCCCGGTTATGCTGGGAATGTTGAAAGACATTTCATTAGAATTGCTGAAATAAATCTGTGTCCGCAGTAGCCACTTTTTCCTTCTAGATCAGCCCCCTCTCCTTCTGATTCCTCCATTTTGGTCTACTCCAGAATGCTCTTATCCCTGTGGTACACGCGCTAGTACAAGTTATTTGAGTACACGTGGTGATCTCTCAGATGCATAATTTGAATTTTAGTTTATCTTGCTTCTCAAACTGACAATTGGGTAAAATTTCAGGATATAAGAGGAACCCGCGACCCTTCGGTTCGAGATCACTACGACACTACTGCCTTAGCGATCTCGGCCACCGGGCTGGCAAACTTCAATATTTATCGATAATAAGAACAAGATATAAATTAACAAGTTGTATCAGTTGTAAATTGTACCTCACGCTCCGCCCTGCGGTGTGCTAAGCTACTTACGACTTGATTGACATTATTTCCTGACGACAGCACGAACTGGAAGCTATGCTTTTTGAGAACGGTAATAGAGTTTCTGAGAATGACGGTGTTCTCAAAACTTTCTATGACGCCCTTTTGCGGTCATCAGAGATCGATCGCGCTTAAATTTTCTCATAATTATACTAAAACGATTTGAAATGCAAAAATTCTTTTTTTTTTATTGGTTATTTAAGGTCGATCAACACTTAGGTCATTAGCGACCACTATTGCTGTTAACGGTATGGTAACTATGTGGATGAAACGATATGGTGATTGATGATAAGGGGTGAAAGGACGAACACAAATACAACCATGCCCGAGGCGGGACTCGAACCCGCGACCCTTCGGTCCGAGATCACTACGACACTACGACACTACTGCCTTAGCGATCTCGGCCACCGGGCCGGCTGAAAAATTCTTGATTCATGTTCTTTTATCATTTATTGCTCTCCAGACATAACCACGCGATTATAAGTATTACATTTTTAGCTATTGATACTTCATTATGGAAGTAGAAAGATATTTTGTAAACCTTTTTCACTAACATTACTTAACAATAGCAAAATAATATGAACAAATATCAAGTACACTGAATGTTTTATTATCTCTAAACTTCTATAATTTTAAATAGGAATTTTGTAGAACTAAGTTGATTACAACAGTGCGGGCTAGAGCTGTTTTATCAGCTCCATTCATAGGACAAACTAGGCACCGGGCTTCGCGAGTTTTCTGAATGCCTGAAAAGGTCAGTTCTCACACAGCCGTTTGATATTTTCTCTGGGACATGCTCTTCCAGCTTTTAACCTTGGAGATCAACGGCGACTTTCAAGGCCCTGTTGTCATTTGAAGCGAATGGCGAGACCTCATAGGAATCATCCGTTCTTAGAAGGCATGGCACAAAGAAATTTTTCCTAGGGATGACGTTTAAAAAATAAAAAAAAACAACTAATAGTGACACATCGACACATACTTTTTTGTATAATTTGTAACAGTTCCGTAATAGAATTCTAAATGAACCCGCAAAAATGCTTCCCTGCGGCAAAAATTTTTGTCCGATTAATTGTAGATTCCGGGCGCGTCAACGGCAGAGGTCGTTGGTCCCGTAAGTGTAGCGCATGTTTTATCACGGGTAGGGGCGGTGAACGTCTCCGCTGGATGGCGAGATCCGGCATCGACCCACCTGTCGGCCTTGGTTTGTTTTTTTCCTTATTAGGTATCTCCTACCAGCGCACTGCCCGGGCAAGCTCTAAACTTCGATTTTTTAAAGTGACAGATGACCTACGCGATCGTCCTTCTCAACGGGGCTCGTGGTCTCAGAAATGTGTTTATCACTGTTAAAAAAGATTCATTTTGTAAGGCAGGAGGTGTAATAATGATATAATGTTATCGGCTACTTTTGAAAACTCGAAGTATAAGCTCCTGACTTCCCCTGATATTTGTGGTTGTGTAGTGCATGTGAATACAAGTGTGTGTAAGGAGCGAGGATAGGACAAGGAAGACGAAGAAAAGATCCCGCGCGGTCTGTGGACCGTCTGTTAAGGTGCTGCTCCGGCATTTGCCTTGTGTTTATCGAGAAAAAAACATGAGAAACTACCGATCAGAGCAGCCGGCCGCCACAATAATAATATTTTTTACATCTTGTTTGTAACATCTACTTAACATCGTGAGATAATGCACATTGTAGTATCTTGGAACTACTAACCATCGATAACCAGTTGTGATGGTTAGCAATACTGGTTTTATAATTTATCTAACTACTTCTTCTCCAGACTGCGGCAGAACTCAAATATTTGTCTGAACCGGGATTCGAGAAAGCAAGTAACCGAATTGACTAGACCATCGAGTTATTTGTGTACCAACAACTATATATCAAATTTAGTTTAGCAACACAACCAACAACTATATATCAAAATTAGGTTAGCAATAGCAATGTTCAAAATTACATAGGTCTTACTGACGTTCGAACATGCGCCAATTTCATGAGCTTTACTTTGCTCTATTGGGCAAACAATTACAGAATAACCAGCGTACTCGTGCGAGAACTCTCCAATGTGAAAACCCACCCTCTTCTCTATTTTCCATTTACATATTAAGCCTGTAATATATCTTTTTCTTCAAGACCCTCTTATCCTTCATCAGTTGTTGTCTCCTTGTAATTGATAACAATACAATACACCCTTGTCAATCAAAATATTCTTATTTAACTTTATTACCGAGCAAAGAGGGTACACACGTGTAAATTCAATCACGTAGAATGTCAAGTAATTAGTTTAATTTCACATAGTTGCAGTTTCTACAGGCTCTGAATGGGTGGGGTATAGTTGAGAAGCGTCGAACCGGCAAAAATGAAATGGAATGTTCAAGAAGATCTCAAAATTTTTGTTTTTAAGGGACTATAACGCTTCGTTTAGAAGTTATTTAACTAACTAGATTTTTAAAAAAATGCTGCGGAGTGTTGCGGGTTGCATTTCATATGAGTTTTTTAAACAAATCCTTCATATTTTCAAAATTATAGTGCAATTCGTCACGTTTCCGTGAATTTCTCTTTCTTCAGAGACCCCATTTATAAAGATTGGTTGCATATGGGAGCCAATAAGGTACCTATACAACTGGAGTAGTGTATTTGGAGTAGGGTTAAGAAATTTTTTGAAGTGTCCTGCTTCATGTAATATAATCCCCAAAATTAAAATAGAGTGTTAGAATTCGAGCGACATCGGCAGATCGATTGGGGAATATTTTGGTGAAAATCCTTTAAACAGTTTCGAGGCTAGTGTTGTTCAAAGACAGACTGACTGAAAAAACGATTTTTCGGAATCAAGGACTCACGAAGCACATATTCTAATTACAGCAAGAAAAATCCATTTGTCGGTATTTCGGGCTATCAGAAAGTTTTTGATTGAAAAATGTCGCTTTTCTTGTAGTATCACATAACTTTCTCTACTAAGCAGATATAAGATTAAAAAACAAGCGTGCATTAAGTGATAATATGGCGAAATGAAGGTTTTCAGTTTTTTTATTAACTGTGGATGTAATGTAGGTCATGTATTCATTAGCAATTTCCGCAGTGTCTGAAGTCACTGCCACGACGAAACTAGAATGCAACTCATTTTCACTCCAAGGAATCGGGGGTTAGGGGCTTGTATCACCACCCACCTGAACTAAGTTCCAGGTGGTTCGGAGCCCCCATCTCGTCTCCCGAATGCTTTCCGCCAGCACACGACGTGGGTAACACCGGTACCGGAGCAACCTGACGGGTGGTTACTGGTTTCCCGCCGGAGATTATAGTGGGATCTAGAGTACTCCGAAAAGCATCCTTCACCCAATCCTGCTTCAAGGTCGACGCGTCATAGGCTCAACTGGTGGATGACCAGTCGCCCGGCCACCAGCAGCTTAGCTTCGTCTTCTCACTGCCTGCACCTTCAAGCTAACGACGTGAGCGGCGCCGCGAGACTCCGGGTGGTCGTCTACGACACCCCACCAGAGATCCCAACAACCTACGTCATCGTGATCCACCCCCTGCGGGGGGGATGAGGAGGGAGTCGCAAATTCGTTCCTTTTCTATGCTCATTCCCTTTGTGTCGCAGGCTGCCTGTGCGAAGTGTTCGGCGTCGGAGAACAGCCACGATGACGCGGCGCGGGTGGAGAAGCAGCGGGAGACGTCGTACCTGGCGCACATCGACGTCCTCCCGGGCAGCGACCCCATCGCCCTCTTCCACGAGTGGAAGGCGCTGGCGGCCGCGCGCGGCGCCCTCATGGTCAACACCATGGTCGTCTCCACCGTCAACAGGTGAGGAGCACGCCACTCAGTGCAGCAACTGATGTCACTGCAGCGCCTCTGACCAGGAGGTCCTAGGTTCCCACTCCCCACGGCGGCAGGATTTTCGACACTAGCTCTTCAGCTAGGTCGAATTCAGTCGCTGTCTGGAGGAGAATTCTAGCGGCCGGCTGCTCTGATCGGTAGTTTTCCGTGGTTTCTCCGATCAACACCAGGCGAATGCCGGAGCAGTACCCAACCAAAAGGGGCCACGGACCGCGCGCGATCTGTCCTTCCTCTTCCTTGTCCTATCCTCTCCCCTTACGTACAGACTTACACTAACATGCACTACACTATCACATATCCCGGGAGACAGGTCTGGAGCTTAGAGCTTGCCGTGGCTGGGGCGGTGACCCGCTGGTGGGAGAGTTCTGGTTAGCGGGAAACCCCACTAGCCGACGGTAGGTCGGCGCCGGATCTCGCCATCCAGCGGGGGAAGATCACCGCCATCGCCCGAGAAAAAACATGAACTGCACTAACGGGACTAATGACCAAACCAGTTGACGCGCCCGGAAACATGACAAAATCAATCAATCAATCAATCCACGTCTCACAGTAGGGTCCAATTGATACGTACAGACTTCTCAACGGCACGAGCTGGAAGGAGAGGGGGGCACTTACCTAATAGGGAGCTTTAATTCCCGAAATGAAGCTGGTAACGAAACTCTCGACTGGACGACAGCTCCTTGCAGCTCGTGTTCTTGAGGAGGCACTACCTTTAAGTCGGACTTTAGTGTATTGTCCGATTGAAGAATAGTGACTTTTGACAGATATCAGGATATCAGCTGTGACGCATTTATCTAAATGGGACTCTGGTTAAATCTTAAGCTTTTGGTATTCAAGCTCCTGATTAAATGACAAAGTCCCACTCCGTTCTCTCACCTTCCAGCTCCCGAATTTGGAGAGTCGCTGTATTTAAATCGGACAGTAGTCGAGAAGCACTGTAAGTTCGTATGGGCGCTACATAGATTTATTAACACTTAGGCTGTAATAATACTTTCTCATCACTGTTCATCGGTAAACAAACCACTGCTAAATATCTTACTTTTATTCCCCCACTTTTGAATTCAGGTCTGGGAATAAAAATCAATCGGTAATTTATTCCCTGATCACAATCCGCAAGAGAGGGATCGAACCATAGGATGTTCAGCAGTGGTGTTTGATGAAGAGTGATGTGGAAGTATTAATGTTCATATTAGTGAGGTATTAACGTTCTTTGTATTTGGTCATTGTTACATAACGTTTTACATATAATTATTCTAAAATTTTCATACTTTCTTCGATCATTGTGATTTGCTTAAATAATATTTTCTTTCTATCTGTTATTCAGCCGCAGTGCATAGGTGTGCGAGAAACATTTCTTGGTACAAATATTTGAATGATTTTGTGAGGGTCACTATTTTTCACGCGTTTCGAAATTGAGTCATACCTACACTTTGGTTCTAAATGGCACTGGATACAGTTATTCAAGGTTAAATTCTAGGAAAACACAAACTGATATTCGGAACTTCGCAAGTCACAAAAATTATTTTAAGACATTTCTTGCAAAACATAATATACTTCATCATTGGAAGTATCCCTGACTGACAGTAGATCCTCAATTGCCTTCACAATTTCACCACGAATCCAAATCAGCATGGATAACTTCCGTACCTAACCCCACAATTGTCCGGTGCACTGGACTGCACTGTCATCGTGAGTGCGCACTGGGTGCGCTCCAGTGCGGCGAATGGAAAACGCTATTAGTGAAAGTGCAAAATGCTGTGCAGAGCTGCATTCGGCTGTTAGCGACATTTAGAATCAAATGCAGTTTGGTACGTTAGGTGGCAGGTAGATGGCGCGCGAGTCGTCTTTCGCACACCCCTTCACCTCACATTTTCCATCCTGCAGCTGGCTTGCAGCTTTCTCACCCCCAAATACAGTTGTGTATTTTTTTCGGGCAGGAGAAAGGAAAGAGAAGGAAACATTATAGCCTTGCAAAAGTCTCAATCATTCCACGGCTCACAAGCGTACGTCCATGCCCGAGACAAGATTCGAACCCGCGGATCTGTGTACTTGAAGGACTCGATAAGAGTCAGTGATAAACCACATTCGTGTAGCTTTGAGATAAGCTCGTTTAAAGTTTGGCGAACACTTGCAAGTCTATGAAGAGTCCAATCAGGGGCCATATGGTCTCAGGAGCTATTTATCCTGCCATGTGGCTATAAAATGGAAACCTTCAATAATGAATTGGAAGGGGATTGCTCTGAGGGAAAGAAGGTGTGGTGTCCACTCTGCCTGTTATATCCATCCCTCATTATGCCTGTAACAAGTAAAGTATTTCAGCTTCTGAGTCAGTGACACACATCGCGAACAGGTTTTACGTCCAGTTTCCCTGATCCGTAGAGCAAAAGCTGCGATGTCCCCTTGTTTTGCTTCTAGACATCAACGTAACTTCCCTATTCGCACAATTTGTTGAGCTCTCTCATTTAGCTAGTTTTGGTGAGAGTAGAGCCATGGGCTTTATCAAACCTGTACTCCATTTACCGATGTGAATAAGTATTATTCGGATATTAGTACAGAACGAACATTTCTAGTTTTCAGATGTTTCAAAGTACGCTTTGTTGGTACGTTTATATATCATCCAACTATACATAGCAGGCATGTCAATGTTGCGGGCAAGGTAACTAGCTGACTGGAGTTTGCGGGCACTGCGTCCAAGACAGCTGACGCGAGATTTAAGTTTATGGGTAGTTCAAATTTTTTTGTAGTTGTGGTGTATCACTGATTATCTGGCCCATAACAGTCTTTTGAAAAAGTCATAGTAAAGTTACATTTTGAAAATTTTAAGCTTGTATTTTACTTTAGCACCATTTTGGTCTGTTGGTCATGATATTTGTTCGTCAATAGAGAGCTCATTCGGCTATTTTTGCTGTGCATTGCTTTTTTAAGGTGCTACTTTTTGTCATTAAAGATATTACAGATGGAAGCAGTGCGCAATGAGGTCTCTGCCAAAAAGTATGTCGTCAAACACAACCTACTCGTTTATCCCTCTATCAAAAACACCATATTCGTGTATCCCTCAATCAAATTCAACCTTTTTGTTTATCCCTCTATCAAAAACACCATATTCGTGTATCCCTCAATCAAATTCAACCTATTTGTTTATTCCTTTGCCATACACACCGTATTCGTTTTTCTCTATCAAACACACCCTATACGTTTATCCTCTAGCAATTACACCCTATCATTTCATCCGTCTAACAAATACATAATATTCGTTCAAATATACCCTATATAATCTCCCAATCAGAAAAAAAAACCTTTTCGTTTATCCCTGTATGAAATACACTTGTTCGTTTATCCCCTATCAAAAATACCCTGTTCGTTTATCACCATTTCCTCTTCGTTTGTTTAACCCGACATTTGTTGCAGGAAAATGGAGGTGAGCTCGAGGACGCTGGTGCTTCGCCGCATGGATGGCGACACCTTTGTTTTCATGACGGACTCCCGAAGCCGCAAGGCTGCAGATCTGGTGAGCACACTCTCTGTTGTATTACAGAACATGTGTTTTGTAATGTAGAGTGGTTTCAAATAATAAATTGAACGAATATATTTTGACATTTTTAATTTGAAAGATAAAAGTTCAACAGAGCAGTGTCGACTCTGAGGGGGAAAGGGAGGGCATTCCAATAAGCTCGAGGGGACATCTTTTCAAAATGAAATTCACATTTTTAAAAAGTTTTAAATTTCGTGAATGAAATTATGGAGGGGGGTTGGATTGAAATTGACCGCTACCCCGAAATAGCCCTAAGAATAAGACTAAGGAACTTCAAATATTGAACAAAATCCCACAAAATAAGAAAATTGTGTATATTTATTACAAATTTGTATTATTGTTGCAGGCAATTGTATTAATTTACATTAGTTAGGAATTATAGTGGGAGTTTGGGACTAACGGCAGCTGCTGGCCGTCCAGATCTATTCAAAATAACTCAAAGAACGAGTAAGCTACGAAAGAAAATAAAACCAGTGAAAATCAATGGAGAGGGGAAATAAAACGTCTTTGGATTTTTAATTCTAGGACAAAAATCTCCTTCGGCCATTTGAGATGCCCTTATTGAAAGTTAATGTCTGTAAAACCATCAATGCAATGACAATTTAAATAGGATGTTGCAGTGTAAATGAGGTGACAATAGAATTTTAATTAGTTATGTTACCCGTCTTTGTTCTTCTTATTAGTTATGATTGTAATAAAAATGAGCAATGCATATTGTTATGATATTTATTCCGTCTCATGAATCTAGTGCAGAGCCTGTTACTAGTGTAGCATTTTCTCTATCTTCATGATAAGATAACGAAATGCATTGCAGACTCGAGATTCTGACGAATACTTTCTGTAAATAGAATAAAAGATAGCATTACATGCCTCGATGAAAATTAGTTACTTCTGGGAACTACTAAAGCTGTTCTGACGCGTGCAATCTGACCAGTATTATGAGTTTCTGGATAAACGTTGCTGCCACAAGGTGTATTTACAAAATTTGTTCTGATCTTGATCGTGTGTGTCTGATATTGGGTTACGAAAACTACATAGCTATTTCATATAAAAAAGAGATAATTTAAAACTCTCTTCTGATTTGAGAAATCATTATTTTATGATGGCAATTCAATTTCTATCGTAACCTTGGATTTTGCTGGGTCAGCAATGTCTTATTTTATAATCCTCTTCAGTAATTGTGCTCAGTTTTTACAATGGCTTCTGATTTAAGTTTCTTAATTAATGCTCTTCCGAGTTGAAAGTGAAATAAAAACAAGACAGCAAATGTACAGATGCGATCTGAAAATTAATTAAATTGCACTGCAAATATGACTTTTGATAGTACCTTGAGATAAGTCTCTATTGTATTATCCGCAACAGTGGCGGATCCATGGAAGGTCTATGGAAACATATCTGACTGTTTCCCGCAGTGTTTCAGGCTTTAAAAAGCATGTTAAAAATGATACATGTCTATAAAACTGTAAATTTCAAATTACATTCGAAACAATACTACTTGATAAAAAAATAGTTTGCAAATTTCAATTTATCACACCTAAATTAACATTAACATCCTGAAGAATTCTTAACGACCAATTGATGAAATTTTGTAAGGCAGGTTAACGGGGCTTGGTCATGAGTAAACACGAACTATAAGTTAGTTGTTTGCCGACGTTTCGGAAAATGTATTTCCATCTTCACGTCTGAATAATATGAGGAGAAAAAACAACACACATTTACTATAGTACTACCAGAAAACCACGTGTCATATAACAACAATCCTGTCTGCATTTACAATATCTTCTCCAAAAAACGTTACATACCTTACAACCAATACATGAAAACATTATTAATACTACTGTTTTCATGTTTTGGTTGCAAGGTATGTAACGTTTTTTGTACAAGATATTGTAAATGCAGACAGGATTGTTGTTATATGACACGTGGTTTTCTGGTAGCACTATAGTAAATGTGTGTTGTTTTCTTTCCTCATATTATTCAGCCCTGAGGATGGAAATAAATTTTCCGAAACGTCGGCAAACAACTAACTTATAGTTCGTGTTTACTTATGACCGAGCCCCGTTAACCTGCCTTACAATATTAACAACCTGTTCAACCTCTTTCCGGAAAATCATTCCGGAAGAGCATTGTTGGTTCTCGGTGACAAATCTTGGTTATATGTGTTGCCCTAGGAAAGCTCGGGCACCATCCACTAGGATTAAAACGGTAGCCCGAGCACTCTTCTAAAGAGGGTCCACACATTCAGTATTCGGCGTGTTGCGAGCGACAGCTTGTCAAGTCTCTCAAAGGGAGGAGGGGTTGCTTGCCATTTGCCGAGCGCCGAACATTCGGTGCTCGCCCTACCCATTGCGTGACAATGCTTCACACATTCGGCATTTGTCGAGAAACGAGCTACTGCTCGCGTAATTCTGAAGGGCTGATGTGCTTACCGAATTTTATCTTCCTTTGGTGTGTCCTAAAGACCGACAAGCGGTGTGTAGAGCGAACACCGAATGTTCGTCGCTCGGCAAATAGCAAGCGACCCATCCACCCTCCTCGAGATTCGGCGAGCAGTTACTCGCTGCTCAGTGAATGTTGAATGTGTGGAGACGCCTTTAGTCTTTTGAACATCAAAGGAACCGAACATAGTCCGAGCACATCAGCTGCTCGGGAATGAGCCCACAGTAATGCTGAATGTGTGGAGTCACCTTTAGTCTTTTGGACACATAAAAGGAAGCGAACATTCGCCGAGCACGTCAGCTGCTCGCAATAGGGTGAGCAGCAGCTCGCTACTCGGCGCATACCGAATGTGTGGAGCCGCTTTGGGTCTTCAAAGGAAGCGAATATTCACCGAGCACATGAGCAGTCGCTCGCTATTCGGCGCGCGCCGAATGTGTGTCGCCGCCTTTAAAGCGCCTGCTTTCCGGCCCTCGCAGGCGGAGCACCCGCGCGCGTCGCTGGTGTTCCAGTGGAACTACCGCGAGGGCGCGCGCGTGGTGAACCGGCAGGTGCGCACGGCAGGCGCCGTGACGCCCCTTCCAGACGACGACTTCGGGGACCTGTACGCGCGCGAGCCGCTCTACTGTCGAGTGCGCTCGCACCTCTGCCACCAGGGCGCGCCCGTCGACTGGGCGCAGCACGCGGCGCGCCACGACGCCCTGCTCGCCCAGCACCGCGACGGCGTCGCCCAGCTCTACCAGCGCCCGGAGCACGTGTGAGTGCCGTGGAGGGCATCGTGCGTTCGGACACAGTAACTATCTGTCGGAATAAATGTTATAAACTTCTATAGTAAGTAGGGGTCCGAAGATTATTCATTTTGCCAATGAATGTATAGTGGGAAATGTATAACAAACTTACACATGTGGCAGTTCTCCCTGATTGGTAGGCAATTCGTCGCGCACTGGTGTTTTTCAAGTCACATTCTGACGCAGTCAAAGATGGTTCTTGTACCCGACACTTTCGGATGTGCGATGAGTTGCCTACCATTCAGGCGTAAATGTCTCGTGAAACGTCGTTACATGAGATTTTCTACTATATGTTAATTAGCATTAATCTTCAATCCCCCTACACGCCCTTATAGTTTGTAACATTTATTCTGTGGAGAAGTTCGGCTTATATTGGACCAAAGTTGCTGTCAGCACACTAACGGAAAGCTCTGTCCGTGCGATTGTCAGTGATGTCAATTGGCGCTTCTTCGTTGGTTCTTTTGCATTTGGTTCATTTGTATTTGACTCCGACACATCGTTGTCTCATTGTTCATGCACCGCGAGAATGAATTAAAGTTATTAAGTCCCGTGCGATATGTAATTTTTTAAAATTATTTTTTACCATTTTTATTTTTATTGCCATTATTATTATATTTATTTGAAATTATATTACTTCATTTATGAAATTAATTGCCACCGCGCTGCTTCCAATTGCAGTTTAAATAAATTTGTTTTATCTTATTATAATATACATTATTTTTATGATATATTTCATGGATATTTTAAAACTGATACTTGAATATAATCATGATGAATATCACGTTCCCCACGTGATTCGTGACCACCAACGTCGTCTTCACGGGATTCATCAACGAACATGAACATTTTACCAAGAGGCGTGAAATGAAAAGCTGTCGCGGCGGAGGGATGCTTCTTTGAAGTAAAAATTATGTTTGGCTTATTTTACAAACAGTCACTTCGGTTCTATCTCATGCCAACTTCTCTGTAACAAAGGACTTTCACTGATTCGAGCACAATGCGGAAACTTGGGCAGCAGGAAAAACATGTGATGTGGGAAGAGCGATTCTCGCATGTGAAAAGAGCAGGTGAAAGAGGAGGGTTGCGGCTTGATGACCCCCTCCTTCCTGGGCATTTCATTTCAGGGGTGGTTTGCCACTGCCTTTCACTGGATGGGCCAGCTGAGTTAATCTCAGGGACAGCATTGCCGCTGTCGCTGCAGCGACTCTGCTGGGAGGTCCTTGGGGTTCGAGTCCCGGGCGTGGTGGATTTTCAACGCTCGCTAGGTAGCCATGTTGAATTCAGCTGCTGTCTGAAGGAGAATTCTATCGGCTGGCTGCTCTGACCGGTAATTTTTGATATTTTCCGACCAATACCAGGCGAATGCCAGAGCAGTAACCCAACAACGGGCCACGAACCGCGCACATTTATTCCTTCCTCTTCCTTATACGAACCTCTCTTGCATACACTGCACTACCACACATGTCAGGAGACCAGTCGATAGCTTAGACCTGAGGATGTGTGTCGCATGCCTTGCAAGTTGACGTGAAGGTCGTCGCCAGATAGTGAGGGAAGAACACTCTTACCTCTAGGCATAAACACATTCACTATATTAATAGGACCACTAATGACCAGAGCAGTTGGCGTGCCGGGAAACATCAATCAATTAATTGGATGGATGACGGTACAAAGGATATCAGCGGGTGAATAATGATGCACGGAGAATGATTGTGCAAGTACCCATGCCTTACTCAGGGCACTCGCACCCTTCGGCACTGCGTTCTTAGACATATCTCTAAAATTTTTCTATACACCATGTTGGAAATAACTTTAAAAAATTGTGAAAATTTTAGCCGAAGAACTTTATAGGAACAAGTAACTCAAAAAACAATTTTTTTAAAAACATTTCTGCAGCATTTACTATGGAGCAAAAGCATTCCTTTGTAAAACACAGATCGCGCGATTAAAGGAGGCGAACTTTACAAATATGTATTAAACAGCAACAAATAACACCTACATTTTATTATTTATAGAATTTCAATCTAGAACAAAAATAAAGTGTTTATTACTTCCATTTGAAATAGATACCTAATGCTTCGGTGACTCTGGTCACATCGGTCACATTCTAAAGAAAAAATTGAGATAGTACTCCAACGTTATCCATTGGTCGAAAATCCATTTCAATTTTTTAAAATTTAAATTTGGTGTCAGAATTGATTGTCAAAAATACGTGGAAATTCAACTACCTTTCCCCGGCTCTCCTATTGTTTCCAGCCTGATATATGGAATAGAAGCTGAGAAAAAAATAAACATGAAAAACACGTTTCTCGTTGTATCTGCAACAGATTGCCCTACGATGCTGATTTTTTGTGAATCTACGGCGTTTTTTATTCTCTTTGGTGTGAGCATCGCGTTTATCGGTTTAGTTTGGGGGCACTTTTGAATGAATGAATGAATGAATGCCTTATTTTACGTGGCGAGACTCAGGTCATGAGGCCTGCTCTTCCGTCTGACCACGCAAATTTCGCTACGCTCCTTTCACCTATTAGGGGAGAAAGAAGGTATTACTTGGGCGACGAAACAGGCAATTTGAATTTGGCTCAAAGGCTTCATTTAGGCTTGAGGCTCTTTTACATACAGTAAATCTACTAACATGGGAAAGCATTTTTCACCCCCTCATTCGGCTATACCCTTTGATTTGATAATTTCATCTGGTCTTTGTTTTTTGATGTGCTGAAACTAAAAATGATATCAGTTTTCCTCTATCACGTACAGATTTTTTTCAATTTAGAGTTTAATCTCGAAAGACGGAAATTAAAACAATATAAGAAAACAGAATTGACAAGACAGTTTTTACTTATTTAGATGTTATTAAGGAAACAAAATCCATTATTCTGTACACATATAAGCATTCCAGGGTAAACAATGATGCATATTTAATTGTTATTTTGTGAAAAAGTGTTCTTTTCATTTGGAAACGTTCTTCATTGATAATTATTACTTCTACCATCATCCATCTTGTGGAAGGAAAATAAAAAGTCATTTCTGTAATTTGCCCAGGAAAGAGTAGGACGTCGAGGGGTAAACCTGCTCTCTTGCTGTACTCCGGGTCCTAAAATCGCCTTCATCACACCACATGTTTTCTCTGCTGTATGTTTTTGGGCCTTTTATTAGTTCATGGTGGTTTCTTTCTCCTTGGTTACGAGAGTTTGATCAAGGAGAAAGTCAACTTTTTTAAACATTTTACTCAATTTATTTAAAATAACTACCATAAATATGTGTCTCGCGTTGAAAGCAGTATTCCCATTATTAATATTTTTTCATGCTATCTTTTAACCAAAAAATATGTATGTGGATCCGATTTGAAATTGTCTCCATTCCCCCGAAGAAAACGTTCCTGGTTCCGCCACCGTTTAATCAAGGAGAAAGTCAACTTATTTTAAAATTTTACTCAATTTATCTAAAATAACTACCATAAATATGTGTCTCACGTTGAAAGCAGTAGTCCCATTATTAATATTTTTCATGCTATCTTTTAACCAAAAAATATTTATGTGGATCCGATTTGAAACTGTCTCCATTCCCCCGAAAAAAACGTTCCTGGATCTGCCACCGATGGGTGGAATGAGCGTGGTGTTTGAGCGTGTGTGTTTGTGTTGGCAGAGTGGCGTTCCGCCTGCAGCCCGAGTGGCTGGAGATGTACCACGCGCTGGACGACTGCATCGGCGACCGCGTGCTCTTCACGCGCAGCGCCTCCCACGGCGGCGGCTGGACCTTCCAGCACCTGGCGGCCTGACAACCCAATAAACAGTTTTATCTCTGCTTGTCACGCAGCTCTTCCATTCTGTCTGGCCACTCCAACTTCACGGTTCAGATAATTGAGGCCTTGCAAAGCCGAAGGATCTGAGTAACAAGTTTCGAAAGTTTTGATATCTAAATATTATATCGACGCCAAAACACTGTTAAAAGTGATGTTTGAAACATCTTCCATGTAAAGTCGTAGGCTTCCGCGGCCAGAGTCATGGAAATGATCTTGGCTGTCCTGGTCGCAGACAAGTCTTGAGGAAGACCACGAAATGATGGTCGAAATGTCAGCAACACAGTCTTCGACGCGGCATCACCCGGACAGCCAAGATTATTTATATCTTCCAAGTAGTTGTAACATCTACCAAGTGATGAATCTGGTTGATTGTCAAGGCTAATATGCTTTTCTAAAAGAGCTGTGTTTCGTGCCCAGTGTAATGTTTTTCTTTTACTGATTTCATGTGGAATGTAGAGGGGGCGACAAATGTATTTTGATATGAACCAGGAAACAGACGCTGTAAAAAGCTTTTAATGCAACAAAGGGGTGCGAGTGTTAAATCGTTTCAAACTCGAAGTAGTAAATTATTTCAGAAAAACGCTTCAAATAAGGCGAGTACCAAGTTAAAACGTGTTAAAATAATGTTTGCCTTCATATTTGAAATTCTTATTCTAAACCACATCAGTGTTGCCATTCAAGAAGTAAGGAGGCGTTGAAGAAGCGGCATCCCTATCTTGAACACATCCACGTTGCAAATATCTAGGGTTTCTTGGATGGTTGTTGAGAAGCCAGTACCATTTGTGGGTGAAATCAAAGAAAGTTCCAACGACATAGTTGATTCAAAACCTAGTGTGCTTGAATCAGGAATCAAGATGGAAGACATTGTCATGATGGAAATACATGCTCAGCCTGTAAAAGTTAGTTTGTCTGAAAATGAAAAAGATGATTTACAGAAAATGTCTCATTTTGATCAGAACAGTAGAGAATTCGTTCTTAATATTATGAATAAAATTTAAATTCCTAGAACGTATGGTACATCAGTCCCTTGACATAGATTTGACGTTCAAAATTCAATAATACGACTTTGTCCTCGGCTTTAAGTCTTAATTCGCATAGCTCATAACATTAAAGCTGGACTTAGCTCCTTTTTGTCAAGATATCAATAAGGACATTGCTTCTTCCCAATAGTCCAATTTTTTAAAATATTAAGAGCTTTCTGATTTCTAAAAACGTTGCAAAAAGATATGGGTCTAATAAAACTTTCGTTAAAGTATTCTTATAAATGTTTGATGTTTTTATTTCACAACCTTACGATTTCATACTCTTTTTTATTGTTTTCTCGAAAAAAAATGGCATTTAGCTCTCTTGGGTTTGCAAGGTCTCAATTAGTTTAGTTTAGTTTGGATTGGTCATCGTTTTTGAGAGTATCAGTTTTCCATGTATATGTGAGTGCAGGGTGTAGCTATTACATCCATCCTACTTTATTATTTTTTAGAAATAAAAAAGAAAAATATTTTGTACGAAGTGTGTTTAGTTGTGTTGTGTAATTTTTATTTTTTTTATCCTTCTTATTTTGTTTGTGTTTCTCTTGAACATATAATTTGAAGACTATACTTCAGCACAATCAGATTAAAATAAGCATTCCTAAAGTCAAACAAGATTTTGTGGTTTGAAGTCGGTGATCAAACAAGTAACGACCACAAAAACAATCCGAAACATATCTCAACTTTCCTAGCCTTTCCTCATAAAATGCTAATTTGAATTTAATTTCTGTTTTTTTTCCTTTTAAGACTAATTAATTTAAACTTAACTAGTATACAACTGTTTAGATATGATTGGGTAAAAAAGTTTTGAAAATATTATTAGAGAAAAGTAGAATATTTTAGAGAGAGTATTAGTAGAGTATTCCCGTGCGCTGATTAAATTTGCAAATCAGAATAATGGCTTTTCTTTTCCTCTGACGGTAAGGCGGAGCATAGTAAACAAACTGAAATTAAAACGTCTAATACAACTAAACCACAAAAATATGAAGTATGAAACCAGAACAATGTTCATAAATATGTAATGAAATGGTAAGAATGTGTTTAAATACTGTTTAGAACTGTAATATTATTTTAAAACTGTTATAATATTAATAATAGTCATAATATCAAAATATTTTTATTTAGAAAGTATTAAGTTACATTATATGAACTTACATTTATAAAAAAGTAATAAATTTTTAATTTAAAAATTAAATGATTTACTGGATTTAAATTTATTCGAAGAGTACATTCTTGTCTTAGAAAGCAATAGGAGACATCGTATAAAACATGTGATCTCATTGGCCAACGAAGAATCACTACAGCATTCTCTTTGAAGTATTACACCAACTGTTACATGAGGACTTATTTTTAACTATTACCTTAATTATAAAAAATATTGAATAGCAGTCTTTCTTTTAATGAATGAAAAAAGATATTTTAAACTAATTTGACATATTCATCTTGCCATACCTAAGAGATAAAATGACAAAGGAGTGGGTAAAATGACGAATGGAGACAACCTATTAATCAGTGGACGACACTTCATTTAAAAAGGGATGCTTACAAAAAATAATAAAATACTGTAAACTAGCCTTAGTACATTTAAAAAAATAGTGTAGATTTTACATACTTTTTGCTAAGTAAGCAAAAGTCTGCTTTAAGCAAGAGAAATCTTGAAAATATTTACTCAAGAACGGCTCAAAATGTTTTCCTTGAATTATTTTCTCGAATGAAGTACGCTGATAAAAAGCGCACAAGGCCCATTTTAAGTGATCTTTGCATTTTCGAAAATCCCCCCCCCCCCGAAATATTTGTGTTCTATAGAAATTTTAACTTTCTGCCATTTTCAAAAACCGAGTGAAACCCGAAAGTGAGACTAGCACCATATTTTTCACCGTCCCTTATTACGTACGCGAAGAAAATTTACAGAAAAAATGGAGGTGTTTTTGAGGGGATTTTTTTTAATTGCCAATATTTCGCGCAAAATTACACGAAAACTACTCATATTTTCGAAAAGTTGAAAATAACATTATTTTAAGATGTCTTGAAGACTTCATGTAGGAAAAAAATCTCTATCTTCAATTATACAGTTGTAGGAAGACGCCGAAAAAATTTTCAATTTCTGTAATTTTCGAAAAACCAGGAATTTCAACAAAAATATTAGTCCTTCGCCGTTCTCTTAAGCGTCCATTATTGTATCAGAGGACAAAGTTAATTTAAAAAAAATTGTTGCCATTTTTGGAAAATTTTGAAAATGTCTGAGGGACTTCATGTGCGAGGGGTACTTTATGTTACCCCTCAAAATTAAAATATCGATTTTAAATTATAGGAATAGCGATATCAAGCAGAACGATTGGGGAATGTAAATTTTGGAGAAAATTGGCTGAACAGTTTACGCGCTAGCGTTGTGCACGGACGGACGGACAGACCGACAGACGTTTTGCCGTCAATCGATTTTTCGGTATCAAGGATTGGTATCGTTGTTTTTCGGAGCATGATTACAATCTTTCTCTTCTTATGTTAGTAAGGGCAAGAAAGTGATAAACTGTTGAACTTTTGTTCAGTATTATGAAATGTGCGGGATAATGTTCACAGTTACTTGGAATATCCCTTATTAAATAAATACTCTTTCAATTATATTTTGCTTTCATTTACTTAGGAATTAAACAGTTTTATGCCTAAAATCATGAGTCATAAAGAGTATTTCCCGTTTATTGTAGATTAAAGTCCATTAAAAAATACGATCTTGCCAAAAACAGAAGATTACATTTTAATTAAAAAATTTATTAATGTAGATTTTGAAATACGTATCCTACAGTTATGTATAAACATTTGTGATCATAATAAAAAATAAGCATATTTCGATATATGTTCGGACCGTTTGGTTCGTTCAAATAACAATGTGGATGGTCATCTCTGTGGTCAACTAATCTATTTAATAAAATTCAATAATAATCAATTAAATAATTAACAAAATTGAAAACATTGTATGTAATTTCAGCACAGTGAAACTAAAGCATTAATATAAACAAATATTGTAATGTTTTTTATGATAGCGCCCAAATTTGCCTTCTCCTCAAAAAAAAAAAAAAAAAAAAAAACCGATCCGAAATCCCGCTTCTGTTTTTGTAGTATTGCTTTATGGCGTTCGTGCAAATTAGAAAACTCGCTCCTAACGTCACTCGTTTTCAAAACAAGTACTCATGCAATAAAGTTTAACATTATAAACTAATTGCATAAACTACTATTTCCCTTTAAGGCTTCGTGTTCCCAAATGTAATAAAATACTACCTCTAACATTTTATGTAGTCAGAATCCACGTTTTATGGGTCCTTAATAAAAAAAACTGGTTTACAACAAAACGTCTGTCCGCCCGCGTCTTCCTCCGTCCATCTGTCCCTCTGTCAACGCTAGTGCCCAAACCGATCAGGTTTTTAACCCCATCTCAATCAGGTTTTTCGTCCAGTTTCCCTGATCCATTGAGCAAATGCTGAGATGGCCCCTTGTTTTGCTTCTGGACATAAATGTAACTTCATTTTCTGTGCACGTCTTCTAGAATTCAGTGGGAAATATAGTTATTCGAATTATCGTTTCCATGTTGTCGCGACAGGAAGTATTTATTATTCCTTGACGAAGGACATCATAGATAAGAGCCCAAAATGTATTGCTTATTTATTTTTGAAAATAGATTTTATTACATGGGAGCTTCTTTTTTTTCATTCAAAATTCAAGTAGTATATGACTTAGTGAAGGGATCACAGAATTTTTAAAATATGCACAGAGTTCACTTCTCCCCTTAGCACGTCATACACAGTTTTAATTGTTTTTTGACGTACAATAAATAAAGAAACCGTTCAGACGATTTTTTCCAAAATTGATATTACCTGAATGATGTGGCCGAACTCGAGACCCTGAGAATTTGAAGTGGACATTTTGATTTTGAGATACTTTATCCGAAGCTTAATATCATTTTCAAACTTTTATCAAAATGGAACCAGATTTTTTTATTAAATTTTTCCTCGGATGGGCGCTTAAAAAGGCGCTTGTCTCATTTGCATTGAACTCTCGAAATCTTCGTAAAATTGCGTACGTTCAATTCTTTCGGTGTTTTTCGGTAACAACAGTATTGAAGATAGTCTCTTAATAACGTTTTTCAAAGATTTTTAAATAAAATAATGTGCACTTTTTCGAAAATATGAGTCGTTTTCGAGTAATTTTGCATGAAATGTAGACATTTGAAAACATTGCTTTCTCAAAAACAGTATTTTCTTTACATTTTTCTCCAATAGTGCAAAGTGTGCGTATAAAAATGTTCCATTTTCCACGAATTCTCTCTGAATTTAGAAAATTGCAAAATTACAATATTTATGATGTACAGTTTTCCCCTTAATGATTTTTTTCTAAAAAAATCTTTCTAAAAATATTTTTAAATAAAGCCATGTAGATTCTTAAAAAAACTAGTAGTTTTGGCGTAATTTTTGCTTCAAGTTAATACAATTTACAGTTTTTTTTTCAAAAATGGCTCCAAATTTTTTCATTACTCTTTTACCTCTGTTAGAACAAAAGGCACTTAAATGATGAAGATGTCATTTTTGTTAAACTCTCTGAATTTTCAAAACTTGTAAAAGTTACAAATAATGCGAGAAATGTACTTTTTGTAGGGCCATTAGTTGTGTTTAAAGAGCAGCACACCTCCGAGAATGACATGCACTTATGCTTTTACATGCAAATATGTACCTAAATGCTTTAACAATCAAATCGAATTAGCTTTGTGTGTAACCCGTGATGGGGATAGGTAGATACTTATATCGCACACTCACACACACCCGCGTACAAACATGTTTGTTCATAAGCGGTTGCGAATGTAGTTGCGGACTCGTAACTGAAACTCTTAGGTTCGAGTCCGGCAGAGGTGGGCTTTTGACGCCGACATTACTTGCATCGAGGTCGACTACTGTCTACAAGAGAATTCCAGAGCCGGATTCTCTGGTGGTTTTCGTGGCCTCCATTTCCAGTCATGCCAAAGCAGCGCCTTAAACTAAGGGCCAAGGACCGAAAACGATCCTTCCTTCTCCTTTCTGTTCCCTGTCTTCTTGCCTCCACAATATAAGCTTTTCTCCCTTCACATAGTTTTACGTCACGTACACACATCACGCGTTTTACTGACTCTTAAGTTAAATAAAAAATACAAATACGAGTATTTGTTACGAGTTACAAAAAAAACGACAAATACGAGTTACAAAAAAATAATATACAAGTATTTGTTACCAGCATGAGATATTACAGAGGAAGATTATCTCAGCATTCACTGTCAGAATCGTAAGAAACTGGGCGAAAATTACGATCGAGGTCTTCCCATTTTTTTTTCTTCTCATTTAGCATGCTTCTTCAATATTCAAGGAGAAAACTCGCTCACCTCAAACTTCCATTTGTGCAGACAGCGTATGTCTTCTTTTGCCCAATGACTGCATTCCGACATTTAATCGCACATTTATATTCTGTTTTCTTGCTCTCTCCAAAGAGTATATCTCAGAGATGGCACTCAATGTTAAACGGAGAAGCCTTATTTGCCAACTTCCGGTGCCGCCATATGCAACTGTATTGATTTCTATTGGGCAAATGAACAGCCAATAGCGTAGAAGTAACCGAAAAATTTGAAAAAAACAGTTACGCGGAAAGTTTAAAATTTTCTCCATATTCACTCCATATAATTTTCAAAATCACTCCCTATATTTTCAACCTTAACTATTCAAAAAATAATTGTAAGGATTTTATGGACGTAAAATCAGTAGTATTAATTAATTAATTAATTAATTAATTAATTAATTAAGTATTAATTAATTAATTGGCTCTCTCTTTTGCGATTCTTCCTGAATGCAGATCGCGGTTCATTTGGCAACGTTGCCACTGTGAATTTCCAATAATGTTTCTTGAAGCCACATTACATTTTGGTGTTTTCATCTGAGGCGGCTCATGGCTGTTTTCATTCCAGGGACGCAAAATAATTTCCCCGTCATATATATATATATATATATATATATATATATATATATATATATATATATATATATATATTACTTCCCCATAACCATTTACGATTATTGAACTATCTACAATGAAGTGATGAACATACACAAACATTTTATTTATTTATTTACTTAGTCAAAAACTGTATGTGACGTATGGGGGAGAAAATCATCTGCGCACGCTTTCTTGAGTTTCAGAACCCCTTCCCAACAATTTAACTATTAGTAGTTGAAAGATGAAAAAAGAATAGTAATAATAATAATAGTAATAATAATAACAATAATAATAATAAATTTAAGATATTAAAATTTCAAATACTAGATATGTTCGTTGTCAAATTATAGAAAACTTATATGAAACGGAAAACGAACGAACAGATTTGATTTTTCTGTATTGCTAACAAAATAGAAACTCACCCTAAGCTCTACTACCACTACAAGCAAAAGGAAAGTTCAACAAAACGTGCGCATAGTGAAGCTACATTTACGTTCAGAAGCAAATCAAGGGGCCATCTCAGCATTTGCTCAATGGATCAGGGAAACTGAACAAAAACTCGATCGAATTTATATTATTATTATATTATTATTATTATTATTATTATTATTATTATTATTATTATTATTATTATTATTATTTATTCACACTTTTCTGTTATTTCAATTGTTAAGGCTATTGAGTTTTGTAGAATTTGTCAGCATTATCTGTCTGGTCGAAAATAGAAATCGTTTACTCTGATTTTACTTGTAATTCATGCGTGTTAAATGTTACTTCGCGCGCCAACGCGTTGTTCCAAGGCTACTGCAATGCTGTGAACCATGGTGGAAATATTTATGGTGTGGTGTTATTTCCACCATGCTGTGAACTAGACGACTACCAACCTAAAACTCTTAAATTTCAATGCAGCCAAGACGCGTATCGCTTAGCTTTTTACATGAGCGAGGCGCGTCGCCACGAAACTGCTCGGTTTCCGGATCTTCAAACAATGCGATCCCATTGCATCTTACGCGGAAAGAGACAGGATTCCGCGAAATTACGACAATGTGCAATGTTGTCTATTCTGGACGTTCTTGGTCTCTGGTTGGGGTGCGTTTTCACGGCCTTCTTGGGAAGCAGTTCAAAATTTCAAAATTCATACGAAAAAATGAATTCCCTTTCTCTCTGGAAGCCAGTCCGCCATTTTTTTACAAAAAACTTTACTAAGTCGAAGGCAGTATGTTTGAAATGTATACCCTTTGCTGTTAATGAGCGTTAAATAATTGCTACAAATGATTGAATTGCAAGTACGGCGCCAAATTCGAATTAATTTTGGCCGCCTTTTAACACACAGAAATCGAAGAGTGACTACATTGTACTAACAAACATAAACCTTGGTTTAGTAATTACAACACACAGTTTATTAATTAAATAACTACGTAAATATAAAGTCCAGAGTATTTATACATGAATGTGACCATCGCCTATGTGCTACGTCAACGTGAAATTACCTGTCACAGACGACAAGTGGCAACACTAATAGCGGAGGGTATATATATAAAGCGTGCCGGATGGAAGCGAAAAACAGTACAGTAGTCACAATGCAAAAACGGAGCGATTTATCGGACGTCCAAAAGGGCATGATCATTGGCAAGTTTGTGAAGTGTTCGCGTGCCGCCGTGATTAAAGAATACCGTGCGTAGCGAAATGGCAATATCCAAAGCCGGGGCAAGTGTGGCGCACCACGGCCATAGATGACAGAGGAGAACGACGGCTGCGGAGATGTGTACGGGCGGACAGACATGCTGCTGTAGAGCAACTGACCGCCCAGAAGCGGCTACCAACAGGGTCTCTTCAACGCAACTACCGTTCAGCGAACATTGAGCTACATACGGGCCTTCGCAACAGGCGCCTGATTCATGCAACTATGCTGACTGCTGTTCATCGTGACGAAGGCTGGAATTAGCAACCAGTCGTCGACTGAGTGGCGACAAGTGGCCTTTTCAGATGACTCCCATTTTTTGTTCCATCGGACACATGGTCTTTGGCATACGCGACGTGAAACATTTGAACTCAAACACCTCGCAACAATGGTCGGAGGGGTGCCACTCCATAGGTAATCTCGTCATTCTGGAAGGCACAATGGATGAACAAAAGTATGCAGCCATCTTTGGCCACCATGTCTACCACAATATGCAGATCGTTTTTCATCAGCAAGACATCTACCAGCAGGGCAATGTAATGAGTCATACAGCTCCCATTTTTCAAAGAAAAAAGTCTCCAACATTTTTGGTTAAAATTTGTTGTTGGATAGTGTAAAGGACGTTTAAAAGAACGGTGCAGGTCTTATTTTCGTTGAAATGGCTTATTTTTCGAAAATTGCAAAAGTTCAAAATTTTTCGGAGTCTTCAACAACTAAAATATAAAAAATAGAGATTTTTTCCGTTAATCAAATCTGTTCCTTAAAGATAGATTTTGAAATAAGGTCGTGTATAATTTTTCGAAAATCTGAGTACTTTTCACGTAATGTTGCGTGAAATACACAGAATTTTTAATTTTGTTTAAACATTTTTTCTCAATAACAGCTCCAATGTTTTTTATTAAATTTAGACCTCGGATAGCGTATAGAACGCCTAAGAGGAGGGTGAATTGAATAATGGTAGATTGAAGTAGCTTGTACGAAGTAGATTCAAAGTATATCGAAGGAAGGTAATAAATTTAACTGAAAACTAACAAACACACTTATTTTCTTCAAGAAATTTTGATCGCTGATTATGTGGAAAATGTTTCATTTGTAAAGGTTAGAAATTACTTGTGTTGACGGCTGTTGAAATAAACGTAGGTATGCACCACAGGCGCTTCGTTTGAATTGGTTGGGTTTGGATGATGTATTACCATTATTTCTAAAACTTTATAAGAAAGAAAAATTGGAAAAATTGAGTACCATAGATTTGTACGAAGATTTTAACTTTAATTTTATATTACTACTAACACTGCTTTGGGAAACAATGCAGCGATGCATATTTGAGAAGTTCATTGTTGAACGGCGACAAGATAAGATAATGAAATGTGAAATTCTTTTGAATTCTTCTCTTTGTTGAACATTGACATGGAACCATTATGGGACTTTGTTTATTTATTTATTTATTTATTTATTTATTTATTTATTTCAAAAATTCAATTTTCAGTCAAAAATAGAAAAACAGTTACTGCGATGTAAAATGTACATGCCAAACACACCGTTCAGTGTGCTTTAAAGCAGCTCGTGCCCGCGCCAAGAGGGAAGGAATATTTTTTTAATAAATTTATTTATTGAGAGAAGATTTAATTATTTAAAATTGTATTCATTTCCGTTCCTACAATCTAATCCATGCATAACCTTTTCAATACATTTTAAGTGAACTTAAACAGAATGTTCACAATGTATATTTGTGGGTAGTTCTTTTCATAGTTCAAATCCTGTCCCTATATTACTTCCTCTAACACGTTGGGTAGTCAAAATTCATGTTTTGTGAGTCCTTGACACCGGAAACTTGATTGACGGCAAAACGTCTTTCTGTCCGTCTGTGAGCAATGCTAGCGACAAATCCGTAAGCAAGATTTTTCACCAAGACTTATGTTTCAAACTCGATCTGGCTGATGTCGCGGCCCCTTGAATTTGAAACTGATATTTTAATTTTAAGGGATACTTGAAGCCCCTGGATCATTTTCAAAATAAACAAACAAAAGTAAAAAAAAATGGCTGCAGCGTTTTGATTAATTTTTGTTGTTGAATAGTGTGAAGGACGTTTAAGAGAATGGTGCAGGTGTCATGTTCGTTGAAAACCCTGATTTTTCGATAATTGCAAAAATCCATTTTTTTCGATATCTTCCTACAACTAAAATATTAAGATAGAGATTTTTTCTTTTAATGTAATCTGTTCCTTAAATATAGATTTTGAAATAATGAACTAAGGTGATGATTGAGATGTGTTAATTCGGAGAGAAATTGCTTCTCTACGCAAACATTTGCATTGCAGAAACATTTAAATACTCCAGAAACATGTAAACGGTTTATTATACACAAAAGAAATGAATATATTTTTGCAGAAAGAAAAAATAACACAGAAATTAAAAAAAAAAAAAAAAGAATTGTGTAAATTGGGTGCTTTTTTATTTCTGATTATTTTTCTTTCTGAACAAATATATTAATCCCTTTTGTGAATAATAAACAATTTACATGTTTCTGGAGTGTTTATGTTTCTGCGATGCAAATTTTTGCTTAGAAAGTATTTTTTCAAACCAACTTTTGAGTGCTTAATTTGGCTCAGCCACTCGGAATATCCGAGGAGTTTATTATATAAAATATATTTGAAATTGTCGTAAGAGCTTACTTTCGAAGTTTCGACGTGTTCTCACGTACGCTTTGCAGATGGTCTTGTCATAGACTAAAGATAATTCTTTACTCTATGGTCTTGTTATTGTCAGCACTGTTTCTCTTGGGGCGCGAGAGGAAACCACTCTAACTTAAAATGTACTACCACACACAACTACTAGCCATTTGACGATAGTTCACTTTGAATGCAAACAATGTGGACTAATATTCAACGCAGAAAGAAAGAAAAGCAGGAGGCCGAAGTCAATCTATCCTGTTTAGGTGTACCCAACCTATGAAAATAAAAAAATCATGAGACTACATTTATTAGTAAACATTGTTTTAACTATTCAATACTTCTCTTTAACTATTTACAAATAATTATTTAAATTCTCCGTACAAACAGCTATTCTTAATATATTGATGTAATAAATGGTTGAGTGTTTGACTAGCGACTGGCATGAACATACCACCTTAATCGGGGAAGTCCCTCAAAAAACATGATGTGCGACCAACCATTGCACTCCAAACTGGGTACGTCTTTCACCATGTATCGAAAAAGATCCGAAGTATTGAACATGATATATTCAAAATTTTAATACAAAATTTAGCGAAATATGTAATAATATCTGTTTCGACGAAAATATTTATTTTTATAGAACTTAATCAAAATATTTATTTGTAAGTGATATGAAATTTGGTACTATGGAGTGCTACTTGAATTCCCAGTGAACTTTCAACATTCAAAATTGAGGGGGAGGGGATGTATATTTACTAGAAATCTACCTAAATATTAGTTTTGTACAGTAATTTTATTTCACCTTAAGATTACTTTGCATTTTCGAGAAATCACTGTGTCTAGTCTGGTCTGTTACGTAGTTTTGTTTAAAATAGCCGGGGTTATTGCAACGAGTGGTGAAATTCGGATCAGTCCACTCACTTCTCTCTGGTTCACTCAAATGCCGAAACGTCACGACAGGTGATGTTTGGTTATGGTCAGGTCAGGGCCAGGTTACGGCCGCTTTGATAAGGAATCACGAATATGAATGGTTGGGCTGTTGTCAAGGTGTGAAAGGTTATGTTTCGTGGATTGAATGAAAATCACACATAAAGATATTGCATTTTCATCTGCAATATGGGGAATCACCATAATCATGTGATCAAATGTGGATATCATTAACACTTGTCATTTTAGTGCCAGTGATATAGTGATAGTTGTGGGACATTGACACCTTCCATGTAGTGTTAGGTTCTGGGGCACATGTTACAGTTATCTAGTGCCGATACGACAAAAGGTAATGTCAGCTAGGTGTTTGTGTTTTCATGGAAATGTGATCATGTATTTCATTAGGAATACTTCTGATTTATGTGCGATATTACATATGTTGGTGTCAACGTTCATGTGCTTTACCTTTATTAGGCGATAATGGCATCTGTTGGCACCCAACCTGCCTTCCCAAGGCTTTCTCGTGCCTTGAGAGCTTTTTCAACTCTAGAGCCCCCCAGGAAAAATAGTAAACTTATTGAACATACACTTGAACAACGCCGAAAATGGGATACCACTCACTTGAAAACGTAAATATGTCATCCAACCTGTATCAAATATGTCATTTTCTCTTTAGAAAAAGTGTAAGCCAATTATTTTTTTTTTCATCTAGATCCAACTCCTGGCCAGACATTTGTAAACATGTAATGAATGAAATGGGTCCAAAATCACCAGCATTGAAATTAATGCAGCAGCTTCGTAATTTGGCTGTAGAAATTACAGGTCTGATTCTTGACAACCTTTCTTAAAAAACAGATATGTATCGAGAAGGATTGCAACTTGGGAAAATTACATTTATATTGCTTTTTTGTGTAGGTGGAGATCAGTCAAAGGAGACTGTAGATGAAGCTGCTGTATTCCTTTTGTCCTTATTTTTGAGAGAGAGAATTGTTTTACACAAGCACCAACTACTATTGAAACAAATGTTTGGTAATGTTTCTCTTAACATGGCAAATAAAATTCATCATGTGAGTAATAGTTCAATAATTTCATTATAATTTTCATAAATGATGCAGAAAAGTTCATAGAAACGATTTATTTTGTGCAGTGTGTAGAGCAAATATCATTTGAACTCTCTGAGAGCTCAGTGGAATACATACGTGGAGGTGTACGGACACGTGAAGTGCAAGGTTTTGTGTTTGGGGAAGATATCAAAGTGAATCCTCCTCAACGGACGTTTGAAACTCCTGACACTTATTTTTTACGTGACTTGTTGACACATCAAACAGAAACTACTGATGCATTTAAGGGTTTCTCCATGAAGTATGATGAATCAAATGCTTTAGCTGGTGGTGCAATGAGAGATATTGCTATTGAACCTGACAGAAAAGTAAGTTCAAGTATGAATTTCTGGCTATTCATTTTTTTGGGGTACTATAACATTATCAACATATTTTAACATACCTTAATACTCTTTATTTTATTTGTGCTTTGGCATTTGTATACATTTATTGTGTAGTTGTAAACAGAACATACCTAAGATTATTTGGGTACATTACTGAAGCATTCCTAGAATCATCTAATTCTTTTCATAACAAATCTCTTTTTACTGCAGGTTACTTTTCTTTTAGCTAGTTCTTAAAACCTTGGGTATGTGTTGATCTGAAAGTACCTGATGTTTTCCTTTTATAATTTTGTTGAACTGTTATAAAGACTTTATTGAGGGATATTTTATTTTGCAGTATGGACCAACATGGTTAGAAGGAGAATTACAAAAAGTTTCATGCAGCTTACCTGTGGATGTCATGTGCCAAACCATCTTAAATTTACTGCGATCAGGACGTTCCAATGATGATCTTCAAAATGAAGTATGTAAATTGCTGGTTAAGAAGGCAGATTATAATTTGTTTGTGTTGTGACATAATATAATGGAATTTGTGAAACAATTCTACCCAAATTTAGTGAAGTGTAAAAAAAAAAAAATTATTCATTAGCTTTTTCTTCTCTTATGTGTTTTTTCTATGTGTAATGTGTCACCATTTTCATTCTTAATATTTTTCCTGTAGGGTTCTATATTCAGGACCAGCATAAATTGTGTTCTTGGTTTAGTAGAGGGTATGCACTTTCTAATTTTTGCCAGGAAATTAGTTTTAATCGAACTAGTAGCTAGAAGTAGCAACATTAAATGCTGAGTCCAGGCCACCAGGAAATTCCAAGCAACACAAACAAAGAAATCACTTGCCTAACCCAATGTTGGATTTTTAAAATAAATTCCAATTTATTTTAATTATATTAATTCATTAATTTTATTAATGAAAATTATTGAAATTTGGAAGAGCTTTGTATGAAATATTTTAAAGTATTCCTGTTCATGAATTTATAAAATATTAAATACCTTGTATATCCCAATGTAATTATTATGAATTGATAGCAGTTTGAGAAACAAAAATCTATGGAAGGTCATAACATTTCATGTAAATACCTTCTTGTTAAATGTGTTAGGGTGTTTTCAAAGACTTTCAAAAAAGAACAGTGCATCCAGTTGAGAAAAAATCGTGCTTTCATCTTAGGAGCTCAGTGTCGGAGCTTACTCACTGATGGTGGAACACTCAGATGTGATTTTGAGCAAAAAATAATAGTTTTTTATTATCATGGTCTCCTGAAAAAGGTATTTCTGATAAAATCTCAAGATTGATTTGTAATAGCATTACAATACTTTCTGTACTGGCTTTGAAGCTGATCGAAGTTGATTCTGGTCTGTTTTTCCTTCATATATCTGATGCTGGGCAAGAGCAACAATTAAGTCTTTCTCATGCACTCTCTTGCTTATTTGTCTTGTAGAAAAATTAATAATTTTTATCCACAGTCTGGCGGTTCTGAATTTATGTGATTTCTGGTGAATTTAGTCTGTGATGAACATTGTTTCATTTGTTTCTTGGCAGCTTTTTGATCTTCTTGGATTTGACCAGTTCGAGCTAATTCAGACATTATTTGAACATCGATCGGATATAACAGCTCCTGATTTGGTTACTGAAGAAAAAATGGCAATCAGTGCTACTCGTTCAAGTAAGTTGATGTTATTTTGCTTCTAGGTCCTTCTTCTCTACAGGATGGTGTATTTTCTATTGCTAGTTTTGATACTCAACTTTTCTGTTGAAGGTTAAACATTATTTTTGAATTTAAATCACTTCTAAAAATAATATTAAAGAATTTATTTCCCTTGTGAGATTTTTAATAATTCGATGTTACAGAAAATTTTATGGACTTTCTGTTTTGAGAAGGATAATTATTTTATTGAGAAGTGTTATTGAAATTGGTTTCTAGAGTCTGTGTTTGTGGAAACAGATGAATTAATTGTTCTGACGAAAATTTGTCAGAATAAGATTTTGAGAATAAATTTAAAGTTAATTAATATTGATTTTATCTTTGCGTTGGTTTATGAATTGTTAATTTTTGTTTCAGAAATTTTATCTTTTTGTTCTATGTACTGCATGTTGTATATTATGAATTGATATAAGTTTCGGAACAAAGATAAATAAATATCGCTCTATAATATTTTTTTTGTAGTATTGGAAAGCAAAAAACCTAACTATTGCGTTCAAGTGACAGTGCAGTCTGACAAAGAGAAACAGATGATCAAACAGGCTTTGAAAGAAGAAAAGCGTATTCAACGCATAATTGCAAAAGTGGAGAATGTAAGTGATGATGAAGGAAGTTCTCCTACCCTTGTCAATATGAATGAATTGAAGGTTAAAAGGTGAGTGTGCAAGCATAGTGTAGCATTGTTGGATTTGGATTTGCAAACTGTTTCCTTCATGATCATGTAAATATATTCAAAGAACAATGGGGAAAGAATTATGATTATTATCATATTTTGTTTCTTTTTTTATATTTATAGAATGTTTGTAACATTAATTCACTTTAAATTGTCAAGTTATCATTTTAGAATTGTTTACTTGATGAATATGGTGTTACTTGAAGCATTACAAAATTTTAACATTCTGAAAGAAATAATTGATGAAAAGCGTGGTGTGAAACTTTGAACAAATGTATTTTTCTGAAAGTAAGAAATAATTCATATTTTGATTTATTTCTAAAACATCAACAATTCAGTTTGGTTTAGGCAGCTTCTCAAAGTTTAGCATTTATGATTTGATTTAATCTTGAAATTTTGCTGATCTTAGTGAAACTATAAAAGTGGTCTTTTCCTAAACTGCAATGTTTCAGTAATTCAAAATATGTTTTTCTTAATTTATTTGAATTGGGTTTCTAGAAGAATTATGTAATTAATTGTCTCTGATAATTCTGCTAACTTATGAGAAATATAATTGTTGTTTTGGTACGGAATGATGAGTGTAAAAATTGGAAGTATGTTAAATAATTAATATTCATTATGCATTGATGAATTCCCAAAGGAAGACTGATGACTCCAGAAGAAATTTTTCTTATTGACAAATATTTACATAAATTTCCAAGGTACCAAATTTTCTTCTTTTGTTCATAATGGCTATTTTTCCTTTTGCTAGTTTTTCTTTAAAGAAATGGACTTCATCATCTAATAATTGTTGAAATATTTCCTCTAATTTCTCTTATTCTTTTGTATTTGTACTGAGAGATGCTTTTACTCTGTAATACAGTTTAAATTAGATAATTCTTTGTTTCATAACTTTTGGGTACAAACAGTAGTGTTTTTGTGTAGGACATTTGTTAGTTACTTTCTCCCTATTAATTTTGTTTTATCTACATATATTTCTACCCAAGAATTTTTAAACTTTTATTAATCCACTAATGCTTAATGTTTTTAGATTTTCATTATATTTGCATTTTGAGGGTCTCTGAGTTCTTGACCTTGTCTGTTATCGATCCAGCATAAAATAAAAGAAAGGAATACAATTTTTTCTCTGCTTGAGAATTAAAATCATGTTACTACTTGTTAGTAAATCTGAGCACAAACACTTCTATTTAAATATAAATTGAATTTCAGGCAAGCTGCAGCAAAGGCCATGTTGAAACCCATTTTTTCACGCCCACGAAGTGCCCAAATCCAAGAAGTTTATCCTCATGTCTATGATTCTCAGAATACTGCAAAGCAAGCAGCAGGTGAGAAATTTGTATGATGTTATGCAACAAATGAACAAGCAACATTTTCTACTTTGCTACTATGCTTAATAATTGTATATATGCTGCACACAATTTAAAAAAATATTTATGCTATTTATTAAGAAAAGGTGCTGATTTGTTGTGTAGATCTAATTCATCCTCAAACACACTAGGCACAGTAGTAATGTTTCTAAAATATGCTTTTAATATGTTGATATAAAACTCCATCCATTTTTTGAGAGAATTTTCAATCTACGATTCTTTCCATTAAATAGTATAACTTTTGATCATGCACAGTAAGCCATGAAATTCCCTTTTTTTTTTCTTTGAAATCTATTTACATTGTTTTGAAATAAAATTTTTGAATTTGCTGACTAGTAGAGAAATATATTCAAATAATATTTTGTGAAAGTCGTGGACTGTTATTACGTAAAGCTAAAATAGACTTAAAATTGTGACTTGTAAGTTTTGAATTATTTTGTGAACAGAATTATTATCTGAGAATCATATGAGTTGTGGCTTATTAATAATCTCGTCCACACAAATTCAGAGTCTGCTGCTTGTCATAAATATCCATTTCTGCTAAATGTCATTGGAATACTAAACTAAGGGCAGTGAGTGCGAGGAAACTTATTTTAAATATTAAAATGTTTTATATGCAGGACACAATTTCATACTTTCTCTGATATCTTTGCAATGGATTTATGTTGGAACAAAGGGAAACCTATTATGTTAAGAGGGTTTTTTTTACTGACAGGTATGAAAACCAAAATATTAATTCATGATGAATTTGTTCTTTATGTGTACAGGTTTTATTGCTGGTCAGAAGATGATGTTACCTGTTGGTGTTGAACGCACAGATAACAAGATGTATGAAGAAGTTAATATACCAACAAGTGAACCTGCTCCTCTTACTGTGGGTAGCAAACTTGTGGAAATATCATCTCTCGATGAGGTATATAAAAGTCTTTCTCTGGGTAGTATGGAAAAAAATTACGTGTACCTGCCCAATTTAGGGTACTTATAAATGCTTTCTTTTATGACATCAAGAAAGAATTTTTTCTAAAACAACTGGAATTCCATGAAATTAAGATTATGTAAAATATATTTCACTTTAATGTAAACGTAATGTCTTTCACATCAATATTTATATTATACCAATTTAATCAATTGTGTAAATATTGCATTTTCAGATTGTTTCTTTTTCTCTTTTTGATAAGTGATCAAGACTAGGTTTATTAATTCATTATGTTGAATATTCAGATCCAGTTGTTTCTTTTGGAGAAGGGGGTTGTGCTCTGTTCTTAGCAATGAAGTATCTTTAAGAAAAATTTCTGATGTGTGTCTTGAGTGTAATTCAGACATACATACATATGTTTGTGCTGTGGTGTATCAGTGCTAATGGTGTGTCATAACACCATGTTTACCAAACATTTCAGGGAGACCCTTGTGGTTTGTCATTTTTATGGAATTCAATCATAAATTATTGTTGTATTGATAATCATAATGATTGATATATGTAGGTTGACATTCATGCTTTTTATTTTCTTGGCTTATCTAAAGCTTGATAATGCTGTTAAAAATTGATTTGTTCAGGAATCGCATGTGATATTTGTTCTTTTATTTTAATTAAATTAATAATAATTATAATATTGTCTATGTAGGTTGGTCAGAAGGCATTCCAAGGAATGAAGACTTTGAATCGTATTCAGTCTGTGGTTTTTGACACAGCATACTACAGTAATGAGAATATGTTGATATGTGCACCTACAGGAGCTGGCAAAACGAATGTTGCTATGTTAACTATCGTAAATCAACTGAGGCAAAGCATGGAGCATGGAGTAATTCAGAAGGATTCTTTTAAGGTAAATTGTATGAGCTAATTTAGTGTGTTAGTTCGTGCATAGTTCACAGCATACTTGCTTTCTGTGCACAAGGGCATGGATTTCATTCCTGACAGGGACAAGAAAAATTTGTAGTATCTGCAGTGCAGTAACATGTCACTCACTGTGACTGGGGCAGTAAAGTAATTGGTGAGGGTATGAGAAATGCTGGGTAAAGGCATTTGTAATGCGAGTAATGGAAGTTCTTACTTTTGGGGCCTGTGAGTGAGGAAAGCAATGGCAAACTACCTCGCTTATGTTGCGTAGTATCCCTAATGCAAATGCACATTTTCCCTCCATAGTCTGAAAGTAAGCTTACTTGGTGTATGTATGAAACACAAATTTCCAATCATTTGAACATCGTTTTGTGGAGCATATAATGGTATGTTTTACCTGTTTTCTTAATAAGCATCATATTTCTGCAAATTGCAAATTCTGCATATTTTCCTTGAAAATGTTTATTGCTAGGCATCTTTTTTCTATTTATTTAAATGCATAAATTTAATTTGTACTTTGTAATGTGATTATTTATATTATATGTTATTCATTGTAACATTGCAAGAATTAGAAAAGCAAAATTGTGATTATTTTGAGTAATGTGAACTGTCGAAACCATTTTGAAAGTTGGTAATGCTGATGAGATTTTGCATAGAATTTGCCTCCAAATCAATGCTTTACAATGGGGGTTTCCCCTATGTAAGCAAAATAGGATTCAAAACAGAAAATTACTTTCCTCTTTATGGTATGGAGTTTTATATACTTTATAAGGCATATTTTTGAAAGTATAAATGCATTCAGTTTTAATTGATGATTAGAACATATGAAATTGGTTCCTACTTGTTAGTGATACTGCCTAGAAACATTTTGAGAATCAACAACACCAGGCGAATGCCGAAGCAGTACCCAAACAAACTGGCCACGGACCGCACACAATCTTTCCTTTCTCTTCCTTGTGCTATCCTCACCTCTTACACTCAAACTTATGCTAACATGCACTACACTACCACACATGCTGGGAGACCGGTCGGGAGCTTACAGCTTGTCCCAGCTGGGGCGGTGTCCTGCGATGGGAAAAGCCCATTAGCCTATGGTAGGTTGGTGCTGGATCTGGCCATCCAGCGGGGGAAGACCATTGCCACCTCCCGAGCAAAAACACACTACACTTACAGGACTAATGACCATAGTAGTTCATGCACCCGGAATCGTTAACAATCAATCAATCAACTTTGAGGATCCAACCAGGCTTTTATAACTGTACAGACATAATTTGATATACTTTATAGAATTTAAAGTAGGTGAAATGTTTTTGATTTACTTAATTGAAGTAGTTTTCATGAAGATTCTCAGGAACTGAAGTCTGTGAACTACAGAAGAAATATCTTAAGGATTGACAATTTTGCGATTCTAGATCTATACTTGGGTTTTTCTAATGTGGCAGTTGACATAAATCAGCTGTTCACGGTTTTGTCCAATCGTCACCGCAGTGACGTCACTGACGACGTTTTAGCTCTAGATTGGATGACACTGTAACTGCTGATTTACGTCAACTGACATGGTAGAAAAACTATAGTATAGTCCTTGGTACTGAAAAACCTGAACTCATAATGAGGGGTCTTTGGTAAAGAAGGATCTTAATATTATCAGTGCAATAGCGTGAACATCACCATATTCTGACATTCACTCTCAGCAGAGTCTGAATAGGGTTTTGTTTTCATGGTTTAAATAAGCAGTGGTGTAATAACGGCTTTGGTAATGTAACAGTTCACATATCAGGCTATTATATAGAAGTTAATGGGTTCATACCTGATCGAAGCCGTGGATATTTAAGGGTGATAAAATCGTTTGTATGCTGTCCTTCAGAGGGTAAGTAAAGCCAGCTCTCCCATGTTGTAGATTTACTGCATGTAAAAGATAAAGCCTAAAAGAACCCTCTAAGCTAAATTCAAATTGCTTGTTTCATTGCCTGAGTGATACCTTTTTTCTCTACAAAAACGCAAAAGGAGTGTAATGAAATTTGCATGGTCAGGAAGAAGAGCAGGTCTAATGGCCTGAGTCTCATCAAGTAAAATAAGGCATCATTAATTATTTTTTTGATTTGATTGATGTAGTATTAGAGGAAACAAAGGAAACACTATTTACCCATTTAAGTAACTTCATAGGTACCTAAAGGAGTCATCTAGTATGTTCATCATTTTATATCACATATTCTTCTTCAATTCTGATTTCAAAGTCATTGCACTGAGTTTGTGCTCGTCCATTAAAAAATGAGGAACCTCAGAGAGAGAAAAATTCCTGCTTTCATGCTGCTTTCTACTGGTTTGAATTAGTCATGCTACATCGCATGAAAATGTAATGATAGACTGCCAGTTGCAATATGGAAATGAATATAGGTGTTCTCAATGTGTCTTGTACAGGTCTAGGTAGTAATGCTGTAATGTATTCTTGCAAAATGTCCACCCTAAAGAAAATTACCTTGCATTATGCATTGTGTGACTTTGTGTTAGAGTGTGTAACACACGTTTAGTAGAGTACTTTCCTGTAGTGGTTGGTGTTTTTCAGATTGTATACATAGCACCGATGAAGGCTCTTGCTGCTGAAATGACTGCAAATTTTGGAAAAAGACTAGGGCCTCTTGGCATTTCAGTACGAGAATTGACTGGTGACATGCAGCTAACGAAGACAGAGATCTTGCAAACCCAGATGTTAGTTACTACACCTGAGAAATGGGATGTGGTGACACGGAAAGGATCAGGTACTTTTTTTATTATTATTGTTATTAAATAGGAGGGCTTTGTAATCATTGCTATTCACCAAGATTAGATGGAAATGAAAAAAATATTGATTATTGAAGACAAATTGTCATTCAATTTAAATAATGTTCTTGCATATCTTAGGACTTACAGTATAAATTTGTTTGTTAAAGGTGATGTTGCTCTTACAAATTTGGTAAAATTGCTCATCATTGATGAAGTCCACCTTTTGCATGGTGATCGTGGACCAGTTGTAGAAGCATTAGTGGCACGAACTCTTAGACAAGTAAGTCCAATTAGAACAATTATGGGGCTAGATGTTTTTTGGTTGTGTTTTTCATGATCGTGTATGACATTCCTAGAAAAAGATTTCGAGAAAATGTATTTGCTTTTGGTTTGCAGGTGGAGACAACTCAAAGTATGATTCGCATTGTTGGTTTATCAGCTACACTTCCTAATTATTTGGATGTGGCAAGGTTCCTCCGAGTAAATCCTCATGCAGGATTGTTTTTCTTCGATGGTCGGTTTCGACCTGTTCCTTTGTCCTCTTGTTTTATTGGTATCAAAGCTCTTAATAATATGGTTCAAATGACACATATGGATCAAGTCTGCTACGAAAAAGTCACTAAACTTTTGAAGGATGGCCATCAGGTAAAACTCTTCTAAATTTCCAAAGTTCAGAGAAAGTAATATATACATTTTTATGACCTTGATAATATAATTTGATAGAATAAGAACTGTATTCTATAAAATATTTATGGACATCAAAATTGCATGCATGCTCAATTGTATGTGTTGTTTAATTGTATGTGTTAGTAACCCTTTTTACTAACTCTTTTTACCCATACAATTATAAGAGCAAAGGCAAATTAAAATTTCAATATCAAAAAGAAGCTGTCAGGATTCATAGAAATAATTTATATATAAATGGTTTGGATTTTTTACTTTCTCATATACCAATATACACATAGTTGTGGAATCTCGTTTGTATGTTTATCAAGAGACAGAATGTTCTGAATGCTGTAAGAGGGAAAAATTGTTATTTATTATTTTAAACATGGTATCCTTTTTTGAAACAAACTATGTAAATGTTTTGTGTACAGGTAATGGTGTTTGTTCATACACGCAATGCTACAGCACGCACTGCCAATGTACTCAGAGAGATGGCTACCCAAAAAGGGCAGTTAGGGCTTTTTGAAGTAGAAAGCTCTGCGTCTTTAGGTAATGCACGCAAGACAGTTATGCGCGCTCATAATAAGCAACTCTGTGATCTTTTTCAAGCTGGACTGGCAATACATCATGCAGGAATGCTTCGATCAGACAGGTATTTTGTTCTTGTATTAACTTAATGAGTGTTTTATTTAAAGCAATCCTTTCCAAAGGATTGTACTTAATTATGAACCACTTCAATGCCTTTTTCTTTCATATTAAATTAATAGTTCATTGTAGAGAAAAGTGCACGTATCATTAACATTTAATTGTGCATTTATTTCATTTTACTTTATGTATTCAGAGTTGTATTTAAAAGCTTTTTCATGATAATGCTTGTGTAAATTTTTGTGATTGTAAAACTGTAGAATTCTTCAACAGCAGCAACTGGCTTAAATAGAAAGCACCATGCTATTTCCCTTTCTCTCACAAGCTTTTACTTGGTAGTTAACTACTATTTTTACTTTCTTTCTAGAGACAGTAATGTGTTAATTTTTTGTATATGGTTTTAAAAAAGTTCTAGTGTTCATAATAATAATAATAATAATAATAATAATAATAATAATAATAATAATAATAATAATAATAATGATGATGATGATAATGATGATGATAATGATGATAATGATGATGATGATGATGATGATAATGATAATGATGATAATGGTAATAATGATAATAAACAAAGAGAATCAATGGCTTAAAATTTTTATCGCACAGGTTCAGCAATTTCCCACCATATACAATTTCCTGCAATTTATACCAATTTTTCTTGTAGCCTTGAAAATTGTAAAAAGTAGCTTTACTGTCTTTTTACCTGCATTGATGCTAATATAATGAAATATAAAATCTGTTCTTATGTGAAATATCTTTGCATTTTTGTTTAGAAATCTTGTGGAGAAATATTTCAGTGAAGGAATGGTCAAAGTCTTAGTTTGTACTTCAACATTGGCTTGGGGTGTCAATTTACCAGCTCATGGAGTCATTATTAGGGTTTGTTTTTTTCAAACTACATTTTAGAATTTCAGAATCACTTTCAAGATATCATCATAAACACTAATGTGAATTTTATTTTTTTAGGGAACTGAGATTTATGATGCCAAACATGGAACTTATGTGGATTTAAGTATTCTTGATGTTCTGCAAATTTTTGGTCGCGCTGGACGTCCTCAGTTTGATAAATCAGGCCATGGTGTGATAATAACTACTCACGACAAACTGAGTCATTATTTGAGTCTTCTAACCAACCAGTATCCCATTGAGAGTAACTTTATCACTTGCTTGGCTGATAATTTAAATGCTGAGGTAAGAAATTAATGTTTTATTACGTAGGGATACAGGGCCCCTTCCAAAACTTTCAATAGGGCCATGGCCCCCCTGAGCATACGCATATGCCTATCTATGATATACAGGGTGTCCAGCGCAGAAAGGTCGAAAATTTGGAAATAAGCTCTTAAGACAATTTTAAGCATATTTTGTTTAATAAACTACTTGGAAATTCTGAATGGCTGAGCTGCAATAAGCACTCAAAAGTTAGTTTGAAAAAATGCTTTCTAGGCAAAAAGTTGCATTGCATAAGCATAGAAACACTCCAGAAATATCTAAATTGTTAATTTTTTCAAAAGAAATTAATATATTTGTTCAGAAAGAAAAATTAACTCAGAAATAGAAAAGTCAAATCGTGTAAATTGAGTGCTTTTTTTATTTCTGGGGTAATTTTTCTTTCTGAAAATATATTAATTTCTTTTGTAAATAATTAAATGACATTTTAGTAAAATGTTGATTATTAGATTCTTCCATGCTCCCTAAGAATTTAGACCTTAAACTCGAGATGCACCCTTAGAATTTAGACTCAAAACTGTGCATCCAATTCTTGTGTGTATTGATTGCCAACATTGTTTTCTAGGTTGCTTTAGGTACTGTCACAAACGTAGAAGAAGCTGTTGAGTGGTTGAGTTATACCTATCTTTATGTGCGAATGCGAATCAACCCTCAAGTGTATGGCATTAACTATCAAGATGTAGTGGTAAGTTCCTAAATATCTTAATCTTGATGTCTCGCTCATAATATTACATATGTGACTAGGACATAGTTGACAGAAAAAGAATGATATATACAGAGAGAATCAATTGAAGAGAATTTGTTTGTTGTAATATTTTATGTTTGGAGATCAACTATAATATTTTAATACAATGGTTCAGCATAAAATGTGTGATAGCTTGGTAATAAAAGATATTATTGAAATTTGGCTTATTTTAATGCAATTCAGTGTATGCTAGAATAAACAATTTCTAGTTAACACTCTTCCAAACTTATTATACAAACTTGTGTTCACAGAATGATAACACATTGCTGCGACGTCGCCGTGAACTAATAGAGATAGCTGCAAAGTCACTTGATGAGGCTCGCATGATACGTTTCAATGCGAAAACTGGGGATTTGAGCATAACAGATTTAGGGCGCACTGCTTCACATTTCTACATCAAATACAACACTGTTCAGGTGTTCAACCAGTCATTTACTGATGTAATGACAGAAGCAGATGTCTTTGCCATGGTGTCACAGGCTCAAGAATTTGAACAGCTAAAAGTAAGATTATTATATTGCCATTTACAACCAGAGTCAGTTTTGATTAACCTTAATTTTTTAATTCAATGCTAAGTAAGTATAGTAGATTGTAAATCAATAATTCTTTACTTGAAAATGCACTTCTAGTAAATAACTAGTAAATAAGAGTGTACTAATAGGCAAGTGCTTTAGAAATTGTATTTGTAAGCACAGAAAACTAGAAATTTCACAAAACAAGATTTATGAAATTTTTTGACAGTAATTTTTATTGTATCATGTTAATCATACATGTTCAACTTGTTTAAACGATCGGAAATGCATCATATTTTTGTCTCTTATATATTCAAGCATTATGATTGTGTGTTCTGTAATGATTATGACTTAAATTGTAAGAAACATTATTTCTTCTTTGCATATTTGTTTTGATAGGTACGTGATGATGAACTGGATGAATTGGATGCCCTCACTCACATAAATTGTGAAGTTAAGGTGGCAGGAGGCTCTGAAAATGTCCATGGGAAAGTGAACATACTTCTGCAGACATTTCTCTCACGTGGCAATGTCAATTCCTTCTCTCTTCTTTCTGATCTTTCTTATGTGCAGCAAGTAAGTAGTTCATACCTTAATTTTCTTTTAGTACTGATTTCCTTCCTCTCTAATTGAGCTTAAGAAGTGTAGCTTGAGAAAACTTGTTTCCTTTTGCTTTGTCTTTTTTTTAATGTATTAGTCTTTTTTAAATGCAACTGTAGTATTTTATATAAATATTTATTCATGTTTATTAAAAATTAACTTGCTGACTCTTTTATTTGTATAATAGTGCAAGTAGATATTAAAAATATATCAAATTTATGAATAATTAAAAATTAAATTATGATAATTAAAATGTTTCCTGCCTTTATAAAGCATACAAGTGTTACATTAAACATTTTATAAATACATTGTTCTTTTCAGAATGCTGTACGCATAATGAGAGCCTTGTTTGAAGTTGCATTGCGTCGTAACAATGCAGTTATGTCTGGTCGTTTTCTTATGTTGAGCAAAATGTTAGAGAGGAGACAGTGGGATTTTGAATCTCCTTTAAGGCAGTTTCAGTGTTTAGGTCATGACATTATTCAGCGATTGGAAGATAGTAAATTAAGTATTCACAAGTTGCGTGACATGGATGCAAAGGAAATAGGTAAAATAATTTTACTTCTAGCATTGTTTGGATGACTTAGACATCTTCTAATCCATTAATTGCTGGATTACTGAAAATCATAGTTACATAAAGCAGATTTATCAGTTTCCAGTTTGCATAGATTTTTTGACTGTTATTTATACTTTATATGCAACTCTCAATAAACTGTATTTGAATTACCTACCCCCAATAACATTTTAAAATTTTTGTAAGATCAGATGTTAAAAGTGTTGTTCAGGGAACCCATATAAATTGAAAGCCTCTAAATGTACCTGTCTATAATTATATCGCACTCAGGATGTAAGTGTTACTATTAATCTATCATTTTAATGTTAATAAAAGGGTCAGAAATATTTTACTTTTTATTATTATTTTTCACTATATTACATAGTCTTAGGACAAGGAGAATGTTTACATGATATTATGGATTTTAAAATGGGATTAAATTATATAAGAGACTATTCCTACTTGCTAGGAATATTTCTGCGACATCACAAAATGGGCCTTCAAGTGAAAAAGTGTGCTTATGAATTTCCTCTCTTGGAAATGGAAGCATCTTTACAACCAATAACAAGAACTGTTCTGCGGATACGGTTATCCATCACTGCAAATTTTACCTGGAATGACCGTGTCCATGGAAAAACCTCAGAGAACTTTTGGGTGTGGGTAGAGGATCCAGACTCCAACTTTTTGTACCATCATGAATATTTTCTGCTTACAAGAAAACAGGTGAGTTTTCTGACAATGTATTCACACATTTTGATTAACTTTTTATTTTACTGATACAAATTTATTTACATTAATTTAAAAATTTCCTCTTATAAATAGTTATGCAAAATAAATTGTTGATTGGTAATTTCAGGTAATAAAACGTGAAGTACAAGAGCTTGTGATGACCATTCCCTTGACAGAACCATTGCCTAGTCAGTATTACGTGCGTGCCACAAGTGATAGATGGCTGGGACCATGTACATCATATCCACTAACCTTCCAGCATCTCATCTTACCCGAACATCATCCACCTCACACAGGTATGTACTAAATGTGTGAAAATTTCTTAATTTCAATGTGAATACAGTATGTGTTGGTTGGTGTGATTATTTCTGTTTACATTTAGCAGTATGAAAGTTGGTAAATATGTTTGTGAATTTTTTCATACCTATATTGCAAATGACATTCTTGAGGTTTATATATTTGAGTTTTAATTTTTTTTGGTAAAAATTTATCTGCCAAAAATTGTTTGTTAGTGAATTTTTACTTACCCACATACAACTGTATGTAGAATAGAGAAAGATATGCTGCAATAATGCTGCTGTAGAGAACAGCGATCTCTCAAAAGAAAAACTCTTCAACATTCCTTACATTGAGAAAGTGGATAATTTTTGCTCCTAATTTTGCATTGATCATTCAACAGAAAATGAACATTGAAGCCAGTGACTGTGATAATGAAATTTGTACTCCACCTGAAATTCAGGAAATAGCAAATTCGACAACTGTACAATTATTGACAGAAAAATTGAAGAATTATTATGAACAAATACCACTTTTATGGAGAAAGAATAATAGGGTGAATACTTTTAGTGAGAATGTTTTCTTGGCTTACTTTACAAAACTTTCTCAGGTATAAACCCTCAAGTTTATGGAAGAATTACTCAGTGTGAAGAAGGACATTGTACATACACAATGAAGTAAACCTAGAAACTTACCATAAATCCTTATACTGAGTTTCAAATAAAACAAAATCTGTTCAAAATCTATTCTGATGTTTGAAGTTTGTAGAGAAAGTATGTTTTCTACTTGTGCATTATGGCTATTATTCACTTGTAGAAATTACAATACTTGCTCCTATGTCGCTTGTGTCGTAAACATCAGCTGGTGACTAATAGTCATCATGCACTTGTTGAAGAATCTACTATTCTTTGATACAGTGTGCAGTCAGAGTTCATGTTTTATGGATCCTTGCCATCACAAAATTGGTTTACAGTGAAATGTGACTGTCACTGAACAATGTTAGAGTCTAAATCATTCACTGGATTTCTCACAAAATTTGTCATTCCCAAATCAATTTACCTGATATCACAACCCCTTGAATTTACTTAGGATATTTTAATTTTTGCAGGTAGGTTTTATAAAGCCTCAATGACATTTTCAAAATATTCTCAAAAAGTCTCCAAATTTTTTGATAAAATTCTTTCTCAAATAGAGAAAAGTATGCTTACGCAAGTGCAGATTCACTTTTCGTTGAAGTCTCTTTAATATTCAAATATTGCAAAAGTTCAAATTTTTTTTTTGGTATGTTCCTACAACTACATGTTGAAGATAAGAGATATTTTCGAAATGAAATATGTTCTTCAAAATTAGTACATTAAATATTGTGTAAAATCTTCTGAAAATACCTGTGAACATGTAATTTTGAGTGAAATAATGACAACTTTCAAAAATATGTAACTGGATTTCCTTGAACTTCACTTTGAAAAAGTGTGTAGTTTTCATGCTTAAATCTCTTCCTGGCTTTTTGAAATCATATCCTCCTTTTTCACTTATATTGTACAGAAACTCACTTTCCTGGCACACCAGACCAAATTCATAAGTAAAGTAGAAGTTGCAATTTACATACTGAAGAACCTTCAGGACACAAGGAAATCCTCTGTTGTTATTAGAAACAAAGCTAATCCCCTTAATGAGAAGTGAGTCAAGAAATATCTATTCTAAGTAATCTGACAATGCATTGCATTGCAGGAAGGTATTGAATTAACAGTAATCCCCACTATTCTTCTGTGTTATATTGTGTTTCAGTTCAAAATTGCTAGAGGTAATGATCTTATTCTTCTTTTTTTCCCTACAAATCAACATATTTTTCTTCACATGTGAAATAGGTATCACAGATATTATCTGTGTAACTGCCTGATTGATGTTTATTTAAAAACAAACAAAACAATAAATAAGCACAAGTTCATTTATGGAATTTGCCTGGGTTCAGACTGGAGGAACTGGTTTACCATTTAGAGCAGAATATTTACATGTTCCTTATGGAAAGAACAATCAGTTCTGTGAAATGGCTGTAATTAGTGCTGGCCAGTTGAGCAGGTTTAACTGTTCTGTGACTAATATGTAAATGAGTAAATTGTGATAATAGTACCTTTTTACCTTGGTCAATTTTTTCCCCTAACTAAATCTATTTTACTGTTTTCAGATCTTCTTCCTTTGGAACCTCTGCCTATCACAGTTCTCAAAGACCCTGCATTTGAATCTCTGTACAATTTCTCACACTTCAATCCTGTGCAGACCCAAATTTTTCATTGTCTGTATCACACGGACAGCAATGTTCTACTGGGTGCACCAACTGGTTCAGGAAAAACAATTGCTGCAGAAGTGGCTATGTTCCGAGTTTTTAAGCAGTACCCTGGCATGAAGGTAAGAAGATGAATTACCTTCTCTTTTGAAGAGGTTGGGAGTATGTTGCAAGTGGTAGTATTGTTGGTGTACCTAGAGAGCTACTAGAAAAAAAATTAATTACTGATTGAGAATCCAAGCAAGTTTAAATGAGGAAACAAGACATCCACTCTAAGCATTTTGATACTTCTTAAATGAATTTACACTGGGACAAGATTATTTAGGGGAGAAAATTCAATTCTGCTTTGCATGAATTCAATGCTGTGTTAGCACAGAAACGTGCAAGTTGGCTGGCACACTTTGGCTCAGGAGTATTATAAACTGTAGAAGTAAGAATGTGAACAGGCTGTGAGTGAAGATTTCTTTCTCTTGTTTGTGATTGGTAAAGTGTCTTATTTAACCAATTTTATTGGAAACGACTTTCTACATTATGTTGAATGTGTTTGACAAAGGAAAGAGTTCATGACTGCATTCTTTTAGCACAGATTGTCATGTAAAGGAAGTTTGCAATTTTGTGATGCTGGGGAAGAATAGGGCATTTTGTACTTTTTGTGTGGGCTTTATGTGATAGTCTTTGACGTCTCCTCCTGGTATTATTAGATATTCAAATGACATTAAAAAATCCTGTGTCAATTATAAATCCAGTTTTATGCAAAATTTCTGCTTACAAGGTTATAACACTACTTCTTTAAATTATACTTTACCCGGGAGTGCTCGCAAGAGATCTGTAAGATCCAAGCCATGGCAATTTTATGTTTCTGAATTATTGCGATGCATTAGTCGTCTCATATTTCATGTATTCCTTCATTGTACTTTTCTGAGGTTGCCTGGCTTATTATATTTATCCTTTTGCTGAATCATTTCCCGTGAGCATGTTGAAACATGATGGCTGCGCTGCACGATGTTCATCATATATGTTGGGTGCAATGACGCCAGTGCATTGTGAGCTCCTTGCCAGAGCGGTATGTATCATGGTATTATTTTCAGCTGTGTCTATGACAAGTTCCTATTCAGAAAATGAAATAATTTGCTTTATCTAAATCAACTGTCAATTTCTTACCAAAGAGAATGATGTGCAGGAGACGTTTGTAGGGAAATGAAAAAAATGCCAACCTTGCAAAAAGGAAAAAAGACTTTCTAAATATTTTTGTGAAACAGTAAAAAATGTAATTGTCTAGAACATCCCAAAATAATTTGTGGAAATTGTATTTAATATTATTGAATAGGATAAGATGATGATCAATGATTTTTGTGTGTACTTTGTCGATTTTTACCTTTTTCACCATAAGTATTCAGACAAGAATTCTGCAGTTTAAGATTAATTAATAATTGCATTGGGGCACATGTACGAACTGAATAAAATCTGACTCTACCTACTGCGGGCACTCCCGGGTTAAGCTCTCCTATGTCAATCTCTATTCCATTGAAGTTCAGAGTGTGACTTTTGAAAAGTTATTCTGTGAGATTTCCGAGTGTGTGCATTGTATGCTTTGCTGGTTAATTTTAATATTCTTTCTGACTGGTAAGATCATTCAAATTTTAGAGAATTTTTGTAGTGAAGTTTGTTTCTTAGTAAAATAATTTTTTATTGAATGGAAAGATGACTACAACCGTATAGAAAGTATGAGAGCAGATTTCTGGCAGATGTTGGATGAATATGAATTACGTAAGATATCATGATGAACGGAACTGATTTTATATAATGTGGAGACAGCTTGTCTTTTTTATATGGTAGGGTTTATTTTAAATTTTCCAATTGAACTATATATTGGAAGAAAGACTCTTGTAAAAAATGTTCGATGGAATCCGAGATTTGTTGGCTTTCTTGAATTTTTGAGTTTACGTTCTTCAATCACTCAATCATCTTTCAATTCTACAAATGAATGCACTCATAAACATGTTGAAAAAATTGTTAACATGTACTCCAGTACAACAGTATTTATTTTAAAAGTATGAGATAAAGTGAACAGTTATTGTGTTCTTTTTTCTACATTTATTCAAAATCGTTGTTGAACATTTCATATTAAGCAATTCCAAGATTGTGATTCATAAATTATTGACATTCCACAGTTGCATATAAATCATTTGGGTATTTGTGGCATTGCCCTCATGTTCTTGAGGAGCAATAGGGAGCAAACAGGAACATATGGGAGCTCGTAGCCCATTTTCTCAACAGTTTTAGAGAGGTGAGTTTTAGAGAGGTGCGGATATGGACGGATGACCCACTCATCACATTCCCTAGACCCATTTATAGAAGACCTAGGCTGTGTATCCTCCACCTGTCTGCCAGCCGTAAAATACACCCGAAGGCACATTCGTTTGGACAGTGGAAGCAAAGGTTATTTTGTTAGGCGATGCATGGTGGTTTAGTAATGCCCCTACCATGCCGCAATCCACAGAGCAAACATCCATTCGGGTTTCGAACCCGCCGAGATTGGGCACTTCGAACCGGCACTGTTAAGGCACCCAGAGGAAACGAGTGACCTTGAACTTAACATCCATTATTTGGGATAAAATCCGCCCCCCTTCATAAATAGAATTCATCTCTCCATGCAACAGAAATTACTTGAAGGGGTAATTTCTTTATAGTTCGGGGTACCCATTAAGTCGGGGCCTTGAGCAAGTTGCCCCAGCTCTTCCTACTTCTGGGCGCCGTAAACACCAAATTCAGGGAGGGCGGTTTGTAACGAAGGAGCAACTCCAAAGCGAAAGCCACCGCGGCCCCGCCCAGCCCCTCCAGCAGCAGCCAGAAGGCGCCCGTGAGCTGCCCTGCCGTCAGCGGCGAGTGCTGCTGCGTCGCCTTCCCGCGGGTTGGAGGGATCGTCGCCCCGTCCGTGTCCAGGCGGTAGCGCTGCTCTCTTTCCCAACGAACGTCGAGGCCGCTTTCTTGAACGCGCAGCAAGAACGCGTTGAACGCGTCGTAGAGAGCGGAATTCTTCCTCACCAGGATTCCCGCGTAGCCCGGGGAATTGACGCACTCGCGAATGAGGTGGAACACTCTTTCCCCGTTCTCGGTGAATTCTGGACTTCGAGAATAGAAGTCGTAATATGAAACGGGAAGCATTAATCCTTGGTCGGAGTTGAAAAATATTTTTTTGAAAGCAACCGGAGCGTCTTCGGTTTTTATTAGATCCATTGTTTGGCGGAGGCGCCTGAGAGCTGGGGCGACGTCTCCGGTTTCGAAGACGCTGCTCAAGATGCTGTTGGTGAATACACGCTTTAGTGTTCGTGAGGCTTCTTCCAGGGATTCCAGGCTGGGTTCGTGCGGTGGTTTGGTCAAGAACCCCAGCAAGTGACCTTGGTACGCGTTGTTTAAGACCAAGACGGATATCAGCAGAGTTCCTAGAACAATGCGTTGGGCTGAGGTTTGCGCCTGGTGGGCCCTGTAAGTAGATCCAGTGAACGCCACTTGCGTTACGTCAAGGAGAGCGTCCTGCACTGTAGCGGTTCGCCAGAGAGATGAACTTTGCGATGCGTAGAGAATAACGAACCGAACGAATGCGGCTGTTAGAAGGGATCCGAATATGGCCGCCCATGCATACGACTTATATGGAAGCAGCAGCACTTGCGTAAAAGATACTGGGCCACCTCTTCTAACGATGATGCACAAGGGATTCTGCAAAACGGGGACCGTGTAATCGGCAAATGCCAGTCTGTCGTCGGTGAGGAAAAACGCGTTCGATGAGATATCAGCGATGCCTCGTTGAACCAATCCAATTTCGCCGTCGTATGATCCGTTGATCTTCACGCCAGAAGGCGAAGATGATGAGCATCGTCGAAATCGGGTACTCGATTTCTCTTGGAAAGTTTGAAACAAGAAAAACAGCGGTCCATCTACTATTCGCCGTCCGTTTTTGTTTATCCAGAAGTATTTGAATTTAGTTTCAACGTACGCTTGCGTATATTCGGTATTTTGCCTGGTGTTCCCCGTGTCCTCTTGAGGTTTCGAAGTTGTGCGGCTTTCTTCCTTCGATTCCAGTAGCGCCCGTCTGCCATAAGCTACTTCTGGTCCATTCATTAGAAACATGTGAAGCAAAAATAATGTGTCCGTAAGAGAAAAATCGTAATGGCAGTGCATTTAGAAATTGTATTATTCAATATAACAGTGATTGTACATGCAGTTTTTCCTATTTATTTCTTTTAATGAAAGTGAATTGACTAATAGTTTGCCCTTAAAATTGCGTGTTATTTCAACCATCTTTTATCTTCTCAACAAAACTAATATAAAGCGATCAATACTGCGTTGTGAAAAACACTAACATATGTGAAAAATACTTGTTTTGAGTTTCAAGAATTGCTGTCTACTATTAAACACATAGCGTATTTCGTAAACAACACTGACAGAAAAAAGTATATCAATAAAGAGGGCCTACTAGAGCTTCTGCTTTTGAATCGGTTTGCCAGGTCACATTGTCAGTTGTGTTTGTTTATAGCAATTTGTCTTTCCACTACCAAGAGACATGAGTCTATTACTGCTGTTGATAGGATCTGAAAGCCTACTCCTCTCGTTTTCATTTGATGGAATATCAGGTGCATGCAAAAAGGATCTGAGTAGTGTTCTACGAGTAAGTATTCTCTTCCTCCAAGCGCAAAGCTTTTAAGTGTAAAAGGTACCGAAAATGTGCGTGTTGATAAAACGAAACGTCGTTTTAAAGTTGAAAATAGCGTGTACATGCGTGCTGTATTTCTCATATTCCTAGATCGATTTTAGTTCGATAGTGCAATAAAAAATAATATGCCTTGATGTTCTTGTGATACGCAATCGCTGGGTGAAGATATGGACTTTAATATGCTTTTATTTTGTTTTTGCAATTTCTTCTAAGAACTAAAGAAAATTCCTGTAAAGATAGTCATCTTAATAAACTCCGTCATGCATGAAAATGGAAATAAAATCTTCAGTTTTAAAGCTTTTACTTACCATCGGCAATTACGTGATATGACTATTGATATTCTTGATTGATGTGATTCTCCGTAGTTATCCCCCTTTTAAAAGCCTACGAAAAGCCTTTTAAAATTGCTATGTGTATTTATGAACCAGATATTTTCGGGGACCAACAAATATTAGAATTTAAAATTCAGAAATAACATTCATTGCCAGGCGAAAATCGTATTAATTACAAACTGTAATCTCTGCTCAGGTGCATTAATTATAATTGAAAAAGTAAAATGAATTTATCATATTTTTGATTTTAAAAAATGTATTTTGCAAATTAGTACTTTTCTACTTTCTTGAATATGAAATATAGATAACGTTGTGTCCTACAGGAAAGAAACCTACAGGTTGTGTTCTACAGAAAGTCTACAGGAAAAAGTTCCCAGTTGCGCTGAATGGTCAGGTCAGGCGATCGATTCAGTAAAGCCTCATGTTGTCTACTGTTACATTATTCGTGTTAAAATTAAAACTACATTTCTCATTCCCAAATGTGCAGAGAAATTGAAATGGCCATGTGAGAGAGGTCTGTGGTTTCGTTAGATAACCAGGAACTCGGTAAAATCCAAAACAATGAAACAGTTATCCATTTTGACGCAAAATGCAAATATTTGATAGTGTCATTCCGTCTATTCTCGTACGCGCGTACTGTCTGAATTCTCATATCTACTTGGGTTTCTGTAACCTGGCCGATGACAGCCGATCAGCTGTTACGGATTCGTCCAATCTGAAGCTGAAACGTCTCTACAGTGACGTCACCGCGATGACGCTTTAGCTCTCGATTGGATGATACTGTAACGGCTGATGAAGTGTCATCGGCCAGGTTAAAAAAAACAAATATAATACTCTGTACGTCTCTGCTTACGGTCAGCTAACATCTAGCGACCGCAAGACTCCAAGGAAGAGGTCTCCTACTATTAAATATTTGCTATTCCGTTTTTGCATCATGTATCACAATTCTTCATTTTCTTGATGTCAAAAGAACTGCTATTATGTATATTATACCATGTTATTGCAGTATTAATGAAATGTTAGGTAAATAATGCCGTGTAAAAGCTTTCGAAAATGTGAGTAGTTTTCGCGTGATTTTGAGTGGCCGTTACAAATAATGCGTGAATGTGTGTGATATTGTAGCTCCTAGTTTCTTCTCTTGTTGGTTTTGGACTTGGCAACAAGCCTAGAGTATACGGCACTGCTTGCTGCTCGAGCCCAGTGCACGGCAGCAAGCTGTGAGTGGAGGGCCGACGCAGTCCCAGAGAGATTTCCGCATACCTTCAGAACACCATTGCAAGATTTTTTTTTTAATTGCGTTTTCGTTGACGCAACGCGTCTTTGAACCGTTGTTCGGGCGTTGAGCGCTGATACGGAGTACTCCCCCGTTATTATTTTTGTCAAATGTCACGTCGCAGTTAGTCAATGCTTTTCATCTCTTCTGCCAGGGTCTCGGCTCAGTTATACTTGGATTTATTCAAAGCTGCGTCTGACGTACATCAGCTGACACAGTTTCATCCAGTCGGAAGGTTGAATGCCGCCGTAGTGACGTCACTGTAGTGACGTGTAAGCTCCCGATTGGATGGCACCGTAAGAGCTGATGACCTACCAGGTGCAGCTCTGAATAAATCGCAGCATATACTGCGGTTTTTCTTTTGCTGCGCCTGACATTTGATCAGCTGTTACGGGGTCGTCCAATCGGGACCTTACACGTCACTACAGTGACGTCATAATGATGGTGTTCAGCCTTCTGAATGGATGACATCGTAACAGATGATTTACTTCAAACGCAGCTCTGTGAAACCCGCACTATAGATGCCGGGGTTCCTAGACGGTCACCCAACTAGGAACCCGTGAAGTCTCGAATTCGCTTAACCCCCCACGACTTCACGGAGCGTAGTAAACGAATTCGGCTAGCGACGCCGGCCACCAAACAGTAGGAGAAGTCACATGAGGAACTCTATTTTTCCCGCCATGTGTTCCCAAGAGATTTCCCACGTGTTGATTGGCAAAAGAAATCATCTTCGTCCGCTGCCCCCCGACATGTCCAAGAAGTTTGTAACTATTATTCTAAAACATTTATATTATATGTGTATGATAATATAGTAAAATCTGCCTAAGTCGGAATCGATTGGGACCCAAAAATGCCGGTTTAGCAAGGTTTCCGTTTTATGCAAGGTTGTCCATTTTATGACCTGACCTTGACGTTTCTGCCCTGAAAGTAGTAAATTACATGAGTTCACTATATTTCTCAAATTACATTATCATATAACGTATTTATCGAAGGAATCATTAATAAATGAATATTTAACACTCTTCATTGACTTAGTTAAAAATGCACACCTTCCTGGCTGTATTCGGACTAATTGCATACTCTTTCAACGCACAGTGCGTCACAGCCCAGTACTGTGTCTTTCTGATACTCGCATGGCCGTGCGCAATGCGTATCTGGTCGAGGGGTTATGCTTTTCAACGCGGAGAAAGGAGACGTATGAATAGAAGCCATACCCTACACCTTCCCACACTCAGAGAGTCGGGAGAGAGGAAATTCCCCCAAGACCTACGCCTTGAGAGACAAGCGCCCAGCGAATTTTACGCTGACAGTTGAAGCCAGTCTCCTTTAATGTCCGGCTGCCACGACTAAATCACGTGTCACGGGGATAGAGAATTTAAAACAAGCTTGCAGATGCATTCATTTCATTAAGAACATCTCACGTCTCTCTGCCAATTGCATTAAATTCTCAGGAATTCCGTTTTATAAAGACTTTTTTCCCTGCAAGACATGAAAAACCGTTCCGTGTCCGCGTTGAAGAGGTTCCGTTTTATGCTGTGTAAAATGCCATTTAACTTAACGAGCCGGAGACATTTTCCGGCAGGTTTACGGCTTATGCAGGTTCCGGGTTAGACATATTTTACTGTAGAAGGGTTATACACATAACAAAAAGTTATGTTTTGTGTAGTTTGTGTTTAGATTATATTGTATTTAGATATAGTATAATGGATTAGTTTACATTTGTATTGTATAATTTTTTAAAAAGACTTAAATGCCTGTAACAAGGAATGTACTTCAGCTTCCGGGACAATGACCCCCATCTCGATCGGGTTTTTGTCCAGTTTCCCTGATCCATTGAGCAAATGCTGAGATGGCCCCTTGATTTGCTTCTGGACGTAAATGTAGCTTCACAATGCGCACGTTTTGTTGAGCTTTCCTTTTGCTTGTAGTGGTCGTAGAGGTTAGGGTGAGTTTCTATTTTGTTAGCAATAGAGAAAAATCAAATCTTTTTCTTTCGTTTACCGTTACAAATAAGTTCTCTATATCTCGGAAACGAAAATATCTAGTTTTTGAATTGTGAATCTCTCTTTTTTAATTTATTATTATTATTATTATTATTATTATTATTATTATTATTATTATTATTATTGTTGTTGTTGTTGTTGTTGTTGTTATTGTTGTTGTTGTTTATTGCAGGTGGTGTACATCGCGCCGCTGAAGGCGCTGGTGCGCGAGCGCATGATGGACTGGCAGGAGCGGCTGGAGCGGCGGCTGGGGCGGCGCGTGGTGGAGCTGACGGGCGACGTGACGCCCGACGCGCAGGCCATCGCGCGCGCCGACGTGATCGTGACGACGCCCGAGAAGTGGGACGGCGTGAGCCGGTCGTGGCAGACGCGCAGCTACGTGCGCGCCGTGGCGCTGGTCGTCATCGACGAGATCCACCTGCTGGGCGAGGACCGCGGCCCGGTGCTCGAGGTGATCGTGTCGCGCACCAACTACATCGCGGCGCACACGGAGCGCCGCCTGCGCGTCGTCGGCCTCTCCACGGCGCTCGCCAACGCGCGCGACCTCGCCAACTGGCTCGACATCGGAGAGGTGCGTCGCGCCCCCCCCCACACCTCCCACCTTACAAAATGAATCTTTTTCATTCGTTTTTTTTTAAATTGCGTCTACACCTTGACGCAACGCGTCTCCAAGCCCCTTAAGGGGCGTTGAGCGCTTTGCACTTCTCGGAGTAATCCTCCATTAACGTGCTTTACTTTTTTTTAAATATTAGTCAAGTCTCGTCACGTCGCAGTCAGTCAGTGCCTTTTATCCCTTCGGCCAGGGGCTCGACGGCGTTAGATCCCGGGGTTCCTGGCCGGTCACCCAACCACGAACCCGCGAGTCTCGAATGCGCTTAACCTTCGTGACTTCACGGAGCGTAGTAAACGCATTCGGCTAGCGCCGCCGGCTGCGCCGCGTTCGCGAACGTCCTTCTCGACGGGGCTCATGGCCTCAAACATGCGCTTGTCACTGTTATCAACATTCATTTTGTAAGGCAGGAGGTGTACAAATGACCTAATGCCATCAGCCACGTTACGAAAACCCAAGGATATACTGCGGTTTTTACTTTGCTCCATCTGACATTTCACCGGCTGTTATGGTGCCATCCCATCGGGACCTTTAACGTCACTACGGTGGCGTTCAACCTCCCGATCGGATGACACGGAAGCAGCTGATTTACTTCACAGACAGCTTAATAAAAATCGCACTATACCCCACCACTCTCCCTTCCCCTCCCCTCTCCCCACCAAATACAATCAGAATATTGAGTGTGTGAGGTGGGTCCAGAAAGTATTGGGGGGGGGGGGACAATTTCATTTCGTTCTCTCTTCCTAATATGTATTGAAGTACAGTAAAACTTGCTCAATGCGGAATCTTAAGGGATCAGTATTTTTGTCTTCATTTCTGCTTTGTACAGTGTAATACTGTATATGTACATTTGCCAGGACATTGGACCTATGTCTGCAAAATACGTGTTCTGCACTGAGCAAATTTTAATGCCATAAAAAATTAACAATGTTAGCTTGAAAATAAAAAAAATGCGTAATTCGTAATTGAAATACTCCTTTGGATGTGTTGTGGTATGTATAGTAATTTAGAATTAATTCAGTTAGGTAATAAAAGAAAATTGGATTGAGGGAGAGACATGCCCCCGCACCCATCCACCCACATCTCTTGGAAGGATTTGCCAATGAGTGCTACTGCCAGGCTTTTAAGGACCTTCAAAAGAATAGATTTTCTTTAATGGGGACACAGTTTGCAAAACTTTATAAGATTTTTTTTATTATTTATACTTTATAACTTCCTCAGGGTAGAGCTGAATGAATACTGGCAGAAGTAAGGGAGAACCCCTTTTTTTTTATTTATTGGAATATTATATAAAACACTTCTTCAATCATCAAATTGATAGTAACAAATATATTAAAGGTGCTGGAGAAAATGAAAAACACAATATAATATTCCACAAAATTAATTTAATTTTTGTATTGTAAACTAGGTACCAATCACGTTTTGGGTTTTCTTTGTTTTTAGAGGTTACCTACCTGAGGTGTTTCTTATAGCTTCTGATGATAGAGAAAGCTTGCAGGTGCTGAGAAGTAATTACTAAAAGTTTAATTCTCTTTGTGATAGTGTACATTCTATGAATCATTTTCTTAATAATACTTTTCCGCAAGATCTTGACTGAAACTACCAAAAGGTAAACAAAGTGGCATTTCTTAGAGATAATTAAAAGCTTCTTTCCTTCTTTTTCATTTTCCTGTTTTATTTTTTTCCAATCTCATTTTCCCTTCATCTATCTCCTCTTACCTTACTTTTTTTTATTTATTCAAATTCTCCTGTTGCATCTTTCTTCCTCTTTCATTATGGAATCCGGAGGTCATAGTATCTGTCTCCTAAAATCATGGAACTGTATTTTTAGGAGCATTCTTCCAAAAAGACAAAAGTTAAGTAATATCTCCTTCTCCCAAGGCATTCTCCAAGAAGGCAAATATCCAGCAGTGTGTTAAGTTCCAAATTATTAGTTATGTAATAAACTAAAATTTGAAATTTTGGTTCTTTTACAGATGGGACTGTACAACTTCCGGCCATCTGTGCGTCCGGTGCCTCTTGAAGTGCACATAGCAGGTTTCCCTGGGAAGCACTATTGCCCACGCATGGCCACAATGAACAAGCCAGCATTCCAGGCTATTCGCCAGCATTCCCCCTCCCAACCTGTGTTAATTTTTGTATCGTCCCGTCGTCAAACTCGTTTGACTGCATTAGACCTTGTGGCACTATTAGCAGCTGAAGACAATCCTAAACAGTGGTTGCACTTACCTGAACAGGAAATGGAACAAGTGGTGTCCAGTGTCAAAGATTCCAACCTCAAACTCACCCTTGCATTTGGGATTGGACTTCATCATGCAGGCCTTCAAGAACGTGATCGACGTACTGTTGAAGAGTTGTTTGTTAATCAGAAGATACAGGTATTTATAAATCGGCATTCATTGGTTCACTTGTAATAAAAAACAAATATCTGCTAGATTGCTTAAAAAATTAATCGGGTGTATAAATTATTGCTTCAAATTTAACATCTGTGAATATAATAATTTACAAATTTACAAAAATCTACCAAAACCTATTATCATTCTAAAATGTTTAAGTCTATACCGGGCACTTTGTGCAATTTATCATGTTCAAGTGATAAACTGCAAAGACAAAAAAAAAAGTAAAAGTTTCCTATCCAAAATCATATTCAACATTAACAATATATTTTCTTTATATTGTCTGGTGAAAAGTATTTAGAAAAAAACTCTCCCTTTGTCTTGGGAAAGAGCAGTAGTCTTTCTTTTTTTTCCTTCTTTCTTTTAGACAACTTATTAGTGAGTTATGTTGCTCAAGTTCTTACCCAGTTGAATGAAGTAATGTCTATTTTAAAAAAAAAAGTTCTTAGTTTTTCTGCTACTTCAGACTCTGCAAATAAATATTATTTTCAATACAATACCATGAACATGATCAAAATGATTATTAACATCTTCATTATAGAGTAATAAATTTTATCATGATAGAATTGCCCATTTTTGAAAGTGTGTTTCAAAAACCAAAATAAATAATTAAAAGATCATAAGGGAAACTTAAAAATTAAATAAATTTCATCGGAATAAATTCCATGAAAATGTATTTTTATAATTTACATATGGATGACATGAGAAAGATTTAATAAATTTCAGGTGAAATTGATATCAAGAAATGATAATTTTTTTTGTAACATTTTTTAAGATATTTCGTTTTTTGTACTCTCAATATCCAAAGAAAAGTATTTAAGAGTACTAAAAAATGTTTAAGATTTATGTAGAGTAGCTTTATAATGAAAAAAGATAAACAGGAAAAAAAATGTTATCATCAGAATTAACCAATGAGTGGAGGGAGAATTTGTGGAATTTAGTGGAAATTTGTGGAAAAAGCTAGTGAGAGAGTGTGAGAGAGTGTGCAAGGTTGAATGAATGTATTTTCAAAGGTACCGAAACTGATGGGGACAATATTTTTAAAAGATTCTTTTAAGAAATAAAAATTTATGAAATTCGTATTGTTATTTGATCAAACAGAAAATATTAATGAAAAAATGGGTGCACTTGCTGGTGTTAATTATGAAATTATCATGAGAAGCTGTGTGGAATATGTTCCTATTTTAGATTGTTGGCTATTGGCATTTTATTTGTGTCTTGCTCTCTTAGTAATTCTTCATGGTATGTTTATTGTACTTCCTGTAAAGGAGGGATTGAAAAAATATCTCTTGGACTGTAGAGTCTGAAAGAAAAAGTAATAATATTGTTTGTACTAAATTTTTAAAATATATTTTCTTATTTGTTTCTAGGTTTTGATAGCCACTGCAACTTTAGCATGGGGTGTAAATTTTCCTGCACATTTAGTTGTGGTGAAAGGTACAGAGTATTATGATGGGAAGTCACGTCGTTATGTGGATATGCCCATAACAGATGTTCTGCAAATGATGGGTCGGGCAGGTCGTCCTCAATTTGATGATCAGGTAAAAATAACTTACTTTGCTTAATGTTTAAAACTAATAGATATGAGAATGAAATAATTGCTTTTACAAAGAAGGCTTGTAATTTTAATTTCAACCACTCTGTTAATTCTCTGTCAGTTGTGTGTTTTCGCTTGTGAACCGATCTACAACTAATACATGATTTTTGCTAACTATTGAGTGTATTACATTGATGAGAATTGTGATTGAATTATGTTTTATTGTCTTATTTTTTAAAAAACCCAAGAAGATATAAACATCTTTATGAGTAAGTATGATAAGCAAATGAAATCCGTCTTAAGCCTAATGAAAATGTCATAATGCCCTTATTTGTGGTTGATTGTAAAAACTCATGAACACTTCAAACTGCAGAGAATGCTTTAATTGCTTATTTATGTCATAAAAATTTTGTGATTGAATATTCCATTGAATCACTGAATGCAAAATGTAAACACACTGAACAGAGGTGTCCATGCAATCTGAGAATCCCAATAACGTACTGCATGTGAACAGACCAACTGTACGTATTTGGAGTGCAGTAGTCAGTGGAAAGGTTACCTTCACCTATTGTTTCCTGTCTCTAGTTTTCATGGAAAAAAACAATTAAGCCGAGATATCTCTAATATTATTTCGTGCAGCCTTAAATGGATGAATTATTTTTCTCTCTACAATTGTTTTATTTGATGCTATTTGTGCTCAGCAACAAAATATTTTAGGGCTGATAATGTGACAAATGATAAGTCTGAATTCGAACAGTGTGCAATATTGGTTTCTAGTTTTAGCGAAGTTTTAGTAAAGAATAGATCCGTGGAATGGAACTACTTTAGAAGAAAGTAAGACTAAGGAAAGACCCAGGATGGATGGGAGTGGAATACATCAAAGCAAATCCTGTGTTGAGTAGGGGAGGATGATGATGCTATTTATTATAAAATTGTGTGCATCATAATTCTGTTGTATTGATGAAACTTAATTGTTTTGTGTTTCATTCATCAATTTTTTCATTTCACCAAATGTTTCGTTCTTATCATATTCACAGTACCTAATTTTGAAGTATGTCCGGAAAATGTAACTTTGTTGAGGCTGGCATCAACCTCAGCTGAGACCCCTGATGACACATTTGGTGGACTCAGCAACTGGAGAAATTTTAGCAGATCTGTTTTCTGACACTGAATGTCAATAGGGTTATTGCACACGTGTCCTATGGGTGAAACATAAAATATATCTGCTGTATAGCCACAGCCACAGCATGGAATATCGAAAAAGCATATATTCCTGTCAATGTAGTCAGTGTCTTCATATAACTTATGTCCATGAAATACCATACTACATTTGGACCCCTGATTAAAAAAATTTGCCTCATGTATGTGACATTCAATAGTTAAATGTACACAGAACTTTTTTCGCTTAAGTTAATAATTCTCAAAATTCTCACAAATTTTTGATAAAATTATTTGTCATAAATTAATTATAATATTTGCCTTGGTTCACAAGCTTTCAAAAAAAAAAAAAAGCTATTATTGCACATGTCTGCAAAAGTTTTCTGTAGAAAATGGGGGAAAAAGAATATTTAGTTATAAAAAGCAGGAAAACTTATGAAGATTAATTTGTGTGAATTTTTGTTCTAGGGTGTGGCAGTTGTGCTGGTTCATGATGCCAAAAAGAACTTCTACAAGAAATTCCTTTATGAGCCTTTCCCAGTTGAATCTAGTCTCCTGGAAGTCTTCCCTGATCATTTGTGTGCAGAAATTGTGGCTGGCACAATTCGCTCGAAACAGGATGTTCTTGACTACTTAACATGGACATATTTCTTTAGAAGATTGCTGCAGAACCCAAGTTACTATCAGTTACAGGATGTGAATTCTCATAACATCAATGCATATCTTTCCGGTTTAACCCAGCGAAGTTTGAACACACTTGCAGAAGCTTACTGCATTGATTTTGAAGAGGTTAATAAAACTTTTGTTTCTTTAAAATTTTCTTGTTATTTTACAATATTATATTTTATATTTACATTAACATCTATAAAATAGAATATAGATTTTATAGTGTACAAAGATGAGATAAACTTGCTACTAATAAACTTTATTTACTTAAATTTTAAGTAAGAAAACTATCAATATTTATGCTAAATTCAATATTGTCAACATGTGCTCATAAACTTGATTCCTTTCATTATTTTGAAGTTCATATGTTTATATTAAGAAAAGATTGAGATAAATGATAAAGGTACAATCAGCCATATTAATACTATCAGCCATTTACATTTTAAAAATTGGGGAAATTCTGATAATGTATTTGCTAACTTTGAAAGCAACACTTTATTTTAATTTTCACTAGAATGATATTTTTTAATTGTAAATTGTCTTGAAATACAATTTAAAAGATCTACAATTGCATGGAAAATAAATATAATCAAATGAAAGTGTGGTTGTGAGCTTGTCAAATTTGTGATTGAAATATCTTTGATTCAGTAATAAAAGTGCACATCACCATTATCTTTATTGTAGGATGAAAGAGGGGTGATACCTACAAGCATGGGGCGCATTGCTTCATACTACTACTTGTCACATCAAACTATGATTTTATTCCGTGAACGGCTTGCATCAGACATTGGAATCGAGGAGCTATTACATATACTTGCTGATGTACATGAGTATGAAGAAATGCCTGTTCGTCATAATGAAGACCTCCTTAATGGGTAACAGCTTAATGTTCAGCTACATTTAAAATTCCATTATTTAATTATGTTCATTCTGCAATATGCTTACAATGTTTACACAGTTATGTGTATTTTGTTTTCACAGTGATCTAGCTAAAAGCTGCCCATTGACTGTTGATTCGTTTACTCTGGACTCTCCTCATACAAAGACTTTTCTTTTGTTGCAAGCACATTTCTCTCGATTAGAGTTACCTTGTGCAGACTACCTTACTGATACAAAATCAGTTCTTGATCAAGCTCTTCGAATCTTGCAGGTAATTTTTTAAATTTATTTATATGTTTGTACAATTTAGGAGCTACTGTTAAAGATCTGGTGAACGTCTGCTGACTGTTTTGGAGGAGGAAAAAAAAGAAGAGAAACACACACGCACAATTTAAAGAAGTGAGCCGGTTTTGAAGGTGTTTCTGTGATGTTAAATTACTTCATGAAATAAAGCAAAGGACAAAAGAATATACTACTTTGACTTCAAAATCATTTCATTACAACAAAAGTTAAAATATGTTTCTGGGAAGATCTTAAAAAACTTAGTCTTTTCTATTAGCATTTCACATGTATTGCTCAGCCAAAAAATAATTAACCTCACTGGAGGAAAAGGTGGTTTAGTGAGAGAATCGGGGTGAGACTGCATAGTGAGTAAAATAGGAATGGACTGACTAATGTTTAAAACAACTTTATTGCTATCTGCAAAAGCATTCAAATTAAATCAGGAAATCCGAATGTCTCCTGCATTTGAAAGAAATTTAGGACCCTTTTACCCTTACCCTTAAGATTTGTTGAGTTTTATTGTTTTTTGAGAAGTAGTAGTTGATTTTGCTCTTCATTTTATAACAATAAATTACTTCCATAGGCCATGTTAGATGTGGTGGCAGAACGAGGATGGCTGGCAACTGCTTTGCGAGTGATTCAAGTGCTGCAGATGGCAGTACAGGCACGCTGGGTGTGGCATTCTGATCTTCTCACATTACCTCATTTAGAACCACATCACTTGTATATCTTTGCTAGACAAGATCGCAAACTCCAACATTTGGCTGGTTTGCGGCATGAAGTATGTAGGAACTATGAGAAGTTGGCCAACATGCTTCGTTCTCAACTAGAGGAAGGACAAGTTGAACAAGTAAGGATCATTTCTTATCCACAGTTCGTATATATCCTTGGCATTTTGGTTCTTATGTATTACAGAATGACTCCCATTCCATTATTTTGTATTTATTTTCACATTTGAATTGTATTTGTTTAGATTGTAGTTCAACGATAAAATTAATGTACATTTATTTTAAAAAATTTTAATTTCATTTCTAAATAGTAAGTAATAAGTAATCTGAAAGTATAATATCTGGATCTGGAGCGGATGAATTAATTCAACATAATGATTGCTAAATTTTAACAACACTTATCTCAAAATTTGTTTGTTTTGTGATAATAATATCACTCAAAGGAGAAGAACTTCCAAATTCTAGCAAAACATGTTACAGAAATTAAAACGGCATTTTGTTAAAATGATGAGAATTGGTTACATTTTTACTAGCTTCTAATAGAAACTTTCCTGCATTTCTTCTGTAAAGTCACCATTTGTTATTTAAGTGTTGTAAAAATTTAGCCATTGAAAGGTTTAATTGTAGAGTTGTTTTTGTAGGTGAAAACAAATGTGCTAGTGATATAAGCACTTATATCATTTTAGTACTACATAATTTTAGGAAATACTCCTTGATATGAAAACTTTGTTATTATTTAATATTGTAAATACTTTTGTGAATTTTCATCCACATGCATTATGAATAAACTGAATGTAGCATTTACTTTTTTTTCCCTGTTGCAGTTATTTCAGGTTTTGTGTGATATGCCTGTTCTGTCAGTCCATCTATCCCTTCATACAGTATGGGATAGTGCAGAAAGTGAAGGTGATGAAGGGTCACAAATGGAAAATTGTAAATTAAAACATGGCACTTGGACACCTGTTGTGGGTGGTAGGGAGTATGTGTTAACTGTCCAAATGCACCGGTTAAACAGACCAAAATCAAGTGGTGGAGGTTCTGGATGCAAAGCTCATTGTCCAAAATTTCCACGCGGCAAGGATGAAGGCTGGTTCCTCGTCCTCGGCAATGTGGAATGTTTTGAGTTATTTGCTCTGAAGCGAGTGTTCAGTTTGCGAGGTGGAAAGAGCTCTCAATCACTCACCTTTAAAATGCCTACCAAACCAGGTATGAAATTTATGGGGTTCTTTTAGTTGCATATCTCTAGGGATAATTGTCAATTATCAAAGTAGGCTTACTTAAGTTCCCATAAGTAATTACAAATGTGTGATTGAGTGACTACAAGTTATTATGTGTTACATGGTTTTACTACCATACTACAGTCATGAAATATCCTTAGCCTCTGAAGGTATTTGAATTCATAATCCTTGGTTCCTTGAGCTGTTAGCCCTTCATTAGGTTAAAACATCTGCAATCATGAAGTTGACATATCCAAAGGATATGTGAAATTTGAATTCAAAATACTTGTTTTAATGTGGTTGTTGCTGCAATAATTGTCCAAAGACAATTGACTGCATCAATTATCAGAAAAATGTATTTGAACAAATTAAAGCTTTGTCATGAAACTGTACTTAGCAAAGTCAGAAAACGTTTTGAAGAGCAAATGGTAAAGCAAAATTTGTGGACACAGTTGGGTTTGCCACTTTGTGATAAGTTTTTGGGTACTCTCTCCCTTTTCTCTGTAGGTCCCTCTTCTATCTACACCACTAAATACGACTTTGAGTAATTAATGTAGTGTATTTAGTGTAATTGTTAAGGCAAAAGTGTTAAGAATCTATGAATATCGCAATTATCTGTTTTATAATGCTCCCAAGAACATGAGAAATACTCTGAATTGTTGGAGTTAAAGTCTGATGAAGTAAAACAATCAGAAAAACAAATTTAAACTAGTAATAACTAATAACATTTTCATCATATTTTCATTCTATCAGAACAAATACCTAATTCAGATGAGCTAAAAATCTGTATCATAAAAGTTTTTTGATCTACCTTGGTGGCTCATTAGAATTAAATTTTTAATTTTATAATAATAATAATAAAAATAATAATGGAATTGAACACTTTGCGAATACCTAACCAATTTATTCAAATCATTTTTATGTATAAATATTTGTAACATTTTACGTGTTAAATTGCTTTATTGCTTTATAGGAAGGTTTAATTTTGGTTTGTTTCAGGGCGGCTGATTTTGACATTATATGTTATGTCTGATGCCTATTTGGGACTTGATCAACAGTATGATTTGCAACTTGAAGTGAATTCATCTAAATCTCAGCCCGAGATATCAGATGGAGCTTATGCATTTCCTGACAAAGGAGTGTCATGAAGCCTGACATGGGGAGTTATAATTAATGTACCTGGGTTGGGTTGGAAGTGCTCATATGTACACTCTTGCCTCATAACAAGACAAACTGCAGTTCTCTAATATGTGCAAGATAAATTAGTATTCTCACGTATTGTTGCACAGTTATACCTCAGTGTGACTCGACAGTGAATTTCTATCAATTTTCTTGAAGTTTACTGCAATTGTTTTGCTAGTTACATGAGGGTTTTAATGTCACTGATGAAAATAATGCGTATTTTTGTGATATGAAAAATGACTTAGGGACCTATTATCGTGAATAATATTATTGTTATTTCTGTTTTCCCTGCAACACCTTTTCAGCTGTGATTTAGGGAAATAATAATTGTGATAATATTCCAGTCTCTTGTACATTACAGTGAGATAACAAAAAATTTGAAACTACTATTTAATCAATCAGCCAATGTCTTTCTTTAAAATATTGCTAAGAATGATCCAGAAGCATTTCATGTACATTTATGTGTATACCCCAAAGAATGATGTTAATATATTGTAAATTGGTGGCAAGGTAGGGTGTTTTAAGCAATGTTTACTCTGTAAAGTGAAATGTATTTTGCTATACAGTAACTTATTAAATATGTTTGGATGCATTGCTGAAACACTTGAGAATTTATTTCTTTCCTCTCATCTTGGCTAAAAATTGGCAATTTTCTTCAGAGGAGAACATAACTCCAGGAGAAAACAAATCAAAGAAGTTGTGAGTGAGAGTAAGAACAGTCTGTTGATGAAAGCTTCCATAGCTTGTGTCATGTGAATGCTCTCAGCTGCCTGAATAACTCAGTGTCAAAAGCTGTGAAGTCAACATATTGACCCTCTTGTCATGGTCTTTTCAGGGCTGAAGTGCTTGTGATCTTCACAGAAGATTGTCAAAACGTTAGCGTCTCACTCTTCAAAGCTGCTTTACCCAAACAGCTGAAAGCACTTGAAGAAAAGAATTTCCATAGGGAAGTTTTTATTTTGCAATTTACTTGATTTGAATTTTTCAAAATGTAGAAAGTGTCAACGAGATATCTAGAAAAATGGATTAATAGAAGGCAAGGACAAATTTAATACTTTCCTAGAAGGGGACATGTCTCTAGGTGAAGAGACAATTCCCGGTACATACACCCACACTTTTGGTCAAACCATTTGAGGAGGTGGAAAGAATATGTTGCTTCTGTTTGTCTTTATAAGGTGAAAATAATATTTTGCTGTTTTACCTACTACTTTCGTATGAAATTTGGATAGTGGGTAAGATAGGTTATGTCATATGGTCCTTACTGTGGCTTTAATTTTTACAAGAAGACATTTTTCTTGGTGCTTGAATGAAATGGTTAAAACAAGGTTCTTACTTTCTCAGAACTTAATCCTTTTGTTATTGAATACACGTTTCTGATTTAAGCTTGAATTATTTTGACCAAATATTTGAAAATGATTGTTCAATAAAGAAACAGGTACTGAACTGCTCTAAAGATCATTTCTAGACATCGGATGTTTAGGGAAATGCCTATTTTTTCTAGAGGACTTATTTAAAGGCTGATAATATATGTCCACGAATCATGACAAATGATGACATTTGACGGAATTTTATAATGCTTATTTTAGCATAAATGCCTATTTTTTGCACAAATACCTTTTTAAGGCCTTTTATTTATTATATTTATATACAATGCTAAGATATCGGAAAATTGGCGATGGTCCAACGTGACCATTCATTACAAAACTTTCAATTCACGTCTTGATATTTAAAATTACGAGAGAATTCCTGAAAGTATACCAACTGATTTTTCTCCATTTCCCTATTTCACAAATACTAGCCATGATCTGAGAACATGAACGATTGACAATACGCCGAGGGAACCGAAATTTTAAGTGGAAATAAATATAAATTCCCAGAAGGTTTCAGTGTTGGTAGTGTTGGACTGCTAAAATATATGCCAGTCACATCGTTAAGATATCCTTCTCTGCATTCAAACTGATTTTGTCTTCCAGTCGTCGCAAATTTGAAATTGTGATCCTTGAAAAGTTACTGGTAATAAGTAAATATTATTGCTTAATGGAAACTATTAAGAATAAAATGTAGAAGAGTTGTAAATATGTAAATCTAGTTTTACATTAAGATATACGAACTGGTTTTGTGCATTTAAGTTTAGAAAATAATATATACAAAAATTACAATTTTCTATTTTATTGTGTAACTTATGACAGTGCCTTTTTCCTCCTTATTTTTGAGTTTTTCAGTACCTTTTTAGGCGCCTAAAAGACGATTTCTTAATGCCTAAACATCCGATGTCTAATCATTTCTAAAAGATGGAAAACCAAAGTTTAATTGGTGATCTTGTGCATTTGCTTTTATGTTTGATTACAATCTATTTATTTGCATAGATTGTAAGCAGAATATCTATGGCACTAAGGCAGTGTCATAAAAATATTTTTAAAGTAGTTTCAGTGACAGCATCCAATGCCCTTGCAGTAGCATTGACCAGCAGATCCTAGGGTTCATGTTCTTATAGTGGTGGATTTTCAACACTAGCTACATCGCTAGGTTGGATTCGTAGGCTTCTGCAGCTGGAGTCATTGGATTCTTGGCTGTCCGGGATGAGCTGCGTCTTAGTCAACGGAGCTGACGTTTCGGCCATCTTGTTGCAGCGTTCTTCAGAGCTATACTACTGGAGCAGTATAGCTCTGAAGGTCACAACAAGATGGCCGAATTGACAGCTCAGCAGAGTGTTGAATAAAATTTTCAAATTATGAGTTTTCTTCTAAATCCATTAATGTACAATAAATCACAGTTTTCTGTTTAAGGATATATTCCAAGTGTGAATGAAATGAAATTTTCAATTTCAACCCAATGCCAAAATTGTTTGTAAAGTTAGAGATAAAATGCGGTACCCATAAAAAGTTTGAAAATAATAATAATAATAATAATAATAATAATAATAATAATAATGGAGTACTAGCATTATGAATATATTATTTTTATATTCAAGCTAACAATTAAGAAAATAAATGGGGCAAAATGAAATTTTCCTTCTGAAATAATTTCTGGATCTGACCCCATGTGTGTGGTTGATGATTTTCTTTCCTTCCCTCTTGCCTTTGAAAGAAGGAAGCTTAACCTCTTCCTTGAGCAAATGGAAGTTCTGAAGAGAATTGAGCAACAAGCCCACTCTTTTAGTACAATCAAAATGGATGGGAAAACATCCAAATAAAACACTCAGCTCCAATTCTATAATTTCACTTGTTTTTTAATTTACAGTACAGTAATTTAAAAATAGTGTCCTAATTTAGAATGTGGACACTGCCTTAAAAAAGGGGACTATTAATAAAATAGTTAACTGAATGAATGTCAATAATTTCAAAGGATCAAAGATAGTGTTTGGAATTTACTATTTTAATTAGGAAATGAAATTGAAACAATTTCATTAATGCACATTTTCTCAGCAAATAGTATTTTTGGTAATTAATACCATTCAATTTTTCCAAGTTTTGGATGGTAATGTCACTGAACTTTGGTACCTGACAGTTTAAAAAAACCTTTTTTAGTTTTCTTTTAGAGTTAATTTATAATTTTCTACACAATTTATTGCAAGTTACTATTTTTTCCGTTTAGTTAACGAAACATGCTCATTAATTCCATGAAAAATCGTTGATTATCGCTGTTAATAGCACGTGCAATTAAAAATTCACACCTTCCAATCAGAATTCAGAAAAGGAGGGAAATCGTGTAATCAAGAAACTATAACACAGATGTAGCAAAGGTATTTGCTGTCGACCATGTCAAATGAACAAAAAACCACATCACGTATTACATACCTACAACTACATATAAACAACGAATGAATAAAACTAAATTGGGAAAGGAAATAATAAGCTAGCTGACTAATGGAACAACATAAAATATTTAACGTAAATATATTAAATGTTTTACATGTAAAACCTATAACAATGTAGGGAAGTAATGTTTTCATGACTTTGTCAGCTTCTAATAGTTTATTTGCATATGTTGTTCCTTCCATTTGCAAATATTTTATGGAAACAAAAGCAACGCAAGGCCTACTAAAATAGATATTTTTCAAAAGCAATACTATGCCATGAAGTGCATGCCGTGGGTGGAAAAGGTGTGCTTGAATTTTTAAAACTTTGAACTATTTGTAAATGGAAATGAAAAAATATTGGACATAACATGTACGAAGGATTATAATTGCACTCGTGGTATTTAAGAAAACTCGCTATCATCGCTCATTTTCTTGAACATACCATTCATGAAATTATCCCCCTCTTCACACACGTTTTGTTAATTACCATTACTTTACGAGATTTTATGGAGAAGAAATAAATGAAAATGCACGTTGTTATTTTAAAATATTTACTTTCAATTATTTTTGTTTAGAATCTTCAAACTCTGCAACAAATGAATACAAAGTATCAGAGAAAGCAGAGAATGAAAAATATTTCTTTACACGTTCTTGTCCAGCTTTTCCCATCTCTTGAGAAAGGTTACTATTTTTAACAAACTTTTCCATTGCAGATGCAAAGGCTCTGCTATTTGGAGAACACAAAAATCCAGTTTCCTCATTAACAACAGTTTCCATTGGCCCACCACTATTTGCAGCAATGACTGGTATTGAGCAATACATTGCTTCAAGAGGAACGATACCAAAATGTTCATTTTCAGGAGTATATATAAGGCATGAACTGCCTCTCAACAATGAGAGTTTTGCTGAATCTGATGGAGATTTCAGGAAAGTCACATGATCCTTGAGATTGGAAGACTTTTTATACTGATCTTCAAGCTCAACAAAATATTCAACATTTTCAGGGAGAATGTGATCATATCCACCTGCAATTATTAAATGCACTTTGGCCCAGTCATCTTCTGACAAGGAAGAATGTAAACTTTCCATTGCATCCAATGCAAGTGATAAGTTTTTTTTCCTTTCATAACGATTAATCGAAAGAAAGATAATTGATCCTTCTTTCAATTGAACGGAAATGTATTTCTGTAGAGGTTCAACAGAATATTTGTCAAAAAAATCAGTATTTAGAGAAGGATGTAAAACCTTTGGGTGCACATTCAGTCTTTGGAAGGTTTCTTTGAAAACTTCAGATGTGAATCTGCTATTGACAAGAATTCTATCGGCTTGACCTGTAGTGATTTCTTCTATCCAATTTAGTGGAGCTCGATATAAAGATTTCAATAGTCCACCTGGTTTACTTAGTAGTTGGTCTGGGAAATGACAGTAAAAAATCACTTTCATAGAACAGATTTTGAGGATAGGTATACAAACAGATACTTGGTCACAGATGACAACGCTTGGATTCAGTCCACTGAAGAATGCTAAATAAAATGCAGCATAGATCATGCGAATGTACGCGCAAAGAGCATAAAATCGTCCAAATATGCTTCGCGGTAACCAGTCACCAGCAACAGTAACGGGAAACGTTCCATCTTTAGTTTCCGCAAAACAATGGGTTGGATCGTGATGACTTGTAATGAAATGAACAGCACATCCCTTTCTTTTCAGAGCAAGTGCCGCATCCACCACTAGCCTTTCTGCACCTCCGATTCCCAAGTCCGGGTGTAGAAATATCACAGGCTTCATGATTTAGTACTTCTGATCAACTGACACGTCAACCACACGTCAAAGCTAATTTTCTTGGTGTAGCGTTTTGCCTTACGAATCAAGATCAAAGTACATTTTCATACATTATTCATACGTTAAATTATCTTTTTAATTTTCAATTTAACAGAAAAACGAGGGTAAAATTAAGTCGATTAGTAGAAAATAAAATACAACCATAATTAAATCGCACTTGCAAATTGCCGCAGACCACAATTTTCAAGTTCCTCTCATTCCGCTTCATACAGTGGCACACAGAAGCGCCAACATTACAATGTGTTTGCGGAATAAGCCAGTCAATTGTTAATATATAAGCGCACTTCTTGTTGTCTTCACAAAATTGGCACACATGGGCATGAGATTTGATCTGCTCGTGGTAAACCTGCGGTAAACTATGTAAACATTTCTCGAGGTTACAAAAAGGAGATCCGGCAATCAGGTGGAGAGGTTATTAGAAATTGAATCGTCCCAAATAGTAAATTTTTTCGATTCTTGGCCTAAATATAAATGACATGATTCCCATTATAAAATTTGTAGTAAGAAACAGCAATTATGTGTCTTGGTCTTGTTCAAGTGTCACTGCAAACGGAGCGAAGGTGATTATATTGTTTTGCTGACTTGGGTTAAAGTTGAAAAAATTGTATCATTGAGTTGAGTTCAATTAGCTTTGTTAAAGCTGTGCCCAGTTTTTGAATTATTAAGTTGTGTTCAGTATTTGAATTATTAACATCAATAAATTTTACATCAGTATTTGTATTAGTCCCACTAATTTAAAGGCATTACACCTAATATGTAATATTTTCTCATGATTGTTGTAAATAAATTGGTTGTAGTCTTAGCCTCAACCTGCATTTAATGTTGTACAAACTTTTTACAGGTTTTATGGCCAAGTGCCCTTAAAGTCTCCTTTTGTACAAACAATAATGATTCAGAAAAGAAACCACCAGTAAAGAAAACAAGTAAAGCAATGAAGGCATACTTGGAAAGAGCGAGAAAGCATGGTATGGTAAACCTTTCTAGATTGGGGATATAATAATTGGCCATTCTCATTGATAAATATCAGGATTGTGCCATGTATTACATGAAGAAGGTAGAAAAATTAACATTTAATTCAATCAAATTTTGTTTGCTCTAAAATAAAATTGTGACTGACAGTTAATTTGTTAATTTTTCACATTTGAGTCATAGGAGATGTAAAGATTTTTAGTGGGTTTCTAGATTGCGTGCACTTCCTGTTTTCAACTACAAATCCTAAAACAGTAATGTGATAGTAGGTTAAAATATTGCCTGACATGTCTAATGAACTCCTTTTTGTGTAGAGGAATTTATCAAGAAGGAAAATCTCGAATATCAAATTGGAAAACGTCATCTTGCTAACATGATGGGAGAAGATCCTGAATTTTTCACCCAAGAAGATGTAAATGTAAGTAGAGTAGTTGTATTTTTAATGATGTTCATTGTGACATTGAGAGGTTTCTTGAATTAAGTTTGATTTCCTGACATCTTGACTGGTTTCAATGAAATGCCAGTGAGAAACCTGAAAAGGTTTCTCGGTATATTTCGTTTAAACACTGAAATATGTCATATTATAAAAAGCATATCATTCTTGTAATGGAGTGTGCTACAAATAAAGACATCATATTAACAGCATATTAAAAACTCTTGGTGTATTTAGGTTGTATTTCAATTTTCAAAAAGCGTGGATTTTTTGACAGCCAGACTGTCTAAGCACATGCAATCCATTTCTTAGTAAGGATAATTGTGTTAAGAAACATGCCATGATTAAATATAAGCTCATTAATTTCAGGGCAGAATACGTATTGTGGTTGTGTTGTAACTGAAAGATATTGAATCTTCAGTGCTAAAATTGAGGACAAATATTTCTTATAATTTTTGATTTTGTCATACATCTTTCATGTTTAAAGTAATTTTTTAGAATTTCATTTTACTGATTAAAAATAGTTGAATATGAAATTTTACAAGACTATTAAATAAATAGTACCTATCCATTTATAAATAGTTACAGTAAAAATTAAATAAAATTTTATTTAAACTCTTGTCAAAGGTAAAAAAAAAAAAAAAAAGAGGGAGAGAGAGAGAGAGAGAGAAATCATCATACTGCTTATTGGCAGGTTCCTTCTTGGTCAACTTCTGTTGATATATGGTGTAAATATAGCCATGGTGCATTCAGTTGGAAAGATTTGGAACTCATACACATGAGCGTCCAGGGAAAACCAAGAGGTCTGAGACAGTAGAACAACGGGACAATAATTTTAATCAAAAATTCCACCCCCCAATACTTAAACGGAATTCATTTGCCTGTTCAACCGAAATAACATCATTATGAATTGACCAGAAATTAGGCTTTACGGCGTGTTTCTATTGGTTTATCGCCATCTTCTTGGTAGATTGTTAGCCTTCAAAACTTATTTCTAGTCTTCCTGCAGTTGCAACCTATTTAGAGCTCTGCCTCTATCTCTGATCCCTCTTGGTTTATACTTACTCCTGTAGTTTTTGCTCGTCTGTCTCTTCAGTACCCATGTTTCAAGCCATACATTATTCTAGATTTAGCAGCTGTGTTGTGGAGTTTGTTTTGTTTCCATGTCCATGTCTATGTTTAATCCATAAAATGAAATAACATATAGTGGTTCATTTAAATTGGAAGTTAATACATTTTTATCTGTTTTGAATTTGAAAAAATTCAGAGCCCCAATTAAGTCTGAGGCTGGGACAAGTTGCCCCAGCTGCTCTCCTCCCCTTCTAGATGCATCTGTTTTAAATTATAAGATACATACAAAAACCTTGCCAATATTTTTAAATTAAATTTTAAGTTAAGTACAGTACTTCACAAAAACTGCCACCTGAAAATTCAAAAAAGGTTGCATTCAGATGATCATAACTTGCACAATCTTCGTTCAGAATGGATGACTTTTTTCTGAAAAAAAAAATGTATATTATCCCTTGAAGTTCAAGGTTAATTATTTATTTATGAATTTGTGGCATTGACCTCCTTGTTTACGATTGCCTTTTTATTTATTTTGTATACTTACATGGACTAAAAAACATACCGCCATTATTTATGTTTGGTTTTTAGGTGTCAGTAGCTTGATTAGCTTAAAAATATTATTCTGGGAGGAGAGTATTGTTGAGTCAAAGGGGACTATGGAAGAAAAAAGATTAAGAACTTCTGCATTACAGAAATAAAATTTACAGGTCTTATAACTGATTGCCACAAATGTAAATGATCTCTTACTCATGATTTTCAGATAAATATATACATTTGTTTCTTTTTCAGAAAGCAATAGAATATCTTTTCCCATCTGGGTTATTTGAGCCTAAAGCAAGGCCCTTCATGAAACCACCTGAAGAAGTGTTTCCTCCCCAGAAGGCTGCAGAATTTGATGAAGCAGGACGTCCACACCATTTTCTGTTTTATACAGGAAAGGCAAATTTCTATAAACTCCTTTATGTAAGAATTTATCATTTTTTGTAAATTGTACTTTGTTTATTACTTCTACCTCCTTTTCAATTTCTTTTTTGATTGTTTGTTTTAGGAAGTTGTTGAAAATATAAACAATCTCAATAAGTATGAGGATAGAATGATAAAGAAGCACTTGACTCCTGATCCAACTCAAGCAATGTAAGTTCTTGTGAAATTATTAAATAATATGATTGCCTAGGCTTCCGTGGTCGGAGTTATTATTATCTAGGCTATCCAGGATGAGCCGCATGTCTGGCTGATGATTGGCCAACATATTGTGGCCTTCTTGAGAGTATATTGCTCAGAAGTATGCTCAGATAGCCTAGATAATATTAAATAATATATCCCATCCATGCTAATGATGTGGTTGTTTTATTTTTGAAAATGTTTGTGTAATATAATTGGGAGCTTTTGAATAAAATTGGACATTTATTATTCCTTTTTGTTGCTTGCTCACTTTATTTTGGAATTAGGTTATGAAGTTGATAAATTCAGTGTTCCTTAATTTATTTGGGATTGGGATTTTTTGTTTTGTAATGAACACATATTGGAGTTTAGTTGATGGTTCACATAAAAATTGTCACCCAAGGTTCTGCCAAATTTGCATTATCTTTTATCTGTTTACCCTGATATGAATTATGATTGAGATGAATCTTCATATTATTTTCATAGATGGAACTTCTTTTGTTTTTTCAGTTACATTTTCATTTACTTCAACCTTCAACCAAGTTCTGTACCGTGTACAAATGTATGTGGGTGTATAAGTTTTGAAATGTTATTTATTAAATAATAATATTGATAATTCTACAACTCATATTTGCTGTGTAATCAGTTCTCACATCATCAGCAGTGAAGTTTGTTTTATTTGTATTAATTTTGCAAATATTAAGTGTCTAATATTTAAAATGAATGTCTTAAGTATTTGTGATGTGTTACTATCAGCCATGGATTTGGTCTTTCCAACTCCCTGGGCAATTCATTTTGTCTCTCCATAGGCCTAAAGCTTATTATTCATACAAATTGAAATATTTTTAATTGTGTGTAATAAACATTGGGTGGATATAATAGTTGTATTCTTAAATATTATCTATTGAAAACAATAATTACCCCAATAATTGTAGAGAAAAGTGTTCAGTTAGATCAAAAACAGAAACATTCAACTAATAGCACTTTCGTTTCCATTTTAAATTGCTATACCACAAACAAAGTGTCTGGAATATTTTTTGGTCATTTTACAAAAAACATTGCAACTTGAAGGTAATATGCAATAACACATTTTATGGCCATGGTTAGATTAACTGATTTCTTGTAATAAGGCCATGGAACAAATGTTATCTGTATTAATTTATAATATTATTTACCCTCTTATAGCTTCATTAAAAAAATCAACATGACATGATGTCAGTGACATGAGATTTACTTAATTAATTATAACAACTTGGAAAGCAGTTGTAAGGACAGAGTGTCTTTGTCACATTCTTGACAATGGAGACTCCAGAGTGTGCATATGCAATTCAACAGGCCTGGCAGGGTGTGTAAGCACTTCTTGCCCTCTCCAAGATTGCATACTAGCACTGTACATTTGAAACAGTTTCAACCAACCACATGGCTGCCACTTGCCCATGTTACTGCACTGGCCATTTTTGTATCGCATAATCTATCTTATTTAAAATCTTTTAATTTGAAAGAATTTGCTGCCCTGAGCTTTAGTTTATTTAGCCAAACAAATCCATATCTAATTATTATTGTTATTATTATTCTTATTAATTGTCAAGGCATATTATATAAATTCATGATTAAAACGGTTTGCTCAGCTGAAGATGCACGAGGAACCATGGAATATGTGCAGATGAATATTAAGAAGTAAATGAAAAGGTTTTTCTTTCAGAGAGAAGCTAGATTTATCATCACGTACTGCAAATGTCAATGCCAATAGTTTGTGCTTATTCTTACCTCAGACTTCAAAATCATTTTGAGCTTGTTTGGCTGATGATTTCACTTAATTAGAGCTTTGCTGTAATGTTTGTTATAGGAATATGATTGGAAGCGAGTGGCTTCCCCAAGATGTATTGGAACATCGTTTGGTAGAACCACTTCATGAGTCTCAGTATGCTGCCTTTAAAATAGCTTTTGATCGCTTAATTAGCCACCCATATTCCTATAGAGTTCGTGATTTCATTGAAGAATACCGTAAACCATTGGTTAGTCAAGTTGCTCTTCAAGAAATTCCTGAGGTAAGTAGAAATAAATCACAAATATTCCCATTCACATGCATAAGAAAATAGAGTAACTTGTGTAAATTTTGAAATCTATTAATGGAAGCTTCATTTTCTGAATTTTCCACATATCTTCCATTCCTGCTTCTTTTCCTCCCTTTTTTCTGTCTTACTCTGTCTTCTTTTCTTCTCCTGGTAAAATGTTATGCTTTCAATTGAGGAATTCCTTTAAAATATAATGAACATAAACTAGTTCAGGATTTTTTTTCCTCCAGTGATTAGAGATAATGTGGTCTTACAAAGGTTGTGTATAAATGTACACTTGGTTTTTACAAAGTACTCACACATTCATTAATATATATATATATTTTTTTTTTCAGCTACAGTATGATGAGAATGGCAGGCCATATGTTACCTCTACAAGTAAGTGATATTTTGTCAATTATTTAACATAAATACGAAGTTGCATTTGGGAAAGGCTTTTCAAAGTTTTATTAAGAAAATAAGAAAGATTATTTATATATGTTTTACGGGCAATACAAAATAATATTTTTTAATACTCCTATCTCGTTTGAACAAAAAAAAGGCGGTAGTATTATTCTGGCCAAGGAATAGGTGTTTTCCGTGATATTTTACTTGCTATATTTTTAATTTCGTCCCTAAACTATCGTATAAGGAGGAAAAGTATTGGAACCACTTCAAGAATATGTTCTTGAATTTACTGTCGGTATATTTGTGTTTAAGGGTATTTTGCGCGGTAACTTTGGTGTAAGGTATATTAGTGATGTTCCAAAGATGGTAAAGATTGATGGAGATGGTAAGGAGATACTCACAGTTTTGTACTAAAAAATCAGGAGGAGGTCTGTGTGTGAACGGTGGATGGAGGTATGTGTCACCCATAACTCTCTCTGATTAGAAGCTTGTGAGCTGCAACTTAGTAAACAAGGCAGGAGTAATATCTAGTGGTGCTGTTCCAGAGATCATTGATATATTTGAGGTTTGGGGGTACTTTGTATGAAGCCCTTGTGACATTTTTCAAATTTTTTAGAAATTTGACATTTATAGAATCAAACATTTATCATTAATTTATATAATCAAACATTTATAGAAATGTGGTATGGTTATGATTTTCATTAAAATCATAATAATTTTGAAAATTGCAAAAATTTAAATATTATTCGAACCTGTTCTACACCTCCAATTTTAAAGCCAGATCATTTTTGTCAGTGCAATTTATCCCTTAATTGTAGATATTTAAATGATATAATGCAATTTAACAAAAATATAAATAGTGGTTGAGTGATAACTAAGAAGAGGAAAAGTTTTGGTATGCCGTGCATTCCCGATAACAAAAGTATGAAGTTTGTGTGTTGAAGGTTCATTTGAGGTATTTGTTTACTGAAGTAGATAAATGTGAGCAGTAATAAATTTTTTTGCTGTATTAAGCTAGAAATGCACTGCTCATTTGGGTATCCATATTTTGGTTTCCTTTATTCTCCTTTGCAAATGTACATTTACCCGAGATTGCTAAAGCTTTAGTATGCGCTCCTGGCCAGGACACATTCATGACGCGATTTTTTTTCTCCTTTCTAAAACCGTGCTTAGCTGCCATATGTCTGTAGTTAAGTTGAAGGGAGAGGCCAATATAAATAAAAGGTGGTTGGTCTCCACTGAAGTTGATGAGGCATATTCAGCTATAGCCTAACAATTTTACTAGATAACTATTTACTTACCGTTTTACCATAAAAACCCACCAAAATTCACATAATCATCACTATTTGCTTTGGAATGCTCAGTAGTATAATTTAGTATTTCAAAACAGTATTGCATTGTAAAGTCATCTCTATACACTCCTTGGAGATTGCATCCCCATAACTTTTTTCTGCAGAAAAGAAAAAAAGTAAGACTCTCGTAGCCGCCCCTTCTCAGTCACCCTGAGTTGAGGGCCACTCGCCACAAGGAGTCCAAGCCAGAGGTGCCGGCCGGAGGCGCAAGCCCCTTCCGCCGCTTCCTTGCACTCGCTGGACGCCTCCACCTCCACTCCCACTCGTCCTTTCTCGCTACGGAGTGGAGAGAAAGTTATGTAATGCTGGGCGTAAAAAACCGGCGAATTTTCGACTGAAAAACTCCTATTACAGGGCCCTGATAACGAAAAAGCGTATAAATACAGTTGCTAAATTTAGAAAAAAAAAAATCTAACACGTGGTGTAGCCAGAATCCATGTTTTGTGGGTGGGTTCTTGAAACCAAAAAATCGAATGACGGCGAAAGGTCTTTTTCTGTCGGTATGCCCGTCTGAACAGCTCAGCTGATTTTCTCCCAAATTGATAGTCCCCTATCAATCTGGCTGTTGCGACCCCTGGAATTCGAAACCGATATTTCAATTTTGGGAGGTACTTTACATGAAGCTCTTAGGGCATTTTCCAAATTTTCAAAAAAATGGCTCCATCGTTTTTGATTAAATTTTGTTATTGGATTGTGTAAAAGATGCTTAAGAGACTGGCGCAGGCCTTATGTTCGTTGAAAACCCTGATTTTTCGAAAATTGCAAAAGTTTAAATTTTTACTGTAGGAAGACTACGGTCTTCCTACAACTAAAATATTAAAGATAGAGATTTTTTCCCTTAATGAAATCTGTTCCTTAAAGATATGTTTTGAAATAAGGCCATGTACAATTTTTCAAACATTTGAGTACTTTTCGCGTAATTTTGTATGAAAATATGGGCAAGAAAGTAGGCGCTGTTTTAGCACCACTAGTTTTGTACTTGTAGGTGGGATCAAAGGGTCCATCGCGCCCGTCTTCCCTTCTGCACCCGCTTGATTGTACCAACGTAGTACAGAGAAACTCTGGAAGGCGGCGGTCGCGTCCAGGCCTCCACCAGAAAGCCCCTTCCCCTCGGGTCAAGCCATTTTAAGTGGTCCAGCGGTGGCCATTGTAGACAGAATCCAATGTCTTTTATTCTAGAATGCTAGAACAACCCAGAGCTGAATAATTTTGAAAAGAGTAAACCTTTACAAACGCGAAAAATGGCGCACGGCGTGAAACAAAAATGGACGCCATTTGTAAACCAGATACAATAAAAATAAACCATAGACGTTTTTGAACAGCCAAACATAAGGAAATTTATGTACAAAATATGGAAATTTTTCGAGATTGTCGAGCGACCAATTTATTAAATTCTGGACCATTTAAAATGGATTGACCACCTCCTCCTGAGAGAATATGAACTAGCCAATTCGCTAGTCCCTCCGGTATCGGTACGAATGCCTTATCAAGTTCCACTGAGCCACTCATTGCAACGAGTCCAGTCCAAAGGGGCCAACCCGCTCTTTAAAAACTCATGGGGCTGAAGATTTCCCCTCCCCCTTTGACACTAACATCGAGAAACTGAGACGACAGTTTCCAATACGCCTTCAAGACGGATCCCGCCCGCGCTGCTTACAATCCTGGCCAACCTGATACAACCGCTTTGTCACTAACGGAGTGCGTACCGCCGAGAAAAATCAGGCGAGATTCCAATTCACCAGAATTCGATCCAAGGTTCTGGCTCTTCCTGCGGGAAGGAACGGTGGCAGGATGATTCGGATTCAATCTACAAGGTGGAGAATTTATCGTTTGCTGTCCCTTCACAGAAATTTCTCTTGGTCGCCGAGCCTTCTCTGCCGCCAATAGCGTCCCCCCTCCCCGATGCAGTGGGCAATGAGTAGGAACTTGTCCCGGCCGCATGTGGGTAGCGCATTGTTTGGACTCCACACTAGCCTGGTTAGCTAGGAGCTCTGAGCTGACAGGGCGGCCCGATCCAGGCATTATAGGGAGGTTGCCATGAGGGCAAACTGCGACTCGGCGGGATCCGGATACCAGCCTGTCGACGTACTTGTGCGTCGGCGGGGAGTGAGGATAAGAGCAGTTCTCAGGTGCCCACTCCGGGGTTAACACTCCCTGGTAGAAGAAGGAATTGTATGGAGGGGTAGCCCACGCAGGGTCAAGATTGTCCATTATTCTATAGAAGATGGTAAAACTTTACACGTATTTCCGAAACATTCTGGATTACTGTCTGCAGCCAATCACGCTTTTGCGGAGGGACACGGAAGCGCTACTGGCGAACAACGAAGATTCGGCGGCCGCCAAAAATTGTTTTAGCTGGAGACCTACAAAACTCCTATAACCTATAAATACTCTCCAGGAGGGATTAGTGTAATATTAGGGATAAATGTTATCTTTTTCCCTCGAGCTACTTCAGAGTTGGCGGCTCGAAACAAGAGGGGTGCTCAACTCAGTTTTGGGGGGTAGAAGGTTAAGCGCGGTCGAGTTCTGGTCTGTCCAGATGCCATTTCAAGGGGTGCGTGTGCCCCAACGTTGTTGGAGAAAAGGTCAGGAGGGAGCCAACGGTTCACTGTAAGGTGCTTGATAATGACTGAGAACTTAATCAATGACATGTCACCGTTTCCGGTCGCTCTGAAATTCGGTGGCGTGGACTAGCGGAGCTCAGTGGAGCCAAACGAAGTAAACCCGGGCTTGCATCCTTTTTCCTTTGTGCAGATTGCCTTCGCAAGCGGTCGTGGGCGGAAGTGACCGTCCGTGGTATGGGCTCGGGTAAAATCTCCATCAACGGACAGGGCCTTAACTATTTCGCAGGAATGCAGTCCCGCGAACAGGTAAGAACGCTCGTCGGATTTTTGCGATTTGCTCTTATTGTTTTGCACGTTTCTGATTTACAGCAGTTTGCGTGAAGATGTGCGTTTCGGCATATTGCGAATATTTTCGATTGTTTGACGGGAAAAAAGTACATCGACGATACCTCGCACGTTTCTCTACTGGAACTTAACTGTGACTTTTCACAGCGACCTAATAAGTTTCTGCTGTTTTATTACTTGACGCAGAATTTGTATTTTTTTATCAGAATGCCAGCGAATAACTTTCTGTTGAAAGTAACAAACGCATTCATTCGAGATCAAAAGTACTGATTATCGCCGAGCCAAAATTGCATGTGCAAATGAAGATGTTCATTTTGTATGTATTTTTTTTATAGCAGTTACTAATTGGAAATGAGCTTGATTGACGGCGCCTGTGGTTATGGAAACATTGGGGTGGCGCAAGAAAGAGCTTGGGTCATTTCTTGCTCATGCAAAAGAACCGTGTACGTTGACCCGTGACGCTGTACAAGTTCTGA